>CM046040.1:8947113-8979613 GCA_025215565.1 Flaveria ramosissima | reverse complement strand
ATCATATAACAATCAACCATATCTAATGTGTTTAAAAGAGTTTAAACGCGTAAACACAAATCAGAGTGTTGTATATTATTTAAGGATGTCATTATTACAATAAATTATGTGAGAATTATATTTTATTATTTAAGGAATAATAGTAATTTAAATGAAACAATAAATAAATGATTGTTTGGATTAAACATTTATTTGTTTAGTTATATCGGTTTATCCATTTATATAAATTGAAAAATATATATATATATATATATATATATATATATATATATATATATATATATATATATATATATATATATATATATATATATATGTGTGTGTGTGTGTGTGTGTGTGTGTGTGTGTGCGCGCGCGCGCGTGTATGTGTGTGCGCGCGCGCGTGTATGTGTGTGCGCGCACGCGCACATGTGTGCGTGCGTGCGTGCTTGCGTGCGTGCTTGCTACTATGTAAAGCAAAAATAGTGTACAAACTTGTAATTTAACATTAACTTCTTGCATATGATACAAGTATTGTATGTATGTATTTTTAATTTGCCCATATTTTGTAATTTAACATTAACTTTAAGATGCCTAAGACTCAGTTTCTTGCATATGATACAAGTATAGTATGCATGTATTTTAATCTGCCCATATTTATAATTAAAGAGATAAACACATTAAATGTGAAAGTAATAAAATTACTTAAAATTATATATTAATGTTATCAATATTTATATTTACATGTTAATTATTTTAAATTATTATAATTGTTTTTCCACATACTTTGTTTTTATACTTACAACTCTTAAAACGAATATACCATTATTAACGTGTTTATTCTAATATACGTTTTGATATAACTTTAATTAATTTAAAAATAAGTTGTGCATAATAATATACAAGTCATCAAAGTAAAAATGTACAAACCTTCAAAGCTAATTCAAGGTTTCGATTTTTTCTTATAATTTTAAAATATAATGGGTTATAAAATCTGAATTTGCCATTGCAACGTGCTAAAGTTTATCAACATTTTGACATGACTTTTTTTTTCAAAACTGAGTTTTCGATATAATTTGTATCCATATCTACGGATTGAATATTGATTATAAGTAATCGAAATCAAGTGCTACAAATTTTAACATCCCGCAACAAAGTACGAATTTACACACTAGTATATATATGTGCGTATATCTACTCATACACGCATACATACATTCCTACTCTAATAAAATGGTAACTAGGGATGATAAGTGGCACAACCACATTCATTCTAATCAAAAATTTCTCGTATCTAATAACTATATTAATTACTAATCATTTTGTTTAAGTCTTTTTTATATTAAAATTAGCTCTTTAATAAAAGTAAACACAAAATCTTTTTATTAATGTTATTTCTAAAGAAAAAAATTTATAATTTTTTTAAAACATCAAACTTTTTTAGAAATATAAAATATTTTAAAATTGGTGTTTTAGAAAGTCAAAATTTTATAAACCAAATATAATTAAAATTGAAAGTTATAGTAAGGAAATTTCTAAAATATGACATTTTTTAAAATGATTTGTTTTAAAACCAAATGGTTAATTTATTTTTTGAAAAAATAATAAAAGTTTACAATTAAAAGATTAATAAGTTGATATTATTTTTTATTACTTATAGTAATTATTCATAATAATTTCAATTGTATCTTAGCTTAGAATTTTATTTTATAATTAATAATATTTATTGTTTTTAATATTTTATTTATTCAATCTGTGTAATATACAAGTTTATAAAGCTAGTAAATAAGTAAATGAGTGTGTCATTTGTAATAATTATATGATGCATTAGTTAAATTTCTCATACGTAACAACAAAGTCTAAGACTTAGAGCATTCACGGTATATTACAAACCCTAATCGCTATAACTTTAACATTCCTTTGTAAAAACACCATTTTAATTCATCTAATTCAATCCTAAAACAATGCATGCCAAAGCATTATTACTGTCAAGGTCACATAATCTCAAGTGCACAAATCACTTCAATTCCCTCTTGATATGCATATGGAATCACACCAAGATCGCAACAAAATAATTTTTCTTCACAAACCATTGCAAACTTAAACTCTTGCACATTACCATGCCAAAACCATTCCTTTGCACATTATCATGCCAAACCAATCCCTTTGCCTTAGATAATTTAAACCATTTTGTTTGCAAATTACTATGCTAAAACATTGATTTTTTTTTTCAAAACCGTATCTTTACATACATAAAGCAACTTTTTAATCCATAACCAACATTTAACAACAATGTTTATGAGCTCAAATCATAGTAAACAAGACATGATATAAAAACCATAAATTCACATGAAAATGTAGTGTCTCTAAAACTATCCTTTTCATAGGTTAGTTACTTCTAGTGAGGAAAACATCCCCTATCAATAGGTTTATATATCATACAATTCACTAGACTCGGTTAGTAACCCATATCAACTAGGTAACTAGTCCATATATTCTTTGGGTATTTACTTCATATCCATCAATAAACTCGTGGTAATCCACCTGAATACACCCTTGAATTCTAACATAGTCAACTTAGATTAGAGAACCTTACCTCTTATGTCTGTCTATGAGTTTTGCTTTTAGTCCCTAAAGTTTAATTACATGATATTTTTTTACTTTCAATTTCCAAAGTGTTACTTAGTGATTAAAAAAAAAATAAACCCGCTGGGAATACCCAAAAATAGAAACATAAGAGATGAGTATTAAGACGAGTATTAGGGTATGAGATTAGTAATGATAACAGTTCTAAAATATTTCACGGATGTGGTCGAGTATGAGATTTTTTGTGATGATGTATAATTTACATATTTTAGTTTGTTGTAATTATTATAAATTCAAAAGTATATAATTATTTAAAGGGAAAAATGTAAATGGAAATTCTAACTAATAACTTTTAACAAACCAAAGGATATACCTAATACTCGATGGATAATTCGAAAAATACCCGGCTGATATTGGCTCAGGTATGAAACACAGTTTTCTGACTAGAGTTGAAATTATCTATACATGTCTTAAACCCATCCATTACCATCCTAGTGTTAATCAAAATATCCATCTTAAAAGCAGGATGTTATAGTGTTTATCTTGTATTTTAAAAAAATTTAAAAATGTATTCATTTCTTTGATCTCATAGAACTGGGCTTTGGATAAAAGAAGCTTATAACTAAATGAGTATATTACAAATTATGTCCTTTATTAATACATAAAATTACATGATATGTTCTTTAGTTTTAATAATCACATCCAATGTCTTTTTTTTAAAATATGTGCACGCCTATTGTCCTTTACACTAACTTTCAGTTAAATATACAGTTAATTTAGTTATATATCTCTCACATAAGATGCATTTTTATCATTTTTTTCCCACATCTAATACATTAAACAAATAAAAAAATTATTTATTTTATATGAAAAATTAAATTAAAAGATATCGGACCGTTGGGTAAGTCAATGAACCCACGTTCCTCTTACGTTCAATACCATTAAATCCATCATCCCCCTCTATTTGATAACCCAATACCGGTCATCTTCACCACCTACAACATCTCACACACCATTAAAACACCTTGAACTTGAACAAACAACGATGGTAAGATTAAAACCCCTAATTCACTTTTTGTATTTCGTTTCTCTTTCAATTTCTGGCTTATGTTGCTGTGTGATTAACGAGCGACTCATAGTTTATTTTCTTGTTTTTGCAATTATATAAGCAATTCAAAGAATCATAGGTAATATCAAAGTTTGTGTTCATTATTGATTTTTTATTATTTGTTGGTGTGAGTAGTTTATAAAGTATTTACAAAAGTTTTGACAATTAGTCGAATGAACACACACCAAGAGTGATTGGTTTCACCGACTTACCTAACGGTCTGATATCTTTTAATCTTTTTATTCATTTAAAATTTTTATTTTTTATAAATTTTTTAATATATTAGACGGGAAAAAAATGATAAAATACCTTCATGTGAGGGGAAACATAACTGAGTTAACTGTATATTTAGATGATAATTAGTGTAAAGGACAATACGTGTGCAAATATTTTAATAAAAGGACATCATATGTAATTATTAAAACTAAAAGACATACATGCAATTTCATATATTAATAAAAGACATAATTTGTAATTTACCCAAACTAAATCTACTAATTGAATGCATGTCCAAGGACCGATATGTAATGTTTTCCAGCTTAAATATATTATTTCCAACTCTTATTTCTATAAATTTATTTAATTATAGCCGGTTTGTGTAGAGCTACATTTATGTGTGCTTGGCACGACAAACGTCTCCTTGAGCAGCTATTCTTTGCATGCATACAACATACATACACATATATAAGACATACATACATACAGACAACCAAAAATGATAAACAAGATATTGTAATCAATTGATTAGAATGGGGTTTAAGTTTTAGTTAGACGTTTTACATGGTGTCATCGTTGTTTTCCTCGTTTCTTTCATTTTTTTTCAATTAAAAATTTTAATTTGTATTTACATTTTAACTTTCATAACTAAATAAAATTCAACAAAAATATAACAAACTTCATTAATTAAAATAAAGGTACGTCATTAAAAATAAAATTATCATCTTGAAAAATAAAAATACTAGTGGTTTGTTTGTTTCGATTGATACAAATGTTCCAAACACTCGATAAGATCCGCTCGAAGGTTACGTGGGTTGTGCGTGATCATATATGTGAAATTATATCATGTTCTACTGGTTCATTGTTTGGAGGATCTTTAATGTAATCCGAATATATTACCGCACCATTACTCTTCAAAATCATATTCTGTAAGATAATGCACGCGTACATGGATTTGTCAATTAGCTTTTATTACCCTAAACGCTTGTTCAATGTCCTCTCTTGCAGCTTCTTGCACTCTTTTGAATAGTGTCGTCTAAGATCGCTTTTCGGTGGGATCAAAAACTTTTTAACTATCATTGCCAATTTGCATAAATCCCATCGACTAAACAGAATCCAAATTTATATTCAACACTGTTTTATCACAAACAAACACTTCAGGGCGGTTCCACTAATAACATAATTGAACAAATGTGATCGTTCTAAGACGATGATATCATTGTTAGCTCCGGAAGTCCCAAAAAATGCATGCTAAATCCATAAATATCAGACACCATTGTTGCAAGCATTATCGTCGGATGCTTGTGATCACCCCTCATGTATTGACCACGCCATTCGAGTGGACAATATTTCCAAGCTCAATGCGTAGCTCCCCAACATTGCGGGAAAACTACGGTGTTCCTCATGTGTGGTGTATAATAGTTGTCGGTCTTCGAAGATATTCTTTCGAATACAAAGTTATAAAAACATCACAAATCGTTGTGGGCAGGTACGTGATATTATCTCATACATATTTAAATACTTGTCAAACGAGTTTGGAACATTTTCAAATGCTATTGTTGTATTGTGGAAGTACATTTCTAAGAGAAGTAAAACTCTGATGACCTCGTGCGTAAAAAATGGTTTGAAACAACTCAAAATTTGCTTCCAGTTGACTAACGATCATTAAAAACAAGTCTTTATCCATTTAAAACCTTCTTCGGAACATTTCGAGATGAAGTGTTAGATTATTATCAACAAAGTATTGTGCCACTAATTGGTTATGAGACTATACAAGATCGTCCTGTTGCTTGTACTTTAAATAAATAAATATAATATTTTTAAAAAGTATATATAAATTAAAATAATAAAATCTTTGAAAAAAAATAAAATACCTTCTTGATGACTAGGGTGTTGTTTGTTTTTTGGCAAAAGCTCTTCCCCACCTCTTCATCTGCGCGCACGCAGACGCGGGAAGAGCTTTTGAGTGCGCAGACTATTTGATTTTTAAAGACGTTTTATTAAAAAAACGTCTTCCTGACGTCTGCATGGAGAAGATGTGGACTTACCACTTTTGAGGTCTTCTAATCTCTTCTCCACCTGAAAATCCATCTCATTCCCCCATCTTACCTCTCCTTCCTGTCACCACCACCCCACCTCCCCCCAACCGCCGGTGTTGGCATCCCCCCCCCCAACGTCGTCGTGCCGCCTTCCCCCCGCTGCCGCTGCTCCCTTCTGTTGCCTCCCCCCTCTCCTGCATCACACCCCCCCATCCTCACCCCCCCCCACTCCGCCGCCTGCCCCTCCCGCGGCCCTCACCTGGACCCCCCCCCAATGCCCCCGGTTCCCCTCTCCCAACCGCCGCCGTGCCCCCTCCCACTGACACCCTTCGCAACGACGCCCACTTCGCGGCATGACCCAACGCCCTCGCCTCCCGTCGGCCCTCCCCCACCGCGCCGCCCGATCGCCTCCGCTGCCTCCCCCCTGTCAAGCCATCATTGCTCTTTCTTCCTCTCTCCATTTTCCTTTCCTCGATCGAACACCACCCCTCTCTCTTGCCCCTCCCTTTTGTACCCGCGTATTACCCCTGATTATGTTCTTTGTCCTGATTTTGTTTGGTGGTTGGAATTAGGGTTGTCGGGTTATGTGAAAAAAAGTCTTTTGATTTTTGCCAGGAGAGTTTGGTTACACGCTGCAGATTAAAAAACAAACCGTCTTTTCTTGCAGACTGCGACATTTGGTCCATCTCTTTGCTGCGATGGTTGCAGATGTGGTTCGCAGATTGCAGATATCCTGCCGCAGAAACAAACACTTACCTCCTAGGTGGTGTCTTTGCATTTCGTTGATGATTGAGAGTGAAACCACGTCACAAAACTCAAAATTACACTTCTTCTTCCTTTTTTTTAATCTTGTTCAAAAACTCAAGTTGACGAGTCGTAACTATCAAATCTTCTAATAGATTCATTGTGTTATTTTCTCCGAAAAGCCCGGTACAACTACCGGGTGGGTGAGTAGCACACGAGGACCATGATGTTACCGACCGCCCCTGGTTTTGTGGTGTCCCCTTCTTTTTCCGGTCTTGTTGTTCCACCCACAACTACCCATACCACACACTCCACATCGAAGATTTTAACTCTTTATGTATACGTGTAAGTTCAATTAATCTTTAAAAACATCAAGACCGTTTGTGTCTCCATATATTATTTCCTCTAATCCCAGTGGCCACATGTAAAGGAAATCTCAAAACCAGCCTTTCTGAAACAGGAATCCAATGTGCAAATATTCACATCTTCTTTTCACAAAACAAAAACTATAACAAAAAAAAATTCCTCACAAAACCAACTATTTCCCAAAAACAATATTTTAACAAAACAATCAAACAAACACATCTGTCTTTCTTCATATATGGTCTCCTCTCTTCATCCCCACCACACCCTCACTCTGAACAACACCACCACCACCAACAATGGCACATGAAGATGCCAACCACCACCGCAACCACCGTCTCCTCCGCTGCATCGCCGCCGTCCTCCTCCTCCTCTCCTCCGCCGTCGCCGACGACGCCTCCGTCATCGCCAACCTCCGCACCACCCCGTCTCCAACGCCCCATCCAACTGGCAAGGGACCGACTTCTGCTCATGGGAAGGCATCAAATGCGACAACTCACAACGCGTCATCGCCCTCAATCTCGCCTCAAGATCCCTCGCCGGAACCCTACCGCCGGACCTCAACCAGCTCTCGCAGCTCAAAACCCTTTCGCTTCAGAAGAACTCACTCTCCGGCGACTTACCCACGTTGGCCAACCTCACGAATCTTGAAGAAGTGTTCCTCGATAGCAACAATTTCACCTCTATCCCACCTGATTTCTTTCTGGGTCTCACAAATCTTCAAACTTTCAGCATCTCCGATAACGAAGATCTGTCGCCGTGGGAATTGCCCCGTGATCTGACGGAAAGCAGCAATTTGCAGTCGTTTCAAGCGAGTAGTTGCAACATCAAAGGCTCGATTCCGGATATCTTCGACAGTTTCCCCAATTTGCAGTCTCTCCGCCTGTCGTACAACGATCTCACCGGAGGTTTGCCCAAGAGTTTCGGTGGGTCGGAGATTCAGAACCTGTGGTTAAACAATCAGAAATCAGGGCTTTCGGGTACCATCGATGTTCTTTCTTCTATGACACAGTTGTATCAAGTGTGGTTGCAGGCTAATTCGTTCACCGGAGCTATCCCTGATCTGTCGAAATGCACTAATTTGTTCGATTTGCAGCTGAGGGATAATCAATTCACCGGATTAGTTCATCCATCTTTAACATCTCTCCCTAATTTAGCCAACATCACGTTGAAGAACAACGAATTGCAGGGTGCATTGCCTGTGTTTCGTGATGGGGTTGAAGCTGATGTTGGTGTTGATTCTAATAGCTTCTGTTTACCGACCCCCGGACCTTGTGATCCGCAGGTGACTGCACTTCTTGAGGTCGCCGGAGCTGTTGGGTTTCCGATGACATTGGCTGAATCTTGGAAGGGTAATGATGCTTGTCAAGGATGGACCTTTGTTACCTGCGATTCTTCAGGGAAGAATGTCACCACTTTGAACTTTGCTAAAAAGAAGTTTTCAGGTACCATTTCACCTGCGTTGGCTAATTTGACTTCGTTAAGAACTATATCGTTGAATGATAATAATCTCACTGGTTCGATCCCTAAAGTATTGACATCTATCCCCAATCTGCAACTATTTGATGTGGCCAATAATAATCTGTCTGGTCCTATACCCGAATTCGCGAAAAGTGTGAGGTTTTCGCATGATGGGAATCCCCTTTTGGGTCAAACTATCCCGAGTGGACCTGACGGGCCGCCTGGGTCTGAACCCAGCTCCGGTGGTTCGGGTGGAAGCTCGTCGGGATCGTCCAAAGGTCCATCTGTTACAGCTGGTATGATTGTGGGGATTGTTATTGGTGTTGTTGTTTTCATGGGGATTGTTTTGTTTGTGTTCTATAAATGTTGTGCTAAGAAGAGGCACCAGAAGTTTGATCGTGTGGAGAATGTGGAAGCCGGTAAGGAGTTGGTGAAGCCTAGCGTTGTGGGAAGTAGCTCGAATGGGTATGGTGGCGGTTTTAGTGAGTTGCAGAGTCAGAGTAGTGGTGATCATAGTGAAATGCATGTTTTTGAAGGTGGGAATGTTACGATTTCCATTCAAGTTCTTCGACAAGTGACAAATAACTTTAGTGAAGACAATGTTTTGGGAAGAGGTGGATTTGGGGTTGTTTATAAAGGTGAATTACATGATGGAACAAAGATTGCGGTTAAAAAGATGGAGTCGGGTGTCATGGGGACCAAAGGGTTGAATGAGTTTCAAGCTGAAATTGCGGTTCTCACAAAAGTTCGACATAGGCACTTGGTGGCTCTTTTGGGCTATTGTATTGATCGTAATGAGCGGCTTTTGGTCTATGAGTACATGCCACAGGGAACTTTGAGTCAGCATTTGTTTGAATGGAGTGAGCATAAGACCCCTCCACTTAGTTGGAAACAAAGAGTTTCGATAGCTTTGGATGTGGCACGTGGGGTTGAGTATTTGCATAGTCTAGCACAGTCGAGTTTTATTCATCGTGACTTAAAGCCGTCTAATATCCTTCTTGGCGATGACATGAGAGCTAAAGTCGCTGATTTTGGATTGGTTAAAAACGCTCCTGATGGGAAATACTCAGTAGAGACCAGACTTGCTGGAACTTTCGGTTATCTTGCACCCGAGTATGCTGGTGAGTACTTTCTTGTTTCAAGATTATTAATCTTTGAAGTTTCAGATTTTACTCATTGGTTTCAAGTTTTATGATCGTTTGTTTTGGAGAAAGTAAAGAAACTGAAATTAGATATAACTTTTGCTTTCCAACAGCTAAAAACACGAACTTTCAATAATTTATTTTCAAGATTGTGATCTTTGGCGTTAAAGAGACTTAAAAGAAAGCCAAATCAGATCATTTTGGGACCTTTTTTGATCAGACAACTAAAAAGACAAAGGTTTTACACATGGTTTCTCAAGTTTTTTGAACTTTTGGCATTCAAGAGAATCTTTAAAAGCCGAAATTTCTTTGGCAATTTTCTTTATCACATAACTAAAAAGACAAAGACGCAATGGCTTTTACACATTTGATTTTAAGATTTGTGATCTTTTGCAATCAAACGGGCTGTTGAAGCTATCTGATCATTTGGGCATTTTCTTGATCAAACTACTTCAAAGAGAAGGCGATTAAACATTGGCTTCAAAATTGTGATCTTTGTCCTTTAAGCAATTGTAAAAGGCCATAATAAATAGTTGAAGTCTTTTGCACATTTGACTTCAAGATTTGTTATCTTTTGAGTTAAGAGTCCTGCAGAAAGCCAAATATTGATAGATTTTTGGATTTGTGTTGATCAAACGCCTAAAAAGACAAGTTTTTTTTACACATTTTGTTTCAAGATTTGTAATCTTTAGTGTTAAGGAGACTGTAAAACCCAAAATCTGAAAACTTTCATGGTTTTTCTTAATCAAAACAGCTACAGGGAGAGTGACAACAAAGGTGGATGTTTTTGCATTCGGGGTGGTGTTGATGGAGTTGATAACAGGCCGAAAAGCCTTAGACGAGACCTTGCCCGACGAAAGGTGTCATTTAGTGACATGGTTCAGGAGAGTCCTTATCTCAAAGGAAAACATACTAAAGGCTATTGACCAAACTCTTGAAACCGAAGACGAAGAAACACTTGATAGCATCTCAAAGGTAGCCGAGCTTGCAGGTCATTGCACAGCCCGTGAACCGTTTCAAAGACCTGACATGGGTCACGCGGTTAACGTGTTGGGCCCACTTGTTGAACAATGGAAGCCTTCTCGGCCTGAAGAAGAAGATGGGTATGGAATCGACCTCCATATGAGCCTTCCTCAAGCCCTTCAAAGATGGCAAGCCGACGAGGGTACTTCTAGAACGTTTGATATGTCGTTCACGCAGTCAAGTATTCCCTCCAAACCGTCAGGTTTTGCTGACTCATTCGACTCGATGGATTGCCGATAGATCACACACGGAGTTTTCTTGATATTTATTCATTTTTTTCCCTGAAAGGTTAAATTAAACTGAAGTATGTTGTTCTTGTTTTGTATGTTGATCATGGCCAATTTGTAATCTTTAGGTTGCTTGATCGGATGCTGCATTAGATAGTTGTACCATATGCATTAAATGCATTACAATATATAATGCTTAAATTGTATTATGACTTGTACAAATGTTACTTTCCGAGTCAGAAGGTAATTGTAACATATGCATTGTGTTTTAAAAGTTGTACTTTACTAGTGGTATAACCAAATACGAAGATTTGTGATATTATAACTTGTACATTGTGCATTAAAAGTTGTACATTTATCCGGATTTGGTATTTTGCAATAATAATGGTCCAAAGCCAAGTGGGTTGAGATGATATTCCAGGCTGTGGAAGTGGGATCCTGCAAAGCTAGATGTTAATGCCAGCTTGATTTTGTATTGTACTTCAATAAACAAAATGTAAACCACCATTATATTCTATCTAAATGTAAAATAAAATAAAATATTAAGAGATAACTTTGAATATTATTGAAGTATAATATAACATATCACTATTTATAATAGATGTTTTTATAATTCATATCATAATATGAAAGTGCTTGGAGTGTAACAGAAAATAATTCAATAGTTATATTATAATTATATTATATGTAATAAAATGACGGAATTATGAAATTTTAAATATTTAAATGATTGTAATTTGATATTACCATTTTCGGTTATATATATCTCTGATCTTAATGTTACATGTGCTGATAATGTGTTCATCAACTTAATCTCAAAGAATTAGGACTTTGGGTGATAGAAACTAGAAAGTCACCCCCAGATTTGAAGTTTCTTAAATAAGTTCTATTAACCCACCTCTAAAAGTTATTAAAACATTTATATAATAATGATATTAAAATATTAAAATTTAGAGTGGTACTTAAAATTTAAAAAAAATACTATAAAGGTTAATAGATAAACTTTATCATAAAATACTATTTACCTCACCTTTGAAATTATAATATTATAACCATGTGCGATTTTTTATTTTATTTTCCCCCATGCCCAATGGTCACATGTAAAATAAATCACAAACCAGCCTCAATTAAATTCGGATCCAATGTCAAAATATCTATGTACCAGAGAAATATAAATTTATATACTATTAATAATTTATAACTAAAATCTATAACTAGAAGGAAAAGTGTGATGTAATACGTCTATAGATGTAATATAAGTAAACGTAGGGAAAATAGTAAAATATAATATAAGGGTACACGCGTTTTATTAGCTGTTTGGACCGATTAAAAACCTCATTTTTTATTGATAATCGCATTATTTTAATTAATTTTAACAAACACTTTTTATATTATGAAATCTTCAATAGTTTAATTTCATTTAACACCAAATAGTTTTAAATCTATGATATATACAGAGAGAGTAATTATCATATGCTCATTTTAACCGTTACATAGGTTGCGTAATTATTTACATACATTACGTAATATGCGTGCATGATTGGTAAGTAAGACTATACTTAAATTAAAATCAATGCAATTATAATATTTATCTCATTAAAAAAAGGATGTCCGAGAAAATGTTTTTAGTGGATACAAACGAGTGAAAATTTTTATTTTGGTAAATATTACTTTACTAAAAATGTATGAAAAATTGATTTTCCCGAAAGTTCACATGCCAAACTCCCGGGGGGAGGGGGGTTAAAACAGTAAAATTTTGTATATGATAACTGCCGATCACATCCCTGCAAGATTTCGAATTTGAACAAAGGATTGGCCAGTCAGTCTTCTTCTTCTTCTCTTCTAGTTTACGATTTTGACACACACAAAAAATCATACTTTGATTTGGGGGGGGGGGGGGGTTAAAACAGTAAAATTTTGTATATGATAACTGCCGATCACATCCTTGCAAGATTTCGAATTTGAACAAAGGATTGGCCAGTCAGTCTTCTTCTTCTCTTCTAGTTTACGATTTTGACACACACAAAAAAATCATACTTTGATTTTTGAACTTTAGTTTTGTCCGATTGCACATTTGGTGTGAAACCAAATAGTTTTGATGTGAAAATAAACTTGCGAGTCTCAAATTTTCAAGTTATTGATAATTATATTATGATTCTTCTATATTTCCTTTATCATGTCTTTTAAACACTTCTTTTTTATTAATTTCTTCTACTTTTAAGTTTCATATCTCTACTGCTATATATTACAAAACCCATGACTAGATTAGTAATTTCCTACTTTGTAAAATACCTAGAACAACTATTTAAGCATATGGTACAAGTGTTTTATGCAAATGTTCCTAAATTGTTCTCATTTAATAAACTTATTCTAATCAATACATGAGTTAATGCATATGATTAAATTCACTCTATTAAGTATTACTTTATTTAGAAGAATTTAAACTAACATTATATTTATATTTTTCATTTATATTTTTACTATCTAAATTAAGTACTTTATAATTAACTAAATACTATTTACCAAATATTTACATAGTTATAATAATAATAATAATAATAATAATAATAATAATAATAATAATAATAATAATAAATAATAATAATAATAATAATAAATAATAATAATAATAATAATAATAATAATAATAATAATAATAATAATAATAATAATAATAATAATAAAATATAATTAGTAGTTGAGACTGGTCGGAGAAGAGACTCAGTAGCACCCACGCATCACGTGAGTCAATTCATTATACATAACATATAGTAATCAATAATGAATATCTATATTATCTATACTATTTATAAAACATTTTAGGATATCAAAATAATAATTTTATCTTTACTTAAGACATCTATAGGTTAGTATGGTAATATTATAGTGTATTTAATTTAATTTTTTATTCCATATGAATTCATTGAATTTAATAATAATAATAATAATAATAATAATAATAATAATAATAGTAATAATAGTAACAATAATATATGATAATAGTTATAATAATCATAAAATAATAATAATAATATAATAATAATAATAATAATAATAATAATAATATAAAATAATGTAATAATAAAATAATAATAATAATAATAATAATATAATAATAATAATAATAATAATAATAATAATAATAATAATAATAATAATAGTTTTAAAGTAATTATAATAGTTATTTACAAAATAAAAATAATTTTAGTAATAAGTAATAATGTGTAATAACATGTTATGTGAAAACAAAAGAAAAACCATGGAAACCAGTTACATAATTCATAAGTTTTATATTATTTTAATTTTTAAAAGGTTATTTAAGTATTTGTTACATATATGTTGAACATAAATACAATAATGAAGAGGTTATGTGTATGTAACACTATGTCGAATAAAAAATGGTTACGTATACGTAATCTATATGTAATGCATATGTAAAACCATGCTACAACTTTCCATTTGATTCATATCCTTATTTATATATACACACACAAATATAAATGGTAGTGATAAAAATTTTATAAGTTATCTGACCGGTTTCATTGGTTTTTTATTGTTTTCACATAAAATTGTGGTTTTTTAAGATCACTCCTATACATATACATATATACACACATGCAATTACTATATAAGTCGTGTATTTTATTATATATGTTGCGTGATTATGTGTGTAATTATTTAACATACTTTTATAATAACTTTTGATCTAGCTTTATTAATCACGTAGCTGCTTATATACGTACTTTACAAATTTTGAGCCTTTGATGAGAGGCAATATATCAAGAGGTCTCATCTACCTTTCATCTCAATGTCACGTACATGCCACATTCTTGTTGCTTTGTAAGCTTCGCAAACTATTATTAATTTTTAAATAACTAGCCCATAAATACTCATCTATGAATACACTTAAGATAAACAATTTATTTTCTAACATGTATCATTATTTAACATAAAAATTTCAGTATTTTCAAATGATTTAATAATATAATAACATTAAATTTAATCTTCTTAGTACTATTTAGAAGAGAATAGTGGAAAACATATATTGCTAAATATTTTAAATATCTTTTGATTTTTGTGTGTAAAACGTATGAGATGTTATAAATGTGAAACATGTTATAAAAGGTTTTAGACGCGTAGTGGTAACGTTTTAAATACATGATTATAATATCTTAGTCTGCTCATTCGTTCGATCTGGATTCCCTTGATGCACACAATGGTTTAGATACAACGTTGTTAATAGCTTAGGCATGTTGTTTTAATTGGACAATTTAGACGTACTTTCATTATTAGTTTGAACAAACAGTTATAATCAAAATTCCATCGAACAGTTTAAATATATAATTATTGAATATAATAATATTAATTAAAGAGAATAAACCTATTAATTTTATTCATATAATTTATAAACCCGTGAAATAAAGCATGTAAGAATTATATAAACTCAAGAGATGAAAAGTAGTTTAAAAGTAACAATAGATTTTTTTTTTACTTTTACTTATTTTAACTTTTATTATTTATAATAATATATATCATCCGATCTAGATATCACTATCAATAAATAACGAGATTAGGCCACCTTTTACGCTTACATGAAAATTTTTCTTCCTTATTTAATGATGAACATGAATACCAATCATATATTCAATTGGTTGTATTCTTTAGAGGTATTTTCTTCATCACGCCAATCAAGGAGGATTTTTAGACATTTAGATTGCTATGTGACATTGTGACTTGGTTGACATTACAACTACTATACCGAACTTTTACACTTTCTTTTATTAAAAAGGTTTGAATTAAACTCCTCATAAAAACAACTATCTTTTGGTTGAAGTTGAAATTTACCTGTTAGAAGCTATTTCTAGACAAACAGATTTGTCTTTTTATCCCTCGTGAAAATTCAAACCAAATTTTATAAACATAATTTTTATTTTTATTTTCTAACAATAAAATATAATAATTCTGGTTTGACGAATAGAAAAATAGACTTCGTGGCAAGTGTAATCGTCTCTAGAGACTTCTTAAAGGAAGCTAAGATTTAATGATTGTAGGTAACATGCGTTTATAGTTATGAAAATGTTTGTTATTATTCCGTCAATGATTGTTTTAGATTTCTATTCTATTATATGTTTTAGTTCCTTCTTATATAACTTCTTATATAACACAATATCTTAAGAGGGTTAACCAATTAAAAGTGCCTGACATATAGAGTCACTCCTATCATCAATAACTCATTTTACGTGTTATCATCAAGCCTTTAAAGGGCTTCAACAAATTATTACTCGATTATAATGGTTGAACACTTATTTTCGTAATATCTAATTGGGTGTTTATGGAATTTTGGTTCATTTGGGAATTCTTAAAATTATTAGAAATTAAAAAAAAAGCTTTGTTTTATTGTTTTATTGAAATAGTAAAATGGTATTTTATACAGATTTAACCAAAAAAAAAGTTTCGTAATGTTTATAACCCTATGTGAAACATACCTAAGTAATGTTTTTAAATTTATCGTAATATTTTTTTCTATTAAAAACACATTTTAGAAAGAAGTAAAAAGATACCATTTTTTAATAAACTAATTGTAAGGAATCCTTTAAGTCTGATGCAAACCAAAACATCCAATGTCTCTCTGCAAGTAATACACTAATACCGAATAAGAATTGCTTCGGAAGTTTTACACCATGCACTAGAAATATTCTAAGTGTAAAATCTTCCGAAGCCAAGACCAATATCTTCCGAAGCCAAATATGAAGTCTTCCGAAGCCTCAGAGACAAAGTCTTCCGAAGCTTCATCCTATGAAAACAGATTTCTTCCGAAGACTTTTAGTAACATGCTTTATCTGATGTACTGTTCCATAAAGCTGAACACATTTCCGCTGCATCTCTATAAGTCACCAACTTACATGAGTTGGTGAAAAGGTCCATGCTTTGATAACTGTACATTGAGGTCTTGAGTCTGTAACCTTCTACTTTATGTACTTTATCTTGTAATAGATAAGGATGTGAGCTATGACATGTCATAGTCACAAGGTCAAAAGGCAGATATGCCTTTTGATTCTACAATTGATTTTGTTTGTGTCTAGTCAATTGTATCCAGCTGACTTTCAAAGTATAGCCGGCTGTAGGTTGTAGTATAAGTATTCCAAGTTCTAGTATTTCTTTATGCTTTGTAACACTTGTAATAGAACTTGAGAAAGCAATATACTGCCTCCTTGAAACCCAAATCTCTTGTTCTATCTCTTTATCATTACTTGTGTTCTTTGTATCATTATCTTGGTTAATCCAGTTTACTGTTTGATCAAGTTTAGTTAATCTCCTCTTTGTGTTGTTGTGTTGTAATTGTTAAGCCCTTAACCGGTCCTGCAATTGGTATCAGAGCATTTCAGGCTCTTGATATAAGATCTCACCATCTTAAGATCACACACACACAAATACTAAACTTTCAAAATGGCATCCATTTCAAAGACTGATATGTAGACTGGAACCATGAACAAGTCTCCACTGATCACTCTTGATGACTTTGATACCTGGTGTATGAGAATGGAGGATTTCATCAGGTCTCTAGACTCAAGAATGTGGGAATCTATTGAAAATGGACCTTTCATACCCAGCACTCCTTCTGCTACTGGTGCTGGTATGATCCCCAAAGATGTGGCTAACTACTCTGATGAAGATAGGAAGAGAGTAGAGATTGATAGAAAGGCCATGACTGCTCTTCAAACTGTCCTTCCAAACTCTGTGTACAGAGGTTTCAAGAAGTGCAAAACAGCTAAACAGCTGTGGAATGCACTAAAACTGATGTATGAAGGCTCCTCTGAAGCCAAGGAGAACAAGAAGGATCTCCTAAAGCAGCAGTTTGAAAATTCACCTTCAAATCAGGTGAAACCATGACTCAGCAATACTTTAGGTATGTTGAGATAGTAGATACCCTTGTGGATGGAGGAGTTCCTCTTGAAAACAGAGACATTGTAAGGAAGTTCATGTCCTAACTTCCTAGGCAATGGACACACTACTGTGTGGTGATCAAGAGGACTGAAAATCTCAAAACTCTTACTCTGACAGAGTTATATGGGATTCTCAGTGGCTACCAGATGGAGATGAACATGCAAGGTTCATCTGGCAACTCCAACAATCAAATGGGTTCAGCCCTGCATGTGGTTGAAAGGGATAGCATAGAACCCAACATCATCTCATATGCTACCCTGACAACTCACCAAAGGGTCCTTTCATCACCTTCCCAGAGACACCTAGGGAGTACTACACTCAGGGGAGCCCATTCCAAGAGACAAGCTCTTCTCAAGCCTTTGTGTCTTCTGATGAAAGTTATGGCAACTCTCTTTCACTCTTGAAGACCTGGATGTATCCATCCAGATGACCTTGAATATATGGAAATAGTCCAGCAGATGGCTCTTCTCACTCATAGAGCCAAGAAGTTTTACAAGAGAACTGGAAGGAGGTTTCCAAGCAATGCAACCAGGAAAGTTTGGCTTGGATAAAAGCAAAGTCAAGTGTTACAACTGTAACTTGATGGGCCACTTTACTAGAGAGTGTAAGGCACCTAAAACAAATGGTGGCCAAGCACAAACCAGACCAAACTTCACTGACAAAGCCTCTCAGAATGAGAAGCCAAAGCAACAAGCTGCTGTTGCTGTTGAAGAAGGAGGCTTTGACTGGAGCTTTCAGGTGGATGATGCTTCTCCAAACCAAGCACTAATGGCAGATCATGATGAAGCCAAGGTATTGGAACATCTCTGTACTCCTGAATGCATTGCTAAAGTTAACAGATATAGGTCCTATGTTAGGACCTGGTATTTGAACGAAAATACCGAGTGATTAGCGTGTAAACCAGATCAAATAGTGCGGAATCCTATTTGATTGGCGATTCAATCAGTGAGAACACACGAAGAATCAATAAAGTATTGAATCTAACGTTAAGAACGATTGGGAATCGATCTAATGTGCTCTATGAACTTGGAGAACGAATTGGGAGGCTTTTGGACGGCTAGGGTACGTCTGGAGTCGAAATAGAATGAATGCTTAAGTTTTTCCACGAATTGGTTGTATTTTTAGGTTAGTATTGTTCATTCGTGCGACGGGACCATAAGTTTGGTTCAGTCGTGCGATTGAACCATGCGGTTGATTCATCCGCACGACTGAGTGTTCAGTCGTGCGACTGAGCCAATCTTATGTTACAATCATACGACTGATCCAGTCTCCTAGTTCAGTCGTCCAACTGAGTCAATCGTATGAAGTTATTCATGCGTGTGGTCCATTCGCATGGGCCATTCGCATGAGAACTTCATTGTGTTAAGTTTGAATGTATTAATTAATAAAACATTATGTGTAACAATTCAAACAACCACAAACCTAATTAACCAATTCAACATCGACTCATTAATGAAATATTAAACATATAAATCATAAACAACCAATATCATTTCATTAATCATTTCAAACATTACATAAAAAACAGATAAACAAGATCTATTACATTCATATCCTGATCTAGGGACATACATGTATCAACAAACTCCCCTTGGACCTAGATCTCTCTAATGTCTTGTTTTCTGCATCACCTCCTCATATTTCTTGTACTTATCCTCTTTTGTGACTTCCGCGTGAATCTCAAACGCGAAGCAGAGTCTTATGACGTTCTTGAACTGGAGGGCTTGTACAATATTGTGTATCATAGAACAGTGGCCACTTGTATAGAGTGTAAACATCATTAGCTGACAAGTTGGTAAGCCACATTGGGTTGAATACCCTGATAGTATCCATTTGGCCCTCTTTGTTTAGTACTATGACCGCTTCTCCTGTCCTCCAATCGTAGTACCACCACTTAAAGTGTGGAGTGAAGTCCTGTGGCATTTCCCTGAGCGGGATTCTTGACATCGTGCGTGGAGGACTCCACTTCAACACTATCTTTGGCTTTCCAGTAATGGCATCAACTTCAGACCTTCTGATATGCCTTGTAGGCTGTTGGGGTCTGAAGTTAACCCAGGTGTGGTACTCCTTCCTTAGGGTAGCCTCAAACCAACCTGACATCTTTCTCGGGTCAGCATACAACAGCTTCAGTTTGGCCAGCTGGTTGAGCTCAAAACCTGGTAGAGTCTTCAGATCATGTGGGAATCTGAAGTACTCTATGCCCTTCTCCCTCTTAACTGCATATACGTTAAGGTCATCAAAATACGCCCACGCTATGATCCTGCCCGACACCTTATGATGTTTCTTGACTCTGTAGAGTTTGGTGTAGGCGTCCTGTTTAGGTGCAGCGCGTTGGGCTCTAACTTCTTCAAAACACCCAGCCCCACTCAGCCTTTCGGATATCAACATCATCATTTGAGGCTTGGGCTGTTTCCTCTATCTTCTCTGACTCTTGCTCCATTTTGTCTAACACCTCAAAAGTATCGCTAACAAGGGATTCACCCAGATTAGGGACCATATTTCCCTCATTGTCAGCATACTGAGGGTAGTGCTCTGCAGTGACATCTTCAATCTCTATTTCATCAACATCGTTGAGCTCTTCGTCACTTGTCGAGTCGCATGTCGGAGCATCCTTCACATCTCATCTGGGTTTAACTTGAAGATCTCTGCTAGTTGCTCGTTTGATAGATCGTGAATTATTTCCCCTTCTTCAGGAGTATAACTCACCGACCTCCTTACGATCCCTTGCAGATCAAGAATCATAGTTAGCTGAGTCTTGACCTGCTGAAGGGGAGTAACATCGAACTCATCCCTCTGATAGTTTGGATCTGTTTGATTTAAACATTCAACACATCAACCATTAGTAATTAATCAAAACAGAACTGCATTAAGCTTAATATAAACATTGAATACATAGGTTTAAATACATGATTCAAATACAAAAGTAATTAAATACATAGACATCTAATCTTTACTTTTGTCTGGATCATCGGGTCATCACTTGGTGGAGCAGAGGAGGAAGCTGGTTGGTCTTGTCTATTCTTGGATCTCCTCTCCTGACCTTAAGCAGAGGCCGATGCAGCTCATCACCACTGCTCTCCATCATCATCATCCTCATCCTTCTCCTCTGTTCTCTCTTCTTCAGTCCCCTCATCCTCCTCAGTCTCATCTTCATCATCCTCATCGTCATCCTCATCATCATCATCACCATCATCTCCGTCTCCCTCTTTGATCTTCAGGGCTCCTCCTTAGATCCCTTTAGCTTTAACATGATTGTCTTCTTCGTCTCCTCCAACTCCTCTATCTTCTTGGTAGATGTGACACTTTGCTCCTGGAGTTGGGCGATCTCATGGCTCTGAGCAGCCATTTGTTGGGCCTGCTCCTCAATCAATCGAGCCTGCTCTGAGATCTGGCGTGACTGTATAGCAGTAAGATCGGCCAGCTGATGGATCTGAGCCGTCTTCTCCTCATCCGCAGCTAATAACCGCATCACCATCCAGTAAGCGCATAAAGCTGTTCCTCTACCCACAATTGGAGGTAGAGGTGATCCATATGTATGAGGGATGGGCTGAGGGTCCTGCTTGGTGGGTAGTGGTGGTGGTGGTGGTTGTTGTGAAGATGGGGGCTGGGTCTGTGAGATAGTGGAGGAGATGTGGGAGTGAAAGACATAGTGGTGGTTGGAATATGTATAGTGGTGGGAGGTGTGGTGGTAGTGGTAGTGTGGTGGCTGTGGTGGTGGATGGTGTGGGCTGTGGAAGTGGTAGTGGTGGTGGTAGATGTAGTGACTATGGTGGTAACAAAGGTTAGTCTTCTTTTCTTTTTCTTCTGGCCGTGGGGCTGAGCCATCCTTTTCCTCCTCATTTCCCGTCGAGGTGGATGCTCCCCTGGAACACGGCTAGCTGACTCAGGTGCATAGCTCGGATCTGTAGCTGTCTCTCCTGAATCTCTTGGGCGTTCACCAACCGCCCTTATCCCATATTCTGTGGGAACAACCTTGCTTCCCACAGTTCTGTTAAGGGCTCCTCGCAGACTCCTCTTCCTCCTCACAAGTAAAAAGTCCTGATGGAAAACCAGCAGACTCGGGCTATGTCACCAGCTGGGGCAGACACTGGAGGTATAACATCTGAAGCTGTGCCCTTTGGTGGAGTAGGCATATCCCCAGCATCCCCACTGTCGTCATCATCGGAATCATGCTCTGGGAGCAATAGCCTCTCGTCGTCTGAATCACTATCATCATGACGCCACTTTCGTCTCCCTGGCGCCACATATCTCTCATTGGCCAAATGGCCATCAACCTCTTCACTTGGGGCTTACACCTGCTTGCCCCTATACACTCTCATACGACCTAAAGTCGTGTCATCCATAATCTCAAGTGCCACAGCATCATGGCTCTCCTTGGGAAGTGAAGGCAGCTTCTCGTTGAAGATCAGCTGCAGAAACCTAGGTACATACAAAAACCTCCTTCCCCTTAGCCTCCAGATTCTCCACCAGATATGAAAAGATCATGCTCGAGAAGCTGAAGGGGTGGTTCAGCACCAGTGCCACGTAGGCATTCTGAATCTGGTCTGATAGGTCATCGAACCCACCCCTCCTGGAAGCAATACACTTCAGGATCACATGCGCCAAGTACTTGTACTGGGGGCACAGGTTGCTCTTGTTGAGCACACCTGAGTTTATGTCCCCAGCGTACTTAATCCTGAGAAAGCAGCCTCTAACAGTAAGTGGATGTAATCTGGTGGGGTGATCAGTATCGTCCCCAAACTCAAGAACTCTCTGGATGTCAGTGCTGCTGTAATCTCAATATCATGACCATGAATGGAGCTCCGTATACTGTAAGGCTCACGAGAACGATCAACGGAGGCATTCTCCCAGAATGCCTGATGTAATGACCTGTAAGGCGTACACGGTGTAGAAATGGCCTTATGTATCCGAGAACGTCGAAGGAAAGCTATAATCTCTGTAAACTCGGCCCCATTCCGAGTCGTATGATCCAAATGAGCACATATGTTGTGCTTTGGATTAATGGACCATCTATCAGCCATTTGCCTGAAACACAAGACACAGAACCATTAGATAATAATACATCACAATTCAGTTCTAAGTGTATAGTTTAAATTCAGTCTGATTCATTCGTGCGAATGGATCATGCGACTGAAGTCAGTCGGTTGTCCTTTCATGCGACTGAGCTCATTCGGGTGAATGAGACATGCGACTGAGTTCAATCTGCTGACTGAGTCTGCGATTGGTTCAGTCGGCCGACTGAGTTCATTCGCATGGTACATTCGGCCGATTGACCCAATCGCAAGTTCAATCGTGCGATTGGAGTTCATCCGGACGACCAGTCGCTTGTCCTACTGTTCAGTCGCCTGTGTTCGAATCTTGACCAAACAGTGATTTAAGTGATGGTTATTGGTTCACTCGCCATCTTGTCACTAATAACCTATTAAACTTAATTTTAACATTTTGCTTAGTTTAGGTTGGTTATTAGTTCATTAACAGTCCGTTTCTTGTTTTTCGTTCGAAATAGCAAATTAGGGTTCCCTTTCTTCAGATTTCGGTGATTTTCACTGCAATCTACCTGTATAAACGTCAACGCAAGTCAGAAGATCAATACAATGTGAAAAACGGTCTAGAGGAATTTTGGCAGAGTAACGGTACGAAGTGCGATTTAGGAGCGATTGAGGGTGATGATGAAAATGCGATCGACTGTGGCCCTTTAAATACTGAAGCTGAGTTCAATCGGCCGACTGGCCTCATTCGCTCAGTTCATTCGGGCGACTGAAGCTCAGTCGTGCGATTGGCCCAGTCAGTCGCTTCAGTTGGCCGACTGAGGTTCAGTCGGTCGACTGACTCATTCGTACCCTTTCATTCGCATCTTCAGTTGACCGACTGAGTCTCAGTCGGTCGACTGACTCATTCGCCCCTCTCATTCGGTCGAATGGATCATTCTGATAAGCCATTCGGGTGAATGGCTCAATCTCATGTCCAGTCGTGCGAATGGGATCCATTCGCATGGTTGGTCCATACTTATGGTCCAATCGTGCGAATGGGTAGACTTATAAATTTTCTGCCATTTTGACCATTTTACATTTAAAACCCTTTTAACTATTGAAATTAACATTATGAGCATTTGATCATCTCAGACATGATCATTTTAACTTGAAAACTTTTGATCACCTCAGACGTGATCCTTTTAAACAATTTAGTCACCTCAGACGTGACCCTTTTAAATACTTTGTCACCTCAGACGTGACCTTTTAAACTTTGAAAACACATGTGGTCATCTCAGACATGACCCTTTTAGTGAGTTGATCCCATACTGATTTCATGATGTAGTCCGACAAACAAACAAACTAAATGACTAACTAACTAGAAAGTTAAACTAAACATACAAATTAAACTTGTTTTTGGGCTTTTTGTGAGAGATAAATCCTAAGATAGAAATCTACTGGATTTGGTTCCGGAATAGGCAGCTTCAACTTAGATTGACCACACCTGGACCAATTCAATTTTGGAATCATACAGGCAAGTCAAATCATTTGGGACTTGTTATCAAAACCTTTTGATGCTCAATTCTTGGTTTTCATCCAGAGTCGTTAGCAACTTTAGGAAATCATACTGGTACTATTAGATTCCCACATTGATTTGAACTTTCAAGAATTGCAGCCACAATGATTGTCAATATGTTTGTCCTCTTAAATCCATACACAGACTTTTGACACACAACTGGTGATAGTTTTAGGTTTAATTATTTCAACTAACATTTGTGGATCCCACACTTATATGGTAATCAACATTCCTCAGGAGCTTTTGAGCGGTCTACGGGTATTTTACAAGAAGAGACTATTCTTAGAGCTTTCAAAGAGAAGCCAATCCTCAGGTCAGTGCCATCGCACAGCAGAGAGGCGGCAAACAACAATGAATTCTAGAATATCTAGGTTATGCTTATCCTCAGGTCAGTGCCATCGCACAGCAGAGAGGCACACAACCTATCTCCTTGTTAGAGCAGCTTAATTTTATTTTGCACAAAATGCACCAACAACATAAGTCATTAGCTTGATAGCATTTGTCTTTCATTTTTTTTGTGCTTTGCTCTATTTATGGTCATCCGCACACATTCGTGGCGTTTACATGCTCATTACCCCTTATTGGAATATTGTTGATTGTGTTAACCAGTGATAAGATGGAAGCCCACAGTCAGTTGAACAACTTAGTTTGATCTTGAGATCACCAGTCAGGTCTAATCATCTATTGTGTTGAATCTACCGACATATCATTTGTGGTCTAGCAACCTCTAGGTCTACTTTCTTTGTGTTACCTTAGTAGTTACCAGTTTTTCTATCATCTTCCCTTTTATATTGCTTAGACTACACAGACTTATACTTTGAATTTTGCATCTTTTCTAAATTAAATTTTAAAGTCCCTCTTGATTTGTTCCTGTGTACTATCATTTTCCAAAGGTTTGAATCGGTATCACAGATACGATCTACCTTATATCAGCTATCCACTCCTTCTCCCTCGTTTTTTTTTAATGTTACTGGCTGACTTATTCTCCCCCTAAATACTAAAATCATAACTGGTTTAATTATTTTAGGATTTTAATAAACAGCTAAATAACATGAGTTTAATTTAAACAAACTAAATAAATAAAGAAAATAAAATAAAAAGAAAAATTAACTAAACTGCATCGGACTACACATGATCATCATCAGGAATAACATCACTTTTCTTTTTAACGCCGTTGACCTCTAACAAATATTGAAAACGTGGTTTATCAAAGGCTTTAGTATAGAGGTCAGCGCGTTGAAAATCAGTATTAATTTTTACCACATCAATTAAGTTCTTTTCAAAACAGTCTCTTATGAAATGGTATTTAATACCGATATGTTTGGTCTTTGGATGTTGGACCGGATTTTTAGTTACTGCAATTGCAGCAGAGTTATCAACAAAAATAGGAGTAGAAGAAAACTTTAAACCGTAATCCCGCATTTGCTGTTGAATCCAGATGATTTGTGAACAGCAACTTGCAGCAGCAACGTATTCGGCTTCACAGGTTGACAATGCAACCGATGTCTGCTTCTTACACTGCCAGGTAACTAATCTCCTCCCAAAGAATTGACACCCTGCTGATGTAGACTTGTAGTTCATCTTGCAGCCCCCGTAATCCGAGTCACTATACGCCGTGAGCTCAAAGTCATCATCATGAGGATACCACAACCCAAGTGTGGGTGTACCCTTCAGATAACGAAATATCCTCTTGACCCCGATCAGATGGTTCACCTTAGGCTTAGCCTGATATCTAGAACATAAACATGTAGCATACATGATATCAGGTCTTGAGGCAGTGAGATACATGAGGGATCCAATCATTCCTCGGTACATTGTGGCATCTACCAGATCTCCATTTTCATCAGGTGCTATATCATGATTTGTAGCAAGTGGAGTCCCAGCAGCAGAAGCATTCTCCATGTCAAAACGACTGAGAATGTCTCCCACATACTTGGTCTGATGTAGAAAGATCCCATTTGGTGTCTGATCCACCTGTAACCCGAGAAAGAACTTCATCTCCCCCATAGCACTCATCTCAAACTCTTTCTTCATAACTGCTTCAAACTCTTTGCATAAATCTTCGTTCTTTGAACCGAAGATTATGTCATCGACATAGATCTGTACGAGCAGTAGGTCTCCATCTTTTTCTTTGATGAACAGCGTGCAGTCAATGACTCCCCTGCGAAAGCCGTGTTTCACAAGATGAGTCGAGAGTTTCTCATACCAGGCCCTTGGAGCTTGATGAAGCCCGTATAAAGCCTTGTCGAGTTTGTAAACTCTATCCCGATGATAAGGATCTTCAAATCCCTCGGGTTGACTGACATAGACTGTTCCTCTGATTTCCCATGAAGGAATGCACTCTTCACATCTAATTGATAGACTTTAATCTTCATGTACGATGCATAGGCAAGGAAGATACGAATGGCTTCCATCCTTGCCACGGGTGCAAACACTTCATTGTAGTCAATCCCCTCGACTTGGCGAAATCCCTGAACCACCAGTCGAGCCTTGTTCCTGATAATGACCCCTTGGTCATCCTTCTTGCATTTCAAGACCCATTTGGTGCCAATGACCTTAGCACCTTTAGGTCTATCTACCAGAGTCCATACACCTAACTTCTTGAACTGAAGAAGTTCTTCTTGCATGGCACTCACCCACGCCCCTCATCATTTAGTGCATCACTGACGTATTTTGGCTCAAACTGCGAGACAAAACACCGATAAGCACCATCATGAATGTATCCCTTTTCCATAACAGAGGCATAATCAGCTGAGTATAGCTGATTTCGGGTTTGTACTCCTGATCTGACATCCCCAATGACATTGTCTAAGGGATGATAGACGTTTAGACGTGATCCTGGAGTAGTAGGAACAGCTACCTCAGAGCCAAGATTATGAACATTTGGTTCTGCATCTGAGGTAGTTGGAGTTTGAGGTTCCGAAGTCGAAGGTGCATCACTGTTGATGCTTGTGGACTTTCAGGAACTGGAACCTGTTCCTCCTGACTGTTCTGGTCATCTTCTTCAGCTTCATCTTCAGAGGAGGAGTCACTGTCGTCGACTACTCCCCCTGACTGAGTAGATGATTCTCCCTGTGAGCTAGATGATGTTGAATCATGAGATGGTGTATTCAAGATATCATACATCATCCGTGTAGCTAACTCGTCATCCGAAGGAGAGATAGGGATGTTGAAGGACTTGAAGAATCCATCATAGTCGAAAAAGTAGGCGGGTCCTTTGCCAGTAGGTGGTGTGGTATATCTCTGAACGTCAACATTACACCACACTTCTACTAGACCCGTTGAGTTGTTGTAAACTCTCTTGTTCGGTATGTTGTATCCTAGAAAGATCCCTTCATCAGCCTTCTCGCTGAATTTACCTTCTTGAGTCTTCTTCAGAAGTGTGCACGGCGCGCCAAATGGTTCGAGATACTCCAAATTCGTTTTGCGTCTTTGTAGTAGCTCGTAACATGTCTTTCCGTGGCGCTTGACTATCAGAACTCGATTCAGTGTATAACATGCATTAGCCACTGCCTCATTCCAGAATTGGATAGGCAGTTTCGAGTCTGCCAGCATTGTCCGTGCTGTCTCTATCAAGCTTCTGTTCTTTCTCTCAGCAACGCCATTCATCTGAGGCGTGTAGGCAGAAGTGAATTGATGCACAATTCCCTTTTCCTTGCAGTAAGCCTCCATCCACTGATTCTTGAATTCAGTCCCGTTGTCTGAGCGTACTTGTCTCACCTTCAGCTTGTAGAGAGATTCCAGTGTGGTTACTAACTCCTTGAATGACTCAAATGTTTCTGATTTGGACTTCAGAAACATTACCCAAGAGAACCTTGAGTAGTCATCAGTAACCACAAAACAGTACAAGTCGCCTGCAATGCTCTTTGTACTGACTGGACCAAACAGATCCATGTGAAGAAGTTCAAGAGGAAGTTCTATTGAATGAACTTTCTTTTCCTTATGAGACTTCTTCGTCTGTTTGCCTTTCTTGCAAGCTACACAAAAATCAGGAAGCTGGAAATTCTTGACATTAACTCCTCTCACAAGATCCTTCTGGATCAAGTGATTCATCTTCCTTTGATTAATGTGTCCCATTCTCCTATGCCAGGAGATGGAGTCCTTCTCAGTAGCTTTGATAGAAAGCACTGAACTTCATGATCCGTTGTAGAAGCTGTTGACAGATCCAAAACATAAAGGTCTTTATATCTTGAAGCTGTCATCAGAACTTGGTCCTCCGGAATCACGTAGTCTTTCTTTAGCACGTAACACTTCTTGTTGTCGAATATGACTTTAAATCCCTTATCACAGATTTGGGAAACAAAGTAAGTTGTTTTGAAGTTGTTGAACGTAGTTCACCTTATCAAACTTAACTTTCTGATTCCCAACTTCTCCCTGAGCTGTGATATAGCCTCCCTTGTTTCCAGCAAACGAAACATGCCCTCCTTTTATTTGCTTGACGTTTGATAAAAGAGCCCTGTTTCCTGTCATGTGCCTGGATGCTCCGCTGTCTACAATCCACGTGTTAGTTTCAGCACTGTAGCGAACACCCTGCACATACAATGTAAAAGATTAGTTTAGGTTAGGAACCCAAGCCTTTACTGGCTTGGGTTTCCCAGAGGCATCACACATCATGAATTCAACCCATTGACCCTTAGAGGGTGAGGGTAGCTCAGGTTCCTTCTTGTCATCATTATCAGACACAGAGGATGACTTCTCTTTCCATAAGCCAGATTTGTGCAGGCCTGTTTGTGATAAACAGTCGACTGGCTAACAGGTTGAACTTTAGGTTCACTAGTTCTTCTAGGTGGAGTTAAAGAACTCCTCTTAGAAGACCTAGGTTTTGAGTCCTGAAGTTCAATCTTCTTCCTAGGTGTCTGATAGTAAGGACAATAGGAAGCAATGTGTCCACACTCTCCACAGTTGTAGCACGACCTGCTATCAACTTTATGATTAAACTTTCTTTGTGGAGATGTGTGTGACACTCTAGTAACATCACTCAATTTAGGTTTTGACTCTGGTTCTTTTGATGTTTTCTCTTGTTTAACAAATTAATTGTTTTAACATTTTAACATCTTTTTCTTTTTGGTTAACTGGTTTTTGACTTGAAACTTGTGAAAGATTAACATTAGAGTCCTTTGGTTCTGATTTGACTCTGTTTGACCCTGACTTAATTTAACCTTTTCAAATTCTTTTTCCAGATTAACACAAGGCATTTTACCCTTTGCCTTGAAGTGGCCTCCTTTTGTTTGTTCCAGATTCAATAGATGAACATGAGGAATCTGGATCACTAACAAGAGGAGTAGACACCACATGATCCTTGATGGGGTTATTATTTATTGGTCTAGTCTTAGTGTTCATCAAGGTCTCAGGTGGTGGTGGAACCACTTTTAACCCAACCCTCCCCGTTGTTTCTTCACTAAGTGTTGGACAATGTGTGATGAACTTGTCCAACTGTGCAGTTTCTGTTTTAATGAGTTTACTTCTACTTCTAGAACTGCCTTTTGCTTCTTAGTGTCTTCTAGGGAGTTTAGATAGTACCTAATGTCATTAGCTTGGTTAAATGCAACTACTACTTCAGTTTCCCTAAGCTGTTTAGTCAAAAGGTCTATCTTTTCTTTGTAACTATGCTCATTTTGTTTTAATACTCTATTAGCCTCAGTGCACAGTTGCAAATCTTTTACTAAGTTATCATTATGATCTAATAACCTAGCAAATTTTTCATCTATGCTATCTCTAAAAGTATCAAATCAGAACAAGCATGATTTTTAAACAGTTGGTCAGTGGTACTTACCTGAGGAGGTTCAGAAGAGTTAGCCATCAACGCAGCATCAGATGTCTCTGGTTCTGGTGATTCTGTCTTTTCTGTGGATCCCTTCTTCAGGCTTGTAGCTGACCTCAGTTGCAGTTGTCTCTTCAATATTTGACATCGCTATCTCAACTGCAATATCTCCTTCACTCGCGGAATCATCGTCTAAGTCTTCTACACTTGCAATGTTTGATTCCCCTGGAGAGACAAACCTAAAGCTCCAGTCCTGTCCTTCATCATCATGAGCAGTCAAGGCTTTTGGATCCTTGCTTGATGAAGTAGAACTAGTAGCTTGCTTGTCTTGACGAGTGAAGGACGAGAATGGGTTCCCGTTACCCGTCTTCTTTGGCTTAACACATTCTCTCTTGAAGTGCCCCTTCTCTCCACAGTTGAAGCAGGTCACTTTACTCTTGTCAAAGCCAAATGTGGTATCCTTAGTAGCTACCAAGTTCTGTCCGGTCTTTTTCACAAACTTCTTCGCCCTCCGGACAGCACTAGCTAAGGCCCACATAATGTCCATCCTCTCCAGCTCCATCTCGTCCACCTGCTCGTAGTCCTCATCTGCCAGATGGCAGTTTCCAATCTTCCCAGCAACAAGTCCATCATAAGAATGAACCACTGCTGCCAAAAGATCCATGTGCTCTCGAGCTACTTCCAGTCACATTACCGAGGTTCTCGGTCTTCAGTCTAGTAGCATTCGCTTCAGATCCAATATAGTGGGTACAAGAAGACCCTGACGTGTCTGATCCTGAAGGAGAAGCTTGTGAAGGACCCGATGAGCTAGACACAAATGCAGTCTGGAGAGGTGCTCCAGATGTCTTAGCTTGAGGCGTGGCATTGTACAAAGCTGGATTCTGAGTGTACGAAGACTTCTGAGCTCTGTACTTCATCCTAAGTGCTTCTTGCTTCTTCTCGCAGCTTTAGAATGAAGTCATTGATATCCAGCTTTGCCAGCATTTCATTCTGTCTCAGGTTAGACACGAATGAAGCCCACTTTTCCGGCAATCCGTCTGCAAATTAGTAACTTTTTCTTCCATGGTAGTAGCAACCCCATGTGTATGCAGTTCACTCATCAGATGGTAGAATCTATCAATAACATCGTCCAAACTCTCGTTTCCCATCGATGAGAAGTTGTCAAATTCCTTCTTTAACTCCTTAGCCTTGATTGCCTTCAGCGAAGCATTCCCGTCGTATCTCTTTTCCAGCTCATCCCATAGTTTCTTGGCCTGCTTATTCTCTGAGTACTGGTGGAAAATGTCTTTAGGGATAGACTGTGTGATCAATGCATAGACTCTCTTCTCTGCATTATACTTAACCTTCTGCGCGTCTGTCATCCCTCCTAAAGTAAGCTTTACTCCATCGCTCCCACCGGCATACTATACCCAATCTCGATAGCTTCCCACAAATTTGGATCCACTCCATTGAGGTAGATCTCAAAACGTTGTTTCCAGTGGGGAAACTCATCTAACGTTAAGAGCTTTGGTGGTTTATTATGATTACCCACCTCACTCTCAAGTAACAGCAGGTTCTGGATCCTTGAGTCCTTCCCAGCAGTAAAGGCTGACATTTGATCTTCCATGTCGAATAACTTTAAGTCTACTAAAAAACAAACTGTCAACTGGTGCGACTGAAGGATGCGATTGGGCTATCCGTGCGAATGAACTATGCGACTGGTTCAATCGTGCGGCTGAACTAAGCGATTGGTTCAGTCGTGCGAATGAAGCTGATGCGTATGAACACTGCGAACGAATGGTTCAATCGTACGAATGGAGATGCGACTAGGTCCAATCGTGCGTCTGGACAATGCGAATGAAGTCCAGTCGTGCGAATGGCTCACTCGTGCGACTGAAGCTGCTGTTTTGCGAAAATTTCTAGGTTAAACGTGTTTTAGCCGTAAAAATTCGATTTTCGCAAACTCTAATCGCCTAAGTCCGTAGAAACCAAAACTTGATGAGCAGGGAACGTCCAAGATCACTTTTGACACAAAAGATTGCGTTTTTGTGTAAAACACAAACTTTTTATCAATCTTGATTGAATCACACGTAATCAAGAGGCCCTGGTATTTGAACGAAATACCCGAGTGATTAGCGTGTAAACCAGATCAAATAGTGCGGAATCCTTTTGATTGGCGATCCAATCAGTGAGAACACACGAAGAATCAATAAAGTATTGAATCTACGTTAAGAAGATCGATTGGGAATCGATCTAATGTGTTCTATGAAACTTGGAGAACGAATTGGAGGCTTCTGGACGGCTAGGGTAGTCGGAGTCAATAGAATGAATGCTTAGTTTTTTCCACGAATTGGGTTGTATTTATAGGTTAGTATTGTTCC
>CM046040.1:8466806-8810372 GCA_025215565.1 Flaveria ramosissima | reverse complement strand
AACTTCTAAAACAATCAGTTTTTAAGTAAGTAAATGATACAAAAGCTTTCATTCAATCCACCTTGGTCACAAACCCAATTTTGATGAATCTAGTCCACCCGAAAAACCCGTTTCTGACAAAATATGAAAGTATATAATCTAAGTGCATAAGGTGTGATTTAAATACTTATGGAAGTTAAAATTACTTATATAAACTTAAAAATAAAATTTTATAATTATAACTATATATTATGAATAAAATAAATTGTGAAAATTTAATAAATTTTTGTAATAATTTTATGAATCAAGTTGGGGACCTAAAATACTGAAATGTGGGATTAGCTACATATTACACCTCTTATAAGACTTACTAGGATGGAAAAACCGAACTAAAGGACTTAATGTAGAAAATCCGGGACTTAACGAACACTTAACGGGACTAGCCGGGCTAGGTAACAAAAATGGTAAAATTATAAAATTTGGGTTATGTAAAAATTACAGTAGACTTAAATATTAAAAATTGCTATAAATTAAGTTTCATGATTTATAGAATTTATTTAATTAAAAAAATACAAAAGATATTCACTTGAAAATAGAGAAAACTGTTATAAACGGACTTAAGAGAAGTATTAGTGAAAAATACAAAACCTATGGATGATAATAAGTATATTAGAGACATATATGACAAAAATTTGACCAAAGATGATCCAAACCCAAAAAGCCGTTAAAACCTTAATCGTTAACGTTTATGCTCCAAAACCGACAAAACAACTTAAGATCCAAAATTTCCAGTAAATAATGGTTAAATAATGAAAAATAAGATAAAAAATAAATATTTACAATTATAGAGTCTTCTAGATAATTCCACAAAAGTTATCATTAAAATAAGATTATCGGTTAATAATTAGGAAAATCAAAAAAATTATATGTATAAAATTTCTAGACTCATGAAAATTGATGTATTTCCAGTAGATTATAACTCATAAACTTAAAATACAAATTAAATTTAATAAAAACCATAGATTTAAACTTACATCACAAACATACCCGAATCGCGATACGGTACACGTTTAAAAACACAATAAGTAACTCATCAATCCTATAGCCATAACTTTAACACTCTAGAAGACAATTATTACTTAAAAAAGTTATAATTAAGAAATAATCATCATTTGGACCACTTAACGATCTCAAATAAGAAAACCTCTAAATATACCTCCATAAAACACCTAATCCGAAAGCAAGCCCTTGAAACCGTTGAGAAAGATCTAATGACACAAAACTAACCTATTACAGTAGCTTAATCCACATGAAACAATAAGAACCCTCACAAGTAATTAAAGAGCAAAATTTCAAACTTTACAGTTAAAAACATCAATTTAACAAGTTGAAGGAACAAACTTGCCAAATATTAAAACTTTACTGTTTTGAGACCATATCACTCTTAAAAGAACAATAATAAACTTAACTTGTAATATATTGACCTAACCTTAAGCAAAACTAAAGATACTAACTCAAAACTCAAAGACCTAAAATAAGATTACATTGGTGTAATATAAAATATCAAGCCAAGTAAGACAAATCCAAAACATGAGGGTTGGGCTTAATTGATCACTTAATAAAGTACTAATTTATTTGAAATAAACATAGGAACCACCCTCCCAGTCGGTAGCATCCAAACTTCCCAAGATAACCATGTGATCAACCCACATGTGAGTTTCATAAACACCTTTTTTACTTTAAAACTTTTAGGGTGAAATACATACTCGTTTTTTTATTATTTGTGGTGCAATACTACCTGCTCTTGTCCCCGAATGGAGCACAATCATTAATTCCATTAGGAGTCGCGTGATTTGTGGATAGTACTATTTGGGGAATCTCCCGCACACAATGGGCCCTTTATGTAGGGAAACCCCCCCATTGAGATTCAATAATCGTTGTGTCACATATTAGTGCCATTTAACCATGTTTAGCATGGAACATTTAAACCCAACAATCTAGTAGTAACGGGTTATAGGATATTTTAGCACTCGGGCGGGGAAGTCCGGGTTAGGCTTGATTGTGATACATTCTATAGTGCATCATGGATATTATATTACTATTAAAGTCTTTAACAAATTTATTGAATATTAAATCTATCATGAAAGGTAACGTGTATTAAACTCATGAGCTCACAAACATTATGTTGACGTATCTTGGGTGTGTATTTTAGGAGAAGACTGATTAACAGGTGTCCAAAGAATAGGTGCCGCCTTAGATGGACCTTTGGAGACTTAGCAATCGCCCTATCTACCTTATCGTTTATGAACAGTTAACTAATATGTTTTATTTGGATGTTTGGACAATTTAATTTATGGATATTATTAATGATGTAACACCACATAGACAATTGTTGTGGATGATGAAATGATTAATTTGTATGTATTTAATTCTACTGCATTGTGATGATCTCAGTCGGTCACGGGAGACCCGGTCAACGGGGTGTGACAATGGTGCAAACTCCAACAATGACCATAGCTCCTACAAACAAACAATAAAATAACAAACTATAATACTAAGCATTCTTGTTATTTCAATTGAGAAACTGTAGAAATAAGATATACATGTAGATCATTCTGCAAGGTAGTTCCTGTAAGCATTAAGGCTGGTTGAAATTTATCTTAGCGAGCATTAAAGTTTTCCATCTATAAATAACAAACACCCAGCCTGTGAGTTTCCTCCTGAAGTAAATGCTGCTTAATTCTCTAACCTAAAACCCAAAATTGATCAAATCAACAACCATTTAAGAAACAGTATATGCAAATTGGATTGTGGAAATTCTTCGATTTTTATTTGTGCAAGAGACTAAAGAAGCGGTTACTTACACGATGATTAGTTAACAGAAGCAATCAGTTCAATTTTAAGATTTAGGGTCTGTTTGGTATGGGGTAATGGAGTGGACGAAGGAATGGAATGGATGAGAGAACGAAATGAATCATTACTTTCCATTGTCTTGTTTGGTTACCCTTTAGGAATAAATTAATCATTACTTTTGTAGTTTGTTAAGTATGAAAAACGAATCAATGAAATGTAGAAGTTGTTATGATGGTGATGGCGAGCGATGGTGGTGGCCGGTGGTGGTTTCCGGCGGCGGCGGATGCCGGTAGTGGTTTCCGGAGGTGGTGGTGGTCGGCGGTGGTTTCGGGCGGCGGCGGTGGCCGGCAATGGTTTCGGGCGGCGCCTGTGGTTTCCGGCGGTGACGGTGGCCGGCGGTGGTTTCCGGAGGCGTTGGTGGCCGGCGGTGGTTTCAGTGGGTGCGGCGGTGGCCCGAGGGTTGGTTTCGGCGGCGGCGGCGGTGGTCGGCGGTAGTTTCCAGTGGCCATGATTTCCGGCGACGGAAGTGGCCGGTGGTGGTTCATGGTGGCCATGATTTCCGGCGACGGAAGTGGCCGGCGGTGGTTCCCGGTGGCAGCGGTGGCCTTTGGTGGTTTCTGGCGGCGGCGGACTCCGGCGGTGGTGACCGGCGGCAGCGTTGGTTGTTGTGGTGGGTGAGTGAGTGGTGTGGTGACTAATGATGGAAGAAGGGATGGAATGAAAAAAAAGAAGGGGTGGTGGATGGAATTAATTTAAGGGAATGGAATCAACTATGTAATGGTTCATTCCATTCCCTTCACCAACCAAACATGTCTTTGTTCATTCACCCTCAATGGTTCATTCCATTCCACCCATCATTTCCGCATACCAAACGCTACCTTAGAGTTTTTGAGTTACATAGGATAACATCTACCGACAGAACAACCAAATAAAGACGCCATTGTAATCCTAGGACAGTTACAACTCCTGGACTACAGCTAACCTATGCCTTCATAACCATTATCATCACGGTTTTTACGACCGTCATCCCCTAGCACCTTCGTTACCATCACTACTATGGGGTTGTCACTTGTCCCCCTCCGCCACTATGCTCTGTGCTCTAATCGAATAACTACAAAGAAAGGGAATTTAGGTATTAAGCCGTTGTACTTCGAGTTCGGTTATGAACCAAGTGACTATAATCTAACAAACATACACATAAACTAATCATACACATCTTCGATTGAACAACAAAATCAAAATTAAGTCACTAACATAAATGGAATTGAATCACAATCAAGTTATGTAATCAAACAACAAATCCTAACCATAGATTTGTGAAACTAAACCCACAAACAGAAACCAAATTGAACAAAACCCCTAGCCACCATCAGAGCTTGGCTTCCATGACCAAAGCCCATCGTGGTGAAAATTTTTCATCGGGATATTGAACAGACGAACATCAAAAACACTCTATATTACCTTGTCGTCATTCCTCATGTCATCCCTTCACTAACCAACAACACCTACAACCAAAAACAACACAATTTCAGCTAAGAACAATGATAATCATAAGAAATAACCCAAAATTTATTCCACTAATATCAAAGCGCATAAAACGATTCTTGATTTGAAGAAAATCCAGCTAAGTCATATACATGCAAAGAGCTTAACCGTGAATAGCAACTGAATTGGAGAACTTAAGAGAAACCTCAGTCAAAAATTTGTATAGACGTGCACCAAAAGCACATCTAATAACCTCTAATGGTCTTCGTTCGTAACCGTAACTGAGTGGTATGAAGATGAGCTTGAATCAAAGAGACAGGAGAAAAAATCCAAAAAGAAAGTAATCAAAATAAAACCTTCTCACCTCCAGTCATCGTCTTTGGTTCATCAGACTACCTGTACTGTCGTCGTCGAATAATACACTTTCTCATCTATCACAGTAGTTCCAAGCTAAAGCCACCTGAATCGCAACTTCTACCACCATGAAACTAAACACTTCTCTGCCTTTGAGAACTTCTAATCACTACGGTTTCTCTCTGTCTCTCTCTTTGGCAAAGCCGATGGTGGGCATGTGTAAAAAGAACATGCACTACACGTGGTGGCTTTGAGAAGAAGCGATGGGAGGCACCTTGCTGACCGTAGATACAAATTGAACGGCATAGATCTTAAATTTTACTATTCATAACCTTCTATTTTTAACATATAGGATAATAATTCCTAAAATCCAACGCAACCAAATGAAACATACCCAAAGGCCACCGCATATGTGGTAACTTTGATTAACCAAAATTTATTAAACCGACCCATAAGCGATGGTTAACGGACCCTACCATAACCAGTTATGGAAGAGGTCACAACCGACAAATCGTTATGGTTATCTAAGAGGCCAAAACCGATCCATAACCGACTTTGCACAACCCTACATGAGCAAGGCTTGAAAATAGAGACTTATATCAATGAATGGTGGGAAAACCAATATACATTTCCCATACTCGTCTAGATATAACCTATGCAGTACAAATAGTGAATCAGTTTATATAGAGCTGCAAACGAACTAAACGTTCAGCGAACAGTTCGGGAACTATTCGGCGGGAAGTTCGTTTATGTTCGTTTCGTGTAGTAAATGAACGAATAGGAACAAGAAAATTTTATTCGTTTAGTTAAATGAACTAACATGAACACAAGCCGTGTTCGTTCATTTATGTTCGTGAACGTTCGATAATGTGTTCGTTTATGTTCGTCAATGTGTTCGATTATGTTCTTAATTTTTGTGTTAGTTATTTTTATGACAATTATGTCAAGTGTTTTTGGATATTTATGTTACGTGTTTATTTAATTTTGGTAAATTTTGTGATAAAAATGTTGATTTAATCGTAAAATAAATATGTGATCGTTGTATTCGTTTATGTTCATAGACTTTTTTGTGTTCGTCATGTTCATGAACATTTGTTCGTTTTCGTTTGATTTTGTTTGTGTTCGTTTGCGTTCGGTAAGTGTTCATTAATAGTTCATGAATATGTTCATTTCCTTGATGAATGAACACGAACAAGGAAAACCGTTCGGTAAGTGTTCGTGAATAGTTCATGAACAAGTTTATTTCTTAATGAACGAACACGAACAATACCTTGTTCGTGTTCGTTCGGTTCGTTTGCAGCCCTAAGTTTATACTCCAACAGTAAGCAAGTTACATGGAAGCACTTTGGGGAATCATCAAATATATCAAAGGAACAGACGATCATGGTGTCTTGTTTAAAACAAAAATGCACTTGGGAATCCAATTCACGAATGCAGACTGGACAGTAGATAAGGGGAACATAAGATAAACTTTAGGATACTTTATTATGGATGGTGGAAATTTAGTCACGTAGAGAAGCTAGCAAAAAAAACAAAAGGTAGTTGCTCTAACAAGTGTGGAGGCTGAATTACAAGTAATTGCAAGAGGCTTGGCAGAGATCTTATGTATACACAAACTCATAACTGAGATTGCCTTTTCTCCCACCTAAACAATCAAAACAATGTGCGATAATGAAGCGGCAACACATATCTTAGAAAACCTAATGCAACATGACTAGACGACACATGTTGAAGTTCCTAGACACCTCATCGGAGAAAAGATAGAGGAGGGTATAACAGAACTCCCATTTGTTCGTTCGAAAGATCAGCTAGCGGATTTACTAACAAAAGAAGTCAAGGAAATAATCTTTAGTGAATGTTTAGACAAGTTGAGTTTTTAGAATCCCACTACTCAACTTGAGGAGAGTGTCGGAAAGAATAGTCGAAAGACGAAGATGTCAAGGATCATAATTTCTCATTATGGCCCTAACCAAAATAAAAGATTGCTAATTGACACTCATACTCATTATCAAACAAATTGAATTCAATAGAATTTCCTTTGTTAGTAGCCATTGTAATCACTATAAAAAGTCTTGCATTCTCTTTTAATTCATACGACAATACAACCATTTAATTTGTAACCAATACATACACTCTAATTACCAATTGACAACAATGTGCACATTGTTAAGTCCTTTGATATGGCATTAGTGATGTTTATATAAATAATTTATCCATTTAAGCTCGTAACCCATTTATTAATTGACATATTTCATTACACGATAACTTTCATGAAAATTGCGATGACACCATAAAATATCACATCTATGAGCTGTCTTTCAAAGTAATGACTTGTTAAATAGCCACATAAACTTACGATATATAGAGTTTTGGGTTTATATTTATATGGTTTAAGGTTTATTGAGCCACATATTACTATTTGTGGAGCAACATATGTACGATATGGTTGTAATAATCATCGTCCAAAACATATATATTACGTATATATATAGTGTTAAAGTATGCATCATATTACGGAAATCTAATAAGTAGATAAGAGAATGTAAATAACTTAAAAAATTGATAGTTATGGAACATATACTAAAGGAAATAAGATTCATGCAATCAAATACCAAGTCTTCAATAATTTGCTCGAGTAATATTGTGGTACTATGCAAACTAAAGATTCCATCTTTTAACATCAGTCGAAAGTCGAAACAAGTGTTGCACATATAACTTCATATATCGTAAATGTAACATGTCTTATCCAAAATATTTTCTCCAGGTAATCAGATTATTTAACTCTCTACACTTGTAAATGCAACTTGATATTCGTCCTCGTCAAAGTTTAAGTTGCCCTCTAATATGTTTCATCTAAGCTTTATGAAAGTTAGACAACCCAAAATTGACATTAAAGAGTTTACATTACTAAATGACATTGTTCTTTAAAAGTTTACCTTGCCAGAAAAAGAAAAACTAACCCGAAAACCATAGAGAGCGAAAACTCACACTCTTATACATTTGCATGGGTTATTAAAAAATAATTTTGTAAACAAGTTACTGTTAAAGTTTGTTTTGTAAAAGTATAGATTTCTATAAAGATATAGCATTTTATTAGAACACATGAAATATATTATTTTTCAGTGCCTCATAATTTTTGGTTGTTATGCCTATGTTAAAATCTAAAAGAAGAAATATATGTTTGTTTGTTGAGTAACAAGAGGCCCAATAGGAGCCCACAAGGTCTATATTGATCCTTATGAGTTAATGAAAGTTATGGACTCGGGAGTCCGGACGTATGGGTTACCCATTATTATTATCATTTATAATTGCAATTCTCTGTTGAACTAAAATTCAAGTAATGAGTTGTAGGCAAGTAACTAAGTATTAAGTATATTTTAAATATGATTATTGCAATTCTAAGAAAAATGAATCACAAGAATAAGATTAGCTATTATACAATTAACCCAACTTCAAATTTATCCTCTGAATAGTCATATTTATATTAACTATTTTGCTTTATATCTTAAGCTTAATGGATTTAAATACTCCCAATTATTGGGAATTGGCCGCTGCCACCCGCAAGTATCATTTTGGCAAATATAACTCCCAAGTAACACTTAGGTGTATGTATCACGCGTCGTTTGTTAGAACCCGCACTATTCTGAAGTTTTAATTAACCACGTCAGCTGCCACACAAGCGAGGCATGTACACGTATGCATGCCACATCATCAGACAGTTAATGTTATTAGGGTTCTAACAAACGGAGGGTGATACAGACACCGAAGTGTTTACTTGGGAGTTTTATTCGTTAAAATGATACTTGCGGGTGGTAGCGGCCAATTCCCAATAGTTGAGGGTATTTAAATCCATTAAGCCTATATCTTGAATTATGATTCATTTAACTCCAAAAGAATGGTATCATAATTTCTTTCATGACATATGTTTAAATAAAAATTAGGTTATGTCTAAATATCCTTTAGTCATGCAAAACCGGATCAAACAAACTATAGTTGCACTCATTCTATTGATGTTCGCCGGTTTTGAAATCACTACGCTATATAGTTGGATCTATAATCAACGATAAGCTAATTTCCCTAACTACAACATCGGATTTCGTCAATATATAATTTTTAAATAGATGATATACAAAAGTTAATTGGACAATACAAATTTTAAAATAGACAACAAACTTTTAAAACAAACAATATAATTTAAAGAAAACAGTACTTTCTTAGCATGAAAAAAAATAATTTTTATGATAACATTCCTCTTACTTTGATAAAGTAGTTATTACAATATTAAATCATAGTAATCAACCTTGTACATCCAAATATAATTAATGGTTTGAATATTGTTTGATAACCTCTAAAATTTTAGTTTGAATCGAATATTACTTGATTATCAAGAGACAAGATCAATAAGTAAACACTTTTTTTACACATCTAAAATATAACTCGAAAACTCAGTACAAGAATCTCCTATTGATCATACATACCAAAAATGTTATCAAGCCCTGTATATATAAATCTGGCTTTAACTTGCTGACCAAGAAATTACATACTAATTATGATATAATTGTAAAAACTAAACCAACTTGACCGACTTGGTAATTTAGGTCCCCTAAGTTCACCGGCTTATGAATCAGATAAGAAATTGATGCCTGGATTATGTATAACACTTCATCGATCCATCTTTAGTACGGATCTTCAATATCGTCTTCTGGGTACACGATAAAGAAAGTCGTATTTCTTGTTTATTTTCATTAGAAAAGAAAATAACAACACAAAATGAACAAAACAGAACAAAATAGTTTTACATGATGTTTAATAAATATCTTTTGCTTTTATTAGTTTTAGTCATATCTTAATCACTCTTTAATGTGGTAGGCCAACTTACACAAGGGCCACCATGTGGGTGTGGGTTCGCCATTTGCACAACACAAACATGGTCTTCTTTCTTGAGATCCCAACAATTTAATGTTCTTTTACTTTCATTTGTTATATAATTTTTATACATTAAATTAATTAAAGAATAAATCTAAAATTCAGTGACATTTACATGGTTAAAGATCTAGTAGCTTAAGATTCTGATCCAAGGTTGCATATTTGGTGCAAATAAAATTGTCGCCAGATTTGCCATAAAAAGCTGTAAGAGCATCAATAAACCAACCAAAGGAATAGACTGTATTAATAAAACATTTCAAAAAACAAAAAAAAAAAATAATTTTTACCTTAGGATCCACATATCTTCACTTTTATAATATATTGTTCGTGATCATGTATTTAATTATTTAGTATTATCAGAGGTATATTACTTTTGTATTTTTTTTAATTGAATGAAAGATCCAATTTATTTATTACATTTAGGGACCAATTTATCTTATAACCATTAGAATTTAATGAGATGGCAAGAACACACATTTTGACTCATGAGGTGTCAAATATATTACCAAAATATATCTCATCATATATGATAACATTAAATTTTCTAGTATGGGCGGATGAGAGACACTCTCTTACGCGGATCATCGAGTTAGTTTGAAACATAAACTGAGTACGTATTATCTTCAAACATGTTGTTCACTAGCAACTTCTAGCTTCTTGTTAACTTTTTGTTATTGTTATTACTTGATTATTAGATAAACACATTATTCACAGGACAAGGGTTTATGGACCGGTAAAAATGACCAGTTAATTATCAAGTTTCTACAACCATCTATTACGCACCTTCTAGCTACACAACCCCTAGAACCACCAATCTTTGTATTTTAAAAATTGTTTTCTTTCATATCTCATCTTTATTTAACAATACTAGGGTTTCCTTTTCCTCGGAGTTGTGTGTAAACACACACAAATAACACATCATCATTGATTGGAGGAGGGGTGAAGGGGGTGTGTAAACACATATTTAAAAATTTTTTGAATGCATTTAGGTGAAACGATTAGGACTTGTTTATAAAAGGAAATGATCAAAACATAATTTGAATTTGGATATATAAGCATAAGCATAATTAATTTGGTTTCTAAAATGATCTGAATTTTAATTAATACTATGTGTAGTGTTCGTGTAGTTAAAATATCACCTAAATATCATGTAGATAAAAATTGTTTCACAAAAACCTCTTTTAAATCAAGTGTAATAGTTAACTAATACTTGAAGTCCCTATTGATCCAATAAATTAGGAAAAAATGTGATTGGCACCACATGTGTCCATATCATCGTGTTTGGAGCTCCTAAAATACCCATTATGGATACTCTAAATGGTAGTGTTTGTAAGTTTGTTGTTTCTAAATAGGATTAAATTTATTATACATCAACATTCTTTTACTAAGACACAAGCTGCCATATGTATCCATTTTAACACTGAGTACCGTACATACCATAAACTTTATGGTACATGTCTTCCGCTGGTAATTGAAAGAACCGATAAGAATTAATATTACATACCATAAACTTTTAAATTATGTTCCATAATGATATGTAAACCTCCAAATTGTGTTTCATCAATTTGTAAACAAAGTCTTAAAATCAGGTTCCACTTACAAAACTGTGACTCTAAATCATCTTGTGGGGCTTTTCTAAATTTTAGAATCAAAGTTTCTTGAAAAACCCTAATTAAAATTAACTTAATGGATTGAGGTTAATTTATTTGTTGCACATTCATAATGAGGAGATTTGAATATTAAACCTTATGGCAATATATGTGGAACTGTGGAAGGTGTTTCTCCTTTATCAAACACATAAAATGTTTAAATCTTGCAAAGAATAATGTATAAGTTGTTAATAAGAATATATTACTAGGCTTTTTAAATGAAAAAGAAAAATAAAGTATTTATAATGATATATGATTGTCCCACTAAGGATTGTATTGGTCTTACTTATTACATTTCTTTAAATCTCCATACTCGTAGATATATCTGGTTGACTTAATTAATTAACAATTAATTTGTTAACTTACAAGAACAATATTGTTTGGAAATTAATATGTGTAAATCTGATTTCTATAATTTAATTAGGAGATAGTTACACATCTGATCCCTATGGTTTGAGCAATGTAATAGGTATGCATAATAAGGTTTTAAGATATATTTTCATTTAGTTTTTCTCGTTCTTATTTCATGCATAATCATTGAGGATTGTCATTTAAGTCGTAAGGTTTGGTGGTTCATTTGTTAACTTCAATTCTTTATCATGATGTTATTTGATGTGCCAAGTGAGTTAATTTTGTGTTTCACTTTCAAGAGTAAGGGGCTGTTTGGCAGCCTCTTAATCAGCCTCTTAATGGTTCAGATGTCTGAATGGTTCAGTACTTAATGGTTCAGACTGTTTGTTTCGCGAGCACATGTCTGAATGGTTAAGAGATTTACCTCTGAATGGTTAAGCATCATACTGATGCTGAATGGTTAAGAGGTCTAATGCTGAATGATTAAGACATATTATCTAAATTGGTTAGATATTTGTCTTTGAATAGTCTAATTATAAACTAGCTCTTAATGGTTCAGACCTCTTAATGATTCAGCACTTAATGATTCAGACCTCTTATTGGTTCAGCACTTAATCATTCAGAAGTTGTCAAACAGCCCCTAAGTCTATTTGATTGTTTTCATGCACTTCTTTAAAGTTGATTGTTGAGAGTTTTTAAAGTATCTAACTTATATGCGGTGTAAACACTGTTTTGAATACTTACGTCTCACGACGTTTACTTCCTCTAAATTTATCACTACTACAAAAATAGAAAAATACGAACGAGTTCGCAATCAACATAAAAACATCACGAATATTGCAACCATATAAGCGATTGAAATTGAAAAAAAAATTGAAATCAACATGTGTAAATTTGCTTCTTCAAATTATTAAAAGTTAAATTACCCATGTGATCACTGTGGTTTGAGCAAATTAATAGGCTTTTCACGTACTTATTTCTTTTATAATAATTGAGCATTGTTATTAAAGTTGTAATGGTTGGTGATCGATTTGTTAATTTCAAATTTTAATGTTGTTATTTGGTGTGTGAAAGGAGTTAATTATTGTTATACTTTCAAGAGTAACTCTATTTAAGTGCGGCCATACACTTCTTTAAAGTTGACTGTTGAGAGTTTCAAACGTATCTACCTTATCTGAGGTGTAAACGTTATGTTGAATACTTACGTCTCACGACACTTTTTCAACTAAATCTATCACCACTACAAAAATAGACAAGTACAACCGAATTTGCAACTAGCGTAAAAAGTCATGATTTTAGCAATTGTATTAGCGACCGAAATCAAATAACTGTAATGTATTAGTCACTAAAACAAAACAAGTCACGAAAATTAGCGATTTAGAAAGCCTTGTCGTTAACTTAGCGACCGAAAAAACATTGATCGCATAAGTAGCAACCAGAATTGTTTAGTTGTGACCAATGAAATTTTAGAAAATAAAAAGAGTAAATTATAAATTTTATCCTTTATGTGTACTTAAAATTATGAATCTTATTCTTAAAATTCAGTAAGTATACTAAGTGTCTTTAATTTAAGAACTCATCACACTTTTTATCGCTTCCACTAACATTAGTTAATTTTTATTGTTAGTTTTTCGTAAATGATCACTTTGCCTTTACCATTAAAAGGACAAAATGTGTAATTTTTATTAATCTTTAATTTTCTTTCTTTATGTTTTTTTATTTATTTTACTTTACTTTCTTTATTTTTAATCACTTTTGTATTAAAAAACTTATCTTAATTATTAGTAATTTATTAATTTAAAATTTTCTATGAAATTTAATGTTATTTATAGTTTTTTAATTTATTAGAAACTTATTTTCATTTGTTCACTTTACTCCCTACGTAATAAAACCAATAAAATTAGACAACTCTGTTTTTTTTTCTTTTTTGGTACAATATATTTAAGTCATTTCAAATGGTTGATTTATGGTTTGTATCTGAAACCGGTTGAAGGCAATAGGATTTTGGTTTATGGTTTGATTTTTTATCTTTCATCTTCAATCAAATGGTTTATTTTTATTTTTAAATATAATGTGAGAGCTTGTAACCTTGATTTCAAATAAAATATGCTAAAATGGTTTTTAAACAACAACTTTAAGGTTTTTAAATAAACAAATCCTCTGAATGTTCTATAATTATATGCATTATTATTTATGGTTTTATTTAAACCATCACGAATAGGTAAATTATTGTAAATCAAAACCAAACAATTGAAAACTGAAACAAAACTGAACCAAACAATTAGGGTTTTGCTTCGGTTTGGCTTTACAGTTTGAGCTTATTAAACCTTTACTATAAAAACACTTAAAAACTACATGTCGGCCTTATAACCAGATATAATATAAAAAGTCACATCTAAAAGTCATACGGTCTCTAATAAGTTTCTAATATAAACCATAAAACAAAATGTTTGATATAGTTGAAAATTATTATACCAAAAAAGTAATAAAAATGATGGTTGAACAAAAGGATAACTAGTTTAGTTTTTATAACATTAAAAAAAGATATGAGCTCTGTAATTTATTCGTTGAATTAGAAATGTAAATAACTAAATTTAAAAAAACAATTTTTTAATAAATTAATAACCTATAAATAAAATTATATTTTATAAAAAAATTAAAACTAATCAATTGATAATATTTAAGTTAAGTTTACAAAACAAAAATGGTTAAAAAGGAGAAAGAATGAAGGAAAAGTAAAGTTAATAAGATTAAAAAAGAAAAAAGTAAAGATTTGTGAAAATTACACATTTCATCCTTTAAAGGGTAGGGACAAAACAATCAGTTACATAATAACTAATTACAATTATTGTCCTTTAAGTATGATCAAAATTATGGATCTTATAACTAAAGTTTAATAAGTACACTAAATGTACTTTATTTGAAAATTTGTCATACTAATTGAAGTAACCTTTTTCTGTTAGTTTCTACTAAATGATATTTTTACCCTTAACCTTAAATAATTAAATTTGTAATATTCATTCATCTTTTGTTTTTTTATTCTATTTACTTTACTTTTCCTTCTCTTTTTTTCACCACTTTTATTTTATAAACTTATAATTTTCTCATATTTTTGCCTACCACACAACTGCCACCACCACACCACACCACCGCCACAACCACAACCAACACCCCTACAATCTTCATCGTTTAGAAGCAAGAAAAAGATCAGTGTTATTATCATTTTGTCTCTACCCACTTCATCATTTTTTCTTTCCATTGACAAACCCTAAAAAGAAACACTTTGGTGATGCTTTCAGAGTTTGTGGTTATGGTGTGCTAAGATATGCTTCTTTATAGTGAGGTTAGGATTTTGGTGGTCGTTGTTGCAAAGATGTCAGCTATAAGGGTTTTAAGAAGTTGTTAACGCAACATAATCATCTTTTCATCATCTTCTTCGCTCTTCATTTTGGTAGTTTCATATTTGAAAAAGGGGGTTCAAATTAGGGTAAGAGAAGCAATTTTGTGGGGGGTGAGGCAAGACATGCGGTCACGTTGTGGTGGTGAATGTAGAGTTCAAAAAGGCTAATGAATGACTTGAAGATGCTCCCAACTCATCTGACATGCAATTGCTTCGATATAGCGTTTCCTATTGTGAGACTGGCAAAGAAGGGAGCAGGGTGGGTCGCCCGGTTAAGAAAACCAGAGGCTTCTACAGCTCCAACAAGTGATTGTTTTCAGATGAATGCCATTGATAGAGACAATGATGGTTGTGTGTAGCCGGATGGGAAATAAATTGAAGATGAAATGTTGCGTTGTGGATGAGATATAACAATTTATTAAATGAAATTAAATAATAATAATAATAATAATAATAATAATAATAATAATAATAATAATAATAATAATAATAATAATAATAATAATAATAATAATAATAATAATAATAATAATAATAATATTAGTAGCAGTAGTAAGAAATATTAACTTATATTAATAAAATGGAAAACATGATAAGTTTTAAAATAAAAGAGACACTTAGTGTAGTTATCAAATTTTAAGGATAATATCTATAATTTTAAGTCTATTTAAAGGGAAAAATTTACTCAAATAAATAGAAAACAAATATGAAAATTACAAATTTTGGTCGTTTAGGGTAAGGGTAGAATTGATGTTTCCAAAAAGGTAACTTAAATTTTTTAAATGCAATTACCCTAACTAACAAAAAAATTATTATAAATTATTCAGTTTACGAATGCGTATTGTGATGTTTAAAGGTAAATGATGAAACCTAAAGCCTCTTTTGGTTCATAGAATCTGAAAGAATTAAATTTGGAATTGGAATCTGAACCAATTTCATTCAAAATCTTGTTTTGTTGGCCTTAAATGAAAATGAAAATGAAAATTTTTCTTGTATTGATGGGAATTTGAATTTGTTTTACTACCCATGAAATTTCAACATACTGATGGAATGTTAAATTCTGACCATACTACCCTCACCCTCTTCCTTGAAATATCTCACCACCATACACAACCAAAAATGGTATTGTCAAAACCATGAAAGGTTAAGGGTGGGTGGGGTGCTCATGCAACTCTCATTACACCACACCACACCACATCACATACCCACCAATCACATAATGACACACCACACCACACCACACCACACCACACCACACCACACAACATACCCATCAATCACATAATGCCACGTCATACCACACCACACCACTTCACGCCACGCCACCCTACGGCATGTCACACCACCCCACCCCACACCACACCACACCACACCACACTATATACCATACCACACCAAATTAGGGAGGGCACCCACACCATAAAAAAATTTAAACAAAAAATTAAACACCATCACCAACTGCATTCCAACCATGACCTGACCATCCTCACCACCGTCAGCTACCACTATAAACCACAAAACCATCTTTCGAAACCAAAACCACCATCTTACCTAGGAATAACCCTAACAACCACACAACCGTTGGGCGGCGGAGGCAGCGGTGACGAAGGAAGGAGGAGAAGATGGTGACCGTTGGGGGGATGGGTTGGGGTGGGTAACGATAAAAAAATGGTAAAGTTGGTGGTGTGGCTCGACGAGTACTCACCCTGTGGCGTGGGGGACCGGCGATAGTGTTATCGCTCGACGCCGACCCCTGCCACGTCCTCACAGCGATAGCGCCCCTACTTCCCTAATCAAGTCAACAAAGATCAAACAAATGTAAACAACCAAAAACAAATCATAAATCCCATATAAAAATGTAAATCATAACCAAGATGACATTAAAATTGGTGTTCGATCTTATTTTCATCGAAACTAATGTAAATCGGAAACAATAGAAATTGTAGCCATGAATCGAAAACAACTTAATCCAGAAATTAATCTTAGTCATTTGCTTTGTTTTCTTTGCATGCTTCATAGTCGATAACACACTTTAGGAAATCAAAGACAAATGAGCACGCTACGTTGAAGGGATCTTCGATGGTATCGGCTGTGATCAAGGGAGTAGCTATGGTGTAACAACTATGATGAGGAGACGATCGATTAGGGTTGTGATGAGGATGAAGGAGTGGACAAACATCTTTGTCGATGGGAAAGGTGGATTAGGGTTGGGAGCGATTGGGAAGGTGATGATTGTTTTAAGGGTAATTTAGTAATCTCAATCTCAAACATTCCAATTTCGTTATTATATTTGCAAATCAGACAACACTTCAAATTATAAAGAAATCCTCTCAAATTCCAATTCCGTATATAAACGTGAACCAAATGACCCTTAAAAATATTATGGATGTAATGAATGTTTTATGTAATTTTATTTATAAAGTATCATATATAAATATACTAAAAGTTAGAATAACTTAATTCTCTTAATTGTGAGTCATGAATTCTTATCATCTAAACTACTTATAAATACAAAATTTACGAAACTCATCAATATCAAATTAAATCTATTCTTTTAGAAAACTGGTAATTAAATTTTCTAAAATTAGGTTGACGTAAAATACTTTTTTTCTTCCATTCTTATGTATAAAGTAAATTTAAAAAGACTACAATGATACAAATTTAATGTCAAATACATTTGTATTACACAAATTAAATAATAATAGTAGCAAATAATAATAATAATAATAATAATAATAATAATAATAATAATAATAATAATAATAATAATAATAATAATAATAATAATAATAATAATAATAATAATAATAATAATAATAATAATAATAATAATAATAATAATAATAATAATAATAATAATAATAATAATAATAGCAATTATAATGATAATAATAATAATAATAATAATAATAATAATAATAATAATAATAAAATTAATAATAATAATAATAATAATAATAATAATAATAATAATAATAATAATAATAATAATAATAATAATAATAATAATAATAATAATAATAATAATAATAATAATAATAATAATAATAATAATAATAATAATAATAATATATTAAGAATAAGAGAATAAAAACATGTAACACACATAAACATGAATATTTGCTATTTTCTTAATTTTAAGTAGAAACTAACTAATAAATTTACAAACCAAAATATAAAATTTAGATCTTAATTTAAAACTAAGTATTACAATTTACAAATAAAATAAAAAAACTACTTTTCACGTATCGTTGTTTTAAACTTAAAATATTAAATTTAAATAAAAACAACTAATTGAAAGTTAGTAAACTTTAATCTAACACATATTCATCTAAAATTATAAAATTATAAAAGTCGAAGTCATGAAATTACAAAAGTTGTATTTTCAACTTTATCCGTTAAATTAAAAAAGCTAGAATTAATAATGTTTAAACTTTTAGGTAAAATTAATATTGACGAGTCAATAGTTTTGATTGATAAAATATAACTTTACATTAGAAAAAAGAAGCTAAATATTTTTAAAAAATAACATTTTTAAAAATATTATTGGTACACTCTTGAAATGAGCAGGACAAATAAAATTGAGCTACCGACACAAACCCCAAGTTAATTATTTACTATTATTGGTAAACTCGTATTTTATGGACAAAATAAATAAAATATTAAATATTATAAAATTTAATTAATGATAAAATGATATTTTATAATAGATTATGATTGAAATCTTCTTAATCACAAATAGAATAAAAGTTTTATTTCAAAGCAATTATATTTAAGAAAAATAATATTTTAAAAGCTCTCTTATTATTACTCTTAATTTTAATTTATTTTTTATTTATAAAAATTTTACTTTTTAAAAACATTAATTTAAAATAATTTTTTTAAAAGGTTTGATGTTTCAGAGAATTTAGATATACTATTATAAAAACATCTCTTTGTTAATTATTAAAAACTAATTCAATCTAAAATATATATTATTATTAGTAATTAATTTATTATTTAATATGAGAGAGAAAGAAAAAAATTTAGTAAGAATGAATGTATGTTGTCACGTGTACTTATTAATAAAATTAAATACTTATTAATAAAAATTATTGAATTACAAAACTATCTTTCAATATAGGATATAATTGACATTACGTACGAGTGATAAAAATACGATATCATTTTTTAAACTTTTGTTTAATTTTTTTTGTTTTTTTCAAAAAAATTGCTTTTTAAACAAATTGTTTTAAGAGAAACTGTTTTTTAAAAAAATGTCATTTTTAATAATTTATTTATTATAACTTTGAAGTTTAATTATTTTTATTTCATAAGAATTATATATTTTTTAAAAGCCACAGGTTTTCAAATATATTATGTTTTCTAAAAGTTTAATATTTTTTTTTGAAAATTATTTTATTTTATAAAAAATTATTTCTTTATAAATTTTATTTGTAGAAAGATCTCTTTTTAAAAAATATATATTTGTAATATGAAATATATTAAATAATATCATTGTAGTTAATGTGATGACATGTAAATAAAGGGAGGTCATGGATTCAAGTTTGACAACAATGAGTTTCCTCCTGAGCGGGTTGGGGGTACGGTCTCAGCTAAGAAATGGATAGATGGACCCGATTAAGATAACAACTATCCTCCGAAGCAAGGGTCGTACATTTCCCATTCAAAAAAAATTTATAAGAAGAGAGAAGCGAGAAAATAAAATTTAAGAGCTCTAGAATTATAACAAGTGGCCTACAAAAACCTTCTTTTATTAATACTTATAGATATTATATTTAACTAAGTTAGTACTCTGTGTATTACACGACTTGAATAAATAAAATATTAAATAGTTAGTATTGAAGATTCATTAATTATAAAATGATATTTTTATATAAATATGATTAAAATTACGTATTTAGTAAGAATATATTAACTCAAAAACAATATTTTTGTTTTTTAAGCCTTTTCTATTTAAAAAATTAAATATTTTATTACAAAACAAACCATTTTAAAAATTTTCTTATTATAACTCCGAATTTCAATTATTTTGATTTTTAAGGAAATCATTGAAAAATTATTTAAATTATTTAATATTTTTATAACTGTGAGATGTTCTAAAAATGTTCTTATTTTTAAAAATTTATTTCTTTAGAAGTTACATTTATAAAATCATCTTTTTTTAATTTTTAAAAAATTTATTTTTAATCTTAAAAAGAATTAAATAATATCATTAGTTAAATAGAAGAGAAAAACAAAAAAAATTAAAATTAAATGGCCTAGAATTATATAAATGTACTTTTAAAACCTTCTTTTATTATAATATATAAATATAAAATTTTCTATCTGAATATCACAAGTTATTTCTCATAGTTTACAAAGAAAAATAAGTATGTTTTTTTTATTTAATAATCCAGTTTATATATATTCTTCTACTGCAAATGCCCAATACGATTATGATCCGTGTGCGAATTCCGTACGCGGTTATCTAAAGTCAGAACAAGGTTGGTAATATTCATTCTCCAAAAGTGGGGCTTTTCTTTATTTCTTAAAGTCAAAGTGTCTTTAAAAAACTGGGCCCTTCTTAAAACTAAAAACGAATATAGCTATTTTCAACTCAGGTTTAAAAAATTATTATTACTTCTGTTTAGTCATTGGTAATGATCATCCATGAAGTATTTTTTAGTATTGTAGTGTTAGTATGTTAAAGATATTCTATTGCTTTAAGTTTAAATATTAGATACTTATAATAATTTTGGTTAATGAATTTGTTTGATATAAAAAGCAATTAGAGTTCATGTAAGTTAAAATTATATAAACATATTACAGATGTAACAGAGGAAATTAAATTACATGTATGACACACATCACTAGTTATTAGTCACGTAATTATAGCTATTTTTTATGTAAGTTTAATCTCAAAGCTCTTTGTATTTCTTAAAAGCTATTTGAGGTAGCTTGCTTCTTAGAATTAGAGTTTATTTTTTAGCTATAAAAATAAATAATTTCCATTCACATAAGAAATTTTCAGCGATGCGTTTAGGTAATGAGAAATATCACTGTTTTTCTGATATATTTTTCATTATTTTCCACAAAATAATGGAAATTTAAAAAAAAATTATGATAAAAAAATAGGAAATAGAAAATATGCAACAATCAAGTGTGATGAAATGTAATGGCTATAGAGGGAGATTTGGCGGTGCAGGGTAGTGGGGATGGTGGGAGTTGACGACCAACGAAGGTGGTCACGACATTGGAGGTGGGGTGGTGGCATTAGGCTATGACTATGTGGCTGATTTTTAGCCTTGGGTTTAGGCTTAAATTGCTTTATTATAGATAGTCGAACTCTACTTTACTGAAGCTATTTTAAATCCACTCGATCACAAACGTACTAGAATTCGTCATTTTTAAAACTAGGACTAGGACACATAAAACTCACCCAAGTTTTCTTTTCGCCATTAGTCTCTTAAATAGATAAACCGCCCTTGACTAAGGCAACAGATGGAGGATAGTGACCATGACAGGACATATATGAAGGTTAGCTGAAACAACTAAAGGTTAGCTAACACAACATATGTTCTTGTAATGCTTAGCGACCCAAAGTGGTTCGTGGTGTAACAAATAAATAAATACATGATTTATCTATTTATTTTCTATTTATAGATATGATGAGTGAATTTCATATCGTTTTATTTTGTTTGCATGAGAGAAAATGACTATAGGGGATGATCAATCTAAAATAACATCAATATGTTTTGAGTGAAATGAATATACACTACTACAAAATTGTTAATAGAAATTGTAAAATGAGATGAAATCTCATTTAAATATGCCTACAAAATTGTTAATCTCATTTTGAGTGAAATGAATATACATCAATATGTTTTGAGTGAAATGAATATACACTGCTACAAAATTTATATAAATGAGATGAAATCTCATTTAAATATGCCTAGATGAAAGCAATCTAATTACTTGTGGTTAGAGTGGCCGGAAAGATCGGTATGAGAAGCACATATTACAATTAAGAAAATAATATATATATTTTAGTTGTTTAACTACAAATTTGAAGAAAGATAGAATTATATGGGATGAGGCTTGGTTCATTTGCAAATCAATAGAATTTGTAAAACTTTACGCAAACTTACAAAAACAAGCCAAGATCAAGTCAAATGATTGTTTTTATTGTATGAATAAATTATTAAACATATATAACGTTATGTTTTTTTTACATATATGTGCAAACTCATGTGCATTAAAAAACTACATATGTGTAAAATGCAACTCACACGTAGATGTGTAACTTGTAACTTACACATTGTAAATATGTGTGTGTAATTTACATTTTACACATGCTAGTTTTTTAAAGCACGTGAATTTACGCTTATAAATTAAAAAACATAATGTTGTATATGTGTAATACTGTTATTCCTACAATTAAAATTAAAATTTGCATTGATCTTGATATCAATTTTCGTAAATTCCTACAATTAAAAAATATCATTTGCATAAGTTTGCGTTTTAACCTATATGGGAATGTATATTGATATTCATACAATTTTTCTCAAAGTTATAAACATGATTTTCACTTTAGAAGAAACTAGTATTAATTAAGCCCCCTGCGTTGCAGCGGGAGGCGTAAAACTGTACCAAATAGCACCAATAACACACTTCCACCAGTGATCACCAACACCTAACATGTATTATAGAAGAAATGAAAAATGTAAAAAATACAACCAAACGAAAAGTAGACGTTGAAGAGTTGAACCACACATGTGAAACGTAAAATAAACAAAACAATAAGTAAGTCAATTTAGGACCAGCGTGTTGTGACGGGGTCGTTAAATAGGAAAAAAATAAGCTTAAAAACGTTGACTATATCGATCTAGCACGCTACGATGTGTTAACACACAAAATTTAGACCAAAACGTAAAACAGACATTTTATATAATATGAAAAGTACATGGACTAAATTTAAAAGTAAAAAAAATAAAGCTAATTGTAAAAACATAAGAGTATTGAGTTTAAATAAAATGTTAAAGACTAAAGAAGGATAAAATATGAGTACAACCCGCTAATACATATGATACAACCCTAAGTCACACCAAAGTTAATAATATATATATAATACTAAAAGAGTAACTTGCGAGAACACTTGCCACTTTCCTATGCCCTCTATGTTTGTTTTTCTTGCTTCTCTATGCTCTTAAATAATTAGCTTAATTAGTAATAATATTATTTCAATTTTTAAATTAAATTTAATTTTTAAATAAATTAAGAAAGATGTCTTTTTATTATGTTATTTCTAGAAAACAAATATTCATAAAATAAGATTTTTTTTCTAAAACATCAAAAATTTTTAAATATAAAATATTTTAAAATTGATGTTTTAAAAAAGTATTTTTTATGTACTAAGAATAATTAAAATTAGGAGTTCTAGTAATAAATTATTAAAAATGATATTTTTTGATATGGTTTGTTTTGAAAAAATGTTTAATTTTTTTTGGAAAAAATGTTTAAAAACAAAATTTTAAAAAATTGATATCATTATTTTATTACTTATAGTTATTACTCATACGTAATTTTAAACATATTTATTATTTTAAAATATCATTTTATACTTCATAAACTTTCACTATAATTAATATTTTTTTATTCAACCCGTGTAATACATGGGTTTAATAAAGTTAGTATTAAATAAATAATAATTAACAAATAATCAGAGTTATTATGAACATTCATAACCTAATTCAACCCGATTTAATACTATATCCCTATACAGGGTCAAAACAATCCAAAAATGATCCCATTACTGTACATAATTTTTCAGTGTATATTATTCAAATCTTAATTTTTTATACTAATATCCTCACACCCACCCAATATCTAGCTCACAATTTGACATGTCAATGACTTGTTCAAAATTATCTCATATTCGATCACATTTCCAAAGGTATTGATTTTCAATTTTCTTATAATTTTGTATTACTTTTATGATCTGTATTATTTTGATCTCTCTTTAACCTTCAATGTATAGGTTTTTCATTCCCAATTGCCTTGATTTTGATTGATTTATGTAAATTTTGTTGCTTTTAGGTGGTGTTTGTGATTCTTGAAAACTAAAAGTAATTTGAGTATTTTCACCAAATTTTCAGAAATTTAAGCTGAGATTCTTTATCTAATAAGTCTTTTTAGTGAAAATTAAGTTCATTGATGATTATGAATGGTAGTAGACAAGATACTTTAAACGCATAATTAAGTTCTTCGTATATTTGGCAAAAGTGCAAAGTACATACCACCACAAAAAATATGAGATTAACGGTTCGTGTCCGTCGATGCAATATCAAAGAAACAAATAACTTTGCAAATTGACTATTAAAATTAGGTGAAGGTGGCCTCGGCAGATCGAATGATGGGGAGGCTATGATAGATATACCACATGATCTTCTAATTACTAATTCGGTCAATCCTATCTCGGATTTAATCAAGTTTGTGTATCCTTCTATAATTAATAATTCTGAAAACCTAGCTTTCTTTCAAGAGAGGGCAATAATTCTTTCTACCAAAACATCGTTTACTTTTGTTTTTTTCAGGTGACGAAAAAGAGTACCTTGGTTCCGATTCTATATGCCAAGAAGAGTATATTAATGATACATTCGATGAGAACTTATGCTCTTCGGGTTTTCTAAACGAAATAAAAGTTTCTAGATTACCAAACCACTCTTTAGTATTAAAGGTTGGTGTTCCTGTCATACTTTTGAGAAACATTGATAAAAAAAGTGGTTGTGTAATGAAACTAGAATGTTATATCACTCTGCAATCATGTTATAGAACCTGAGATTATATCAGGTTGTAATGTTGACACCCGTACATTCATTCCAAGATTGAGTTTAGCACCTTTCGACAAAAGGATTATTTTCAAATTTAAAAGAAAATAGTTTTCTTTGGCTTTATGTTTCACTATGACAATAAACAAAAGTCAATGTCAATCTCTGTCAAAAAGTCGGTTTGTACTTAAAAGATCCTGTTTTTACACATGGTCAGATTTATGTCGTCTTGTCACGAGTCAAGAGTAGAGATGGATTTAAACTCTTAGTTTTAGATATGATGGAAAACCTACTAATGTTACTACAAATATAGTTTACAAGGAGGTTTTTGCTCATTTGTGACCTTATGATTAGAAGTTGTTATGTCTTATTTAATATATAAGGCACTTGGTTTCATTTATGTTTTTACGTTATTTAATAATTAACTTTCCCCCTCCCATGTAATACACGGGTAACTAAAGCTAGTTAGTGTATATAAAACTTAATTTAAAAGGCTGACCCAACACTTAAGAATTAGTTGACCAAATGAAAATTAAAAGTACAACTTTTGAAGCTGCATAAATCAAGTTGATAATTATTATTATATTAATTGACGAGTAATCACAATTTTTTATATGTTCTGTGTTTTAAAAATATTAGCATTTTGAGTGATAAATTTAATTTTTCCTGAAATTCTATATAAACTTGTTTAGTAATGACGGTACCTTCAACAACTACTGTTTTCAAAATTTTAATTACCCAAAACAAGTCCATGAAATGATGATGCATCCCGTTTTGTTCCAATGTTTTGAGGGTGATGGTTTAGTCTTGAGATATTTTACGTCCTAAGTTTAAACTTGATTCAATGGGGATTTTTCTCATAGTGATTAGTTTTCTTCTTGATGGTGTTTTTGAACGAGTCAGGTCAGAAGTCTCAAAATCAGTATTCACAATTGACGTCTGTGTGGAGAAGATGTGGACTTACCACTTATGAGGTCTTCTAACCTCTTCTCACATCCCCCATCTCCCCCCACCTCCCTCACCTCCCCCACCGGCCAGACCACCTCCCCCACCGGCCAGACCACCGCCCGCCCCACCTCCCCCACCGGCCAGACCACCCCGCCCAAACTCCCCCCACCAGGCGGACCACCTATGCCCCCTCCCCCACCTGCCATCGCCTTGAAATTAAACTCCCATATGTGACGTGCGTCGGTGTCTTCACCACCGGAACCACCAGAATCACCGAGATCCGACAAATTCCTGTTGGAATCGGTGAACGTGAGCCCAACCTGAATCAGCTTCAACATATCAATGTGAGCCCAACCTGCATCGGTGATGGAAAAACTCGTACCACTGTCGAAGAGAACGACGCGTTGGCCGCCGTCTAAGGTGTAGAGGGAGGAGTTGAGGAGGGTGGCGGACGTGTGCGAGTTTGGTCAGGAAGTTAAGGGCAACTTGATTGCTACTCATGGTGGTGATTGTGGTGATTGTGAAGAAGATTGGGGAACAAGGGTTTATTTGTGCGAGTTTGGTCAGGAAGACATGGGTTTGGGGGTGTTGTTTGATTTCTTTTATTAATAAGAAAAAGTTGGATTATAGTAGTAAAATCTTTTATGATTTGTTTTATTAATAAAATATAAATTTGATTGTTTAAAAAATGGGTTTAATTTAATTACAGAATATTTTAGCATTCTTCAGATGTTAAAAAACAAACAGTCTTTTTGTTGCAGACTGCAGACGTTTGGTCCACCTCTTCTACTGCAGATGTCTGCAGATGTGGTCCGTAGACTGCAGACGTTTTTCTGCAGAAAAAATAAACAGCACCTTAGTATTGAAGTATACTGAAAGAAGAGTATGCCGAACATCTTCAAAAGCTGTTGGTGGAAGTTGATGAGAAAGTGATGCTTCCAAAACAACAATACAATCTTTCGAGAGCCTGTACTTCCAATACACAAATTCTTTCTAAAGAATTATTTTGTTTACTAATACATTGTATCTGCTGATAAGCAATCTATCAACCGAGTCACTACAACTGCAAATGCACTAGGAAGATGTATGTATCGAGAAGTATTGGAACGACCTTAGCTCCGCAATTAGCTGAATCCTACTACTTCTCTATATTTTTGTATTGTTTGTATTATTCATACCATTGTTGTAGTCAATTAAAGTTCACATTCGTCGAATGTCATAATGTGAAGATTGATTATTGTAGTATGTCATCGGTTGCTATCATGGAATGGACATAGTAAATTAAGTATAATGTAGTATAAGTACATTACTTTTTTATAGTTTCAAGGTTACTTTTGATTTGCATCTTATACAACATCAGTGTATTTTGCAACTCATTGAATCAAGTATACATGGACTTTGAAAACTGTGTCTTGTTTACTTTTTTAACGACGCTTGAAACTATCCCCAATACCTGAGTGAGACATCATGAGACAGGATTTTAACTGTTCATACTATTTTAACGCTCCAAACCTGACTCATCTAAGAACAATATCAAAGAAGAAACCCACCACTGTGAAAATCCGCTTGAGTCAAGTTTTAAACCAGAGTACTAAAAGATCTCAAGCTTTAGCCATCACCATTAAATGATTGGACCAGAAGGCCGAAGGCCAATGTGTCTTTTTTACCTTTTCTTTAATCATATTTTAAATTATGTCTACTGATTCAAACAGATAAAATAGATTCTGCATCTATTAACTGTATTTCAATATTTCACAGATTACTTGTTAATTTAATTATTCTCGATGCATCAACTTGTTTTTTACTAATTTGATTTTCATCAATATTTTCGTTCTTTAACTAAAAAAAACCTAATTTGTGGCTTCTTTAATTGTTTTTCTTGGTGTCCTGATATAAACTTTTCTAATAACGAACTTGTATTCAAAATATGATACATTTTATCGTATTGTAGGTTGTATCGACTAACAGTGGCGTGTTGGTAGTGTGAAAGATAAAACTGTTACAAACTAGAGCATCAACTAGTTATATAATTGTTTTTTATTTATGTTTCAAACTCTAGAACCGATTCGTTGCAACTTCATGTATACATTTCCTTTATGCACTTAACCACATTGATGTTAGCGCTACATCGCGCTAAGGAAGTTTGGAAATGCGCCGCATCGGTCCCAGTTTATAGTATAATTATTTAAACTAGTTTTCCTCCCTGAGCGTTGCGCTGGGAATTTCGTCACGATCACAAATATCAAAACGCGGACACCAAATACGTAATGATGGTCATTTTGATGTAAAACCTCAGACATAAGAAAACACGAATGCAAACCCATGTCATAACATCCCCTACACTCGTAAAGAAACCCAAAAGAACGGAAAAACACAAAAAAAAAATCCAAGTTGGGCGCAACCTCGAACGCGGATCATCAGCGGCGGCACGATCCTGAATATCATAACGTAAATAAAAAACACATTGTAATGGCCGTCACTACACCATAAAATCCTAAACCGTAGCCAGTCATAAAAATGAGTGTCACTCTATTGTAAAAACCCGAAAATGTACTCCGTTATAAGAGTCGTATTCTGTCGTAAAAGTGACTATTACTCAATTGTAATACCCGAAAGCGTACTCCGTTGTAAAAGCGAGAATCAAAAAACCCAAATACAAAGACAAATGAAACGATAAACATAACATTAACAAAACAACCTAAAACTTAAATTTTAGGACAAAAAAACGAAAGTTGAAAGAATTTTTTGTGAAAAAAATGAGAATATTTAAAATCTTGTGTTTAAAATAAAAAACAAAAACTATAATACTCTTTTTTGTATTTTTTTTATACATACATATATATATTATTTATTAATTACTATGCTTTAAAAATAATATATTTTGTTGCTAAAGTTCTCAATTATGATAAAATAGAAACATTTGTGGTCAAACTATAAAACCAACAAACTTTAATGTAGCTAAGCTTCTTCAATTATATAGAGTATAATATAAGGACAATTTTTTAGGTGTTGTGGACTTGTTCAATACAATTATTTATATAATATCGTAAAAGATAACTTAAATTAAAAACAAATATCCTTGAATATATAATCGACCAACAAAAAACAATCGAATACCTTTCATTAACAAAAAGATGATGACGTGGTAAAATCAATCGTCAGGAAATACATAATGATAGATGTCATCATCTTCTTATTATAATAACGAGTAACGACTTAATTAATAACATAAGCTGATTTAACTTTTTAAATATAAAATATCATAACGTTAGTAAATATAACTAATGAAATTATGGTGTATCATATATGTATTTGCAAGAGTTATAACCACAAGATATTACCCGTTCAAATATATTTATATGACATGCTTATGTAATACAACCCGGTATCGTATTAACACATTTTCAAACATAAGATTTCACTTTGTGTCACATACACCATGAGCTAGTGGGGGAAGTTCCGACCAAAACACTGAACAATTACTAGACCAAGTTAAGCTCTAAGGGGTCATCACTATTCATTCACTAGTTATTAGCCTACAGTCCTCAGTTGTTACATTGGTTTCAACTTACTGACTTGAGACACAAAGTGAATTTTACATGTCAAAATGCATAAGACTAATTCTTAGTTAAAAACTCATTCGACTCTCGTATTGGTTTAACACTTTCATCTAAAACATTCCTTTTTCTACACAACGTTGTTTTCAAATGTTTCTTTCCTAAACTCTTAGCGCCAAACATTTATAAATGTATTCCATAGCATATAAGCCAAAACATTTGAAAACATAAATGGCACACACACCATATATCTATATATACTTTTTTTCAAAACCAATACATGTGTAACATTCATTTGAAAACTTCTTTCACTTGCATCTTACTATGTAACAACATTTCTAAATATTCATCGGACATCCTTGCAATGCCCATTCAAGACCTTAATATTTACAACATACATACTAGCTGGAAAACTATGTAAAACAAGAAGAAAAAGGATAAAGCTCACCTTAGCTTATGTTCGTACTACCTACGTTTTCTAGTATATCAATTATGTCTTATGTCTTATTAGTATCCTATGGTCAATATATCTAGACATTGTTTCAACTTCGCACAATCAAGCAATGTACCATGTATACACACTCTGAACGTTTTCTCACCTCCCATGAATATTTATCATGGCATGCCTTGTTTACCATGTATACGCACTCTGAATGCTTAAACATAACTAGAAAGCGGGTTTAAACGTTCCGAATTGTACAAGGTTCAGATCGTGGGCAGGGGGAAAAAAGAAAATAAGCAAAGGTAAACTTGAAATCAAACATTTTATTTATAGAAGGGCTGAATTGGCTATATGCACGTTTGGCACCATTTAGCACACCTGTGCACGCCACGTGTCGTGCAAAAAAACAAACTGGAAATTCAAGTGAGGACTTGCGATAAGCGCATTTGTGCTTAGGCGAAGCACACCCATCCTCAGCACATGCACAATACTTTGACATAAATACAACTATAACATATCAAATTCAAGTTTAGCAAAATGAAATCTTTGGTCCCTCAACTTCTAACTTTCTACAAACTTAACATTTTTTTTCGTTTAATTATAGAATTAAAATCTAGATGTTATGTACCTATATGGAACATTTTTATATAGCATTTATACATGGTCACAAATTTATATACTAGTAATGTAGTAGTAGTCCTATAAGACCTTCTTAGATCAGGGACCAACCTTGTGGTCCAAAAGAAGGTTGACATATCCAAACTATCATTTAGTGAGCTATGGGATCCATGTTAATCCATACCAAGGCTCTAGAATTCTTTGTTACATGAAAATATACACCACACACATATTAGTAATGTTAAATGAACATGGAGGTTTTTGTGACAACCACCGCCTCAAGTAAGAATCGAAACCCGACTATTATATTTAAGCCAACATAAACTAAGATTTCAGAAACCCAAATTATGATTTTATTTGATGATAAGTGTTAAGACTTAATCATTTAGATAGGAAACAAGCAAAAAAGATACATACTGGTGTGAGAAACAACATATAGTGATGCAAGCATGAAAGGATTACATACGATATTAAATTAAATGCAATTGTGTGATTTGGTTACATATGTGTAAATTTGATAGAAAACCCTAATCGGGTATGGCTGCATATGTTACTTGAGTATATGCTAGCCAATTCATGTGTTAGGCTTTACTAAGATACAAAATAATACCTTAGGTGCCCAAATATAGTACCATCAATTTAAACGTTACCAATCAATCAAGTTAGCGTAAAATGAACGAAAAATACATAAACACGAAATAAACCTTAAGGGAAATCAATACTACATAAATTATCAAAGATAATATCAAAACACAAAACCAAAGGTTATAATACTCTCATCTTGGACAAACATCATCAAACTCCACTAAACATCTTAAGAACTTAATACAAATACGCTACTACACCACACCATTACACAACTAACTCTTACATAATTTAAAAGAATAATAATAATATTAGTCAAATCCACCACCCCCCATCACCCAATCGGCCCCTATCTCTTACACATTCTCACTTTCTTTTTTTCTTCATATTTGCACTCTACATAAAGAAGATCCATATTTTTCAAAATCTCTCTCTCTTTCTCTCCCTCATGATAAACCTTTCTCTCTCCATACAACTTCAACCTCAAAACACCACCATTGAAACTATTTCGAATAAGTGAAGCAAAACCAAGAGGCCTTGAGTTTTTCATGTTCAAAGGCTTGTTTTGCTTGCTTCCATTGGATATCGTGTATTGGTTTTAACATTGTAAAGCTATGATCTTGTTTTCAAATACTAAAAACTTTTTTTTTCAGATTTAGAGCGAAAGCGGTTTTACACAATTTTAACTTTAACATTTGAAATACCTAAAACAAGCATCTAATTACACGTGATTTGAACAATGAATAATCATAATCATAAGGTGTTAAAGCTTTAGCTTTGGTTATCAAACCAAAAGCTTTACACTTTAGATTTAACAACATCTAGCTAGTTGACCTTGTTCATAAAAAGTCAAATCTTGCAACATTAGTACGTGAAATAACACCTGCCGGTGGCGGCGATAATGGTCGAATGGTGGTGGTGTGGTTGCTGTTGGCCGAAAAGGCCCAAAGGGTTGGGGGTTGACAACTATAGGGATTTAGGGTTACCATAATCCCTTATTTATATAATTCCATATTTTCTTTTTGAAGCCTGTATTTCGTTTTGATAATTAACATTTAATTATCAACAACCCTCTTGGATCATTGAGTAACTTTTAGCTAAACAAACCTATAAATGTTTAACGTTTAACTTTAAACATTAAACATTTTATCACTACTTATTATTTGTTTCACCAAATAATTATTCCATGATGATTTAATTAAATAAACACCGTTATTTTAATTTCCCATTTTATGAACCATAACGTATAACTTTTACCAAGTTAATATTTTATTATAGTCCGAAGTGTAACTCTTTGAATCGTACCTTAATAGCAACTTTGATATTATCGATGATCAGACTTCTAATGTACAACAAGTTTAACCCCTCATTCCCACCACATTGATAGAATACCATTCCCCTTGGACTCCTTTTGGTCGACTAACTTCAACCCCTCAAGGTCCAATTGAAAGACAAGCTCGGTATATGTAACATCTCGTATTTTCGTTAAATTAAAAGTTAATCTTGTTAAGTTCTTGTAAGGACTACTTATGGCCATTATGAAATTTATGGATTACTTATTTCTTAATATGTCTTTAATTCTTTAAATTGAAGTTTAATATGTTAAACATTAAATAATATATAATTATGATAATAATAATAGTAATAATAATAGTAATATTAGTAATAAATAATAACTAATAATAGTAATGATAATAATAAAATAATATCATTAATAATAATAAAAATAAATTGTAATTGTTACTAAACTTAACAATGTTGTAAAACTTTAAGTAATTAAAGTTTAGGGGGTTTAAATGCTAATTTAGAAACTTTAATATTAAAGTTTGTACATAAAATGTTAACTGTTAAAACCATAGGGACCAAATATGTAACATTGATTTAAACCAAACAAACCCCGCTTTCAACCTTAAACTCCAGCCATCATTTCCGGCCAAAGCTCCGGCGGACCTCTCACATTCGAAACGCTTGATTTAAAGTGAAATTAAACTGACTTAAACCCTCGAGAACCGGTTTCGACCGCATGACCCTCATCAATTCGTTTGAACAGCCGTTACAAAGATGGTAACTCGAAACCAATTCCAAAATCAATATCTTTAACTTATCGATGCGAAACTGTTGAAATCAAACTTAGATAATAAAGGTTAAATGATTATACCACTCCTGTAAAACTATGTGCACCCTTGATTTGCTTCACAAAACACACAAACAACCATTCGATCATCATCATCTTCTTCGGTCGACAACTTATTCAAACGACCAACTCCGAACATCTTTAATTACAAGTAGTTGAGGGCTTCAAATCATAATTATCACCAGAATCCTCACAGTAAACGAATTTGATTATAATCTTTGTTACCCTGGGAATCGATTACTCCATCGGTCGCAAGACTATTCTATGGTTCGTCATCGATTCAAGTTTATATGAGGGTAATTCGACACATCCCTATCAAAGCCCTCTGATTAATTGTGTAACAATGTCGGATTCATGTCAATTGGGATTCAATCAAGAACTAGGGTTCTTGTGGTATTTGGGGTTTTTGTTTTATCAAGGTTATAGGATTTATTTTGCATCTGAAATCAAACTTGGGCTTACAGCCCACCGGTAATCCGCTTCAATCATATACTTGGGGTCCCGGGTTCGAACCCGAGCACCCACAAGTAACTTTTTTATTATTATCATTAGTTTATTTTAGTTTTTTTATTATTACATAAAGTTTTAATATATTGTTTAGTTAGAATTATAATTACCTTATTAACTAAAATATTTTAGAAATTAGTAAATTAATTTTTTAAAGGTTTTATAAACTTATAACTCATAAATTTAATAAAATTTTAAAGAATAAAAAGGTTATAAAAACATTATTAAGTCTTTTATATATTACAAATATGTTATAGTCCAAACTTGGATTATTTTCGAAACACTTCAAACCTACATATTACAAATACTTTAAATGTTTAATCATATAAATGATTATTTAAATAAATATTTAAATAATTAATTATCCATTTAATCATGTTATATCATATTTAGGTAATATTCTCTAAACTTTTATTTAAACTCTTGAAACCTATAAAACAATATATTATACTTCATTTTTATTACTAAAATCTTGTATTATAAGATTTTTACAATAAATAATTTTAAAAGATCAAAACTTTATAAAATGATTTTAAATAATTTTAAATTCATATAAATAAGTATTTAATAAATTCTTTTTATCAAATAATTAATTATTAAATTAATTATTTCCTTTCACATATTATACCTAGTTTTTATTAAATCAATAACTTAAATTGTTAAGAACTTTTTAATCATTCTTGGACTTAATTGATTTATATTATCTTTATTAAACCAAAACGTAAACAATTTATTATTTTATTTAATTATTTAAACCCCCAAATCCCAATTGAAACCCTTGTTCATGTCTAATTGATAATCTTATTATCGAACTTAATCTTGGAATCTATACGTTTAGGCAACTTGTAAAACAAATCGTTGGAGCCTCGTCTACATTCTTATCATCATATTATTTACATCTTGTGTGTATTTCTATACCCCTTTTATATTTTTACACTTTGGGGTGAAACATGTTACTTTATAATCTTTGCACTTGTAAACACGTTTGATTCTTATAAACTTATGGCATTTCACTTGTATGTTGTGGTTAGTTGAACTTTGTGGCTACCATGTAATGTCAAATATATGTACAATCATTAACTATTGCTAGCCTAGCGAAGTCATAGATCTATGGGCCAGACAAGCCTGCTTGGTTGATCCAAGTACACTTAGCTAATCATATATACTTCTAAACGGTTGAGACTTGTAAAACTTTGTCGAGGTTGATTGTGCATTTTGTCTTACATCCCTAGTTACTTTGTTCTCTAACCTACAACATGAATTGCCATCTTTTATATACTTATGTATTGCAAAACTATGAAAATCTCACCAACATTATGTTGACCTTTTATTTTACACCATGTTTCAGGAAATACTCAAGCTTGATCGCCATTTTGAAGTTGTTCACACCTAGGAATGGACCTAGTTAAATAAATGAATAAGTTTGTATGTTCTTTATTTGAGACTTATGTTTGTAATATTATCTTTGAAATTATGAATAATATTTTTGGATTTAATAATAGCGTTATGTGGCTGTGAACGATCTTAACTCTCACTTCTCGACGATTCCGCCGTCAAGTTGGGTGTGACAGATTGGTATCAGAGCTCATAACTATAGGAATTTAGGTTATTATAAATAGTGACCTAGACTATAGTTTATGCATAAACCTCATAGAAAAATCCATATAATCTTGTGTATACTTATTGCTGCATGTCACATGATGCTATCTATTTAGGGATGCCTTTTGTGCAACTTGATGCCCTAGATAGGTGCCTTATAATCATATAAACTTGGTTACTTGTCTCCCTAAACTTATCTTCTGACTGACTCTTTGACCCTCCCCGAACATGAAATCTCTTAATCTTATTCTCGACGACACGTGGAATCGTATACTTATTGTTTATGTCTGAATCTTTGGACTCTATGTCTAATCTATGAAAATCTCATCAAGGTTTTGATTTCATGAACTTAAGAAATTTGTGTGACACATAGACACCTGTATTCTGGATTTCCTGGCAAAAGGCCCTCGGGCTAAGGCAAGTATAACGCATAAACCCCACGGGACTAGTTATGCTTACCTAGGGATTTCTGGGATGAGTGATAAGCTATGGTCAACATTGTAAGGATTCCTTAAGTCTTATGCAACCCAAAACATCCAATATGTCTCTGCAACATGCACTAAGTACTGAAGTAAAGAATGCTTGGAAGTTTTACACAACACACTAGAAAATACTCTAAGTGTAAAAATCTTCCGAAGCCAAGACCCAATATCTTCCGAAGCCAAACATGAAGTCTTCGAAGCCTCAGAGACAAAGTCTTCCGAAGCTTCACCTATGAAGACAGATTTCTTCCGAAGACTTTTAGTACACATGCTTTATCTGATAACTGTCCATAAAGCACCTTTCCGCCTGCATCTCTGTAAAGTCACCAACTTACATGAGTTTGGTGAAAAGGTCCATGCTTTGGTAACTGTACATTGAGGTCTTGAGTCTGTAACTTTCTACTTTATGTACTTTATCCTTTTGTAATAGATAAGGATGTGAGCTATGGCATGTCATAGTCACAAGGTCAAAAGGCAGATATGCCTTTTGATCCTACAATTGATTTTGTTAGTGTCTAGTCAATTGTATCCAGCTGGCTTTCAAAGTATAGCCGGCTGTAGGTTGTAGTATAAGTATTCCAAGTTCTTGATATTTATGCTTTGTAACACTTGTAAAAAGAACTTGAGAAAGCAATATACTGCCTCCTTGAAACCTAACTCTCTTGTTCTGTCTCTTTACTTTACTTGTGTTCTTAGTATCATACTTGGTTAATTCAGTTCAATGTTTGATCAAAGTTAGTTGCTCTCCTCATTGTGTTGTTGTGTTGTAGTTTGTTCAAGCCCTTAAACGGTCCTGCTAATTGGTATCAGAGCTTTTCAGGCTCTTGATATAAGATCTCACCATCTTAAGATCCCTCACACACACAAAAAACTAAACTCTCCAAATGGCATCCATCTCAAAGACTGATATGGAGACTGGAACCATGAACAAATCCCCACTGATCACTCTTGATGATTTTGACACCTGGTGTATGAGAATGGAAGGTTTCATCAGTTTCTGGATTCAAGAATGTGGGAATCTGTTGAGAATGGACTTTCATACCTAGCACTCCTTCTGCTACTGGTGCTGGTATGATTCCAAAAGATGTGGCCAAACTACTCTAATGAAGATAGAAAAAAGAGTAGAAATTAATAGGAAGGCCATGACTGCTCTTCGACTGCTCTCCCAAACTCTGTATACAGAGGCTTTAAGAAGTGCAATACAGCTAAACAGCTGTGGGATGCATTGAAGCTGATGTATGAAGGCTCCTCTGAAGCCAAGGGGAAACAAGAAAGGATCTCCTGACAGCAGCAGTTTGAAAATTTCACCTTCAAAAGTAGGTGAAACCATGACTCAACAATACTTTAGGTATGTTGAGATAGTGGATACTCTAGTGGATGGAGGAGTTCCTCTTGAGAACAGGGACATTGTAAGGAAGTTCATGTCCTCACTCCTAGGCAATGGACCACATACTGTGTGGTGATCAAGAGGACTGAGACCTCAAAACTCTTACTCTGACAGAGTTATATGGGATCTCAGTGGATACCAGATGGAGATGAACATGTTGCAAGGTTCATCTGGCAACTCCAACAATCAAATGGGTTCAGCCCTTCATGTGGTTGAAAGGGATAGCATAGAACCCCAACATCATCTCATATGCTACCCTGACAACTCACAAAGGGTCCTTTCATCACCTTCCCGGAGACACCCAGGGAGAACTTCACTCAAGGAAGCCCATTCCAAGAGACAAGTTCTTCTCAAGCCTTTGTGTCTACTGATGAAAGCTGTGGGAACTCTCTCTTCACTCTTGAAGACCTGGACTGTATCCATCCAGATGACCTGGAATACATGGAGATAGTAGATAGTTCAGCAGATGGCTCTCCTCACTCACAGAGCCAAGAAGTTCTACAAGAGAACAGGAAGAAGGTTTCCAAGCAATGCTACCAGTGGAAAGTTTGGGCTGGATAAAAGCAAAGTCAAGTGTTACAACTGTAACCTGATGGGCCACTTTGCTAGGGAGTGTAAGGCACCTAAAACAAATGGGGGCCAAACACAAGCCAGACCAAACTACACTGACAAAGCCCCTCAGAATGAGAAGCCAAAGCACATGCTGCTGTTGCTGTTGAAGAGGGAGGCTTTGACTGGAGCTTTCAGGTGGAAGATGCTTCTCCAAACCAAGCACTGATGGCAGACCATGATGAAGCCAAGGTATTGGAACATCTCTGTACTCCTGAATGCATTGCTAAAGTAAATAGATACAGGTCCTACAACTTAGAGATGAGATCTGATCTTGAGTCATTAAACATATTAAAATTTTTTAGAAAGTCTGAATGATTACAAGTTAAAGATAGAGGACTTGGAGAAAACCATTTCAGTACTAAAACATGAACATACAGATTTTAGAACTCAGATCCAGGATCTCATAACTAAGTTGACTGAGTGCCAGGCTGAGCTTGTGATCAGCAAAGCCAAGGCAGAGAAGAGTGTTCTTGAAGAAGAGACCTTCAAGAACATGATATCCTCATCCCTGCACAACAAAGTGTGCTATCAAAATAGACAGGGACTGGGATCAAATGAGATAGCTCCTCCACACACAATCTTGTCTGTAAGATCTCCTAGGTGTGGAACTTGTGAAGATGAGCTTCCTCTCATAGATCCTATAAGTGAGGATGATGAAGAAGTGATAGTGAAGAATTCCTCTGAGAAGAGTGAAGAAGAGGATTCTTCCAAGGGCCACTATCCTTCTGAGGAGAAGAAATCTACTGTGATGACCAAGTCCAAGAGAAAGAACTTGATCAGGAAGAGCAAGAGAAAAGCAAAGAAGGCTCAAGAGATCAAGGCTACTTTTGATTCTAAGCAGAAACAAGTTTTTATCTCTGCAGGTTTCAAAGTAGTAGGACTGAAGACATCAACCAAGACTCCTCAGCTAAGAGTCCTGGTTCTTGTTCAAATCATCTCAGTGCAAAGAAGAAGACTGAGCTGCTGTGTACCACTGCTGCACAGCCTGGACCATCAAACTCCAAGAACAGTTCACAGCCCAAAAGAACTGTCTCAGCATCTACCAAGATGAAGGTGGAGAAGGGATGTGACCAAAGCCAGTCTTGCTCTCAAAAGGAGACTCCTTTGAAGAAGAAAATGTTATGTGTCATGTGTGAAAGTACCCTCACATTGCTAAGGATTGCCCATACAATCCTAAAAGTACTATCCACATGACCAATACAAAGACTTCAAAAGTCTCAAGAAGATTCAAGCTTCGGAAGGAAAGTCTGTTTCCTTCGGAAGCTCCAAATCAAAGAAGAAGGTAAATGGAAAATTACCTTCGGAAGTAAAATTGGTCTCGGAAGAAAGGAGTTCTTCCGAAGCACTGAAGTCTGCTGCAGTGACTGTAGAATCTTCCGAAGGTTCAGTCATCAAAACTTGTGAAGTCCAAAAGCTTCTAAGGTTTTGAAGGTCAAGTCCAAGACTCCAAAGGTGGTGTGGAAGTCTAAGAAAGACCAAATGACTGAAGTTTCTCCATCAACAACAGCTGAAGATCCCCATAGTACAACCATAGGATCTATTACTGTTGCATTACCTTCTATTACACTTAGTGAGCCCAAGACAAGTAAGGCTTGGGTTTCCAAATGTAACTAATCATTTTCTTTGTGCAGGAACAACTCAAGACAAGCAGGAATGTCTGGATAATTGACAGTGGCTGTTCCAGGCACATGACAGGCAATAGGTCTCTACTCCATAATTTTGAGAGAATTGATGGAGGACCAGTTGCTTTTGGAGGAGATGAAGGTGGTTACATTTCAGGAAGGGGCAAGGTCACAAATGGTAAGCTCAGCATTGAGAAGGTAAACTTTGTTAAGGAGCTTGGGTACAATCTTCTGAGTGTATCCCAATTTTGTGATCAGAGTCATAACATGCTCTTTACTGAGCATGAGTGCATTGTTCTCAAGCCTGGAGTGGTCATTCCTCATGAGCATATCCTGCTCAGAGCCCCCAGGAAAGGGAACATGTACAAGATGGATTTGCAAGAAACATCTCCCTCTGGAGAAGTTTCATGCTTTCTATCTAAAGCAAATAGTGATGAGTCTTTCCTATGGCATAAAAGAATGTGCCATGTAAACTTTAAGAACATGAATAAATTAATTAAACATGATCTGGTAACTGGAATGCCAAAGAAAGAGTTTACAAGTGATGATCATTGTGTTGCATGCCTGAAAGGGAAGCAACATAAGGTATCTCACAAGCCTAAGGAAAGGAACTCCATCACTACTCCCCTACACTTGTTACATATGGATCTCTTTGGCCCCACCAGTGTAATGAGTCTAGGAAGGACCTCTTATTGTTTAGTGATCACAGATGATTTTACAAGATTCACTTGGGTTTTCTTTCTTAGAACTAAGGATGAAACCCCTGAGATTCTGAAGAATTTCATCTTAAAAGTTGAGAATCAAAGTGATCACAAGGTCAAAACCATAAGATGTGATCAAGGAACTGAATTCAAGAACCAAATCCTTGATACATTTTGTGATGAAAAAGGTATTACAAGACAATATAGTGCTCCCAGGACTCCTCAGCAAAACGGAGTTGCTGAGAGGAGAAACAGGACACTTATTGAAGCTGCAAGAACTATGTTGTCTGACTCTAAACTGCCCATCACCTTCTGGGCAGAGGCAGTTAATACTGCTTGCTATGTGCAAAACAGAGTTTTAGTAGTTAAGACACATGGTAAGACTCCTTATGAACTTTGGCACAAGAGGAAACCTTTCATTGGTTTTCTCAGGTCATTTGGATGTCCCTGCACCATCTTGAATACCAAGGATCAAATTGCCAAGTTTGCTGAGAAATCAGATGATGGACACTTCATTGGATACTCTTCTCAAGCTAAGGCTTATAGAGTATACAATCTCAGAACTAGAATTGTTGAGGAGTCAGCCAATGTGACTTTCAATGAACACACACCCTGTGTGGCTGGTTCTGGTCCTGATTGGCTATTTGATCTTGATTTAGTTACCAACTGTTTTAACAAATCTTGTGAGAATGTTTCAGGATCTGCAGAAAATCTAAATACAGGTGATCCTGATCCAAGATTTGAGCTAGGAAGACCCTCAACTCATACATCTTCAGCTCCAGTTGGAACTACTTCAGCAAATGAGGTCTCTATCAGCACTACAATGACAAATTCAGCTGATACATCTGGTATGCCTTCAAATTCCAGCTCAGAGGCTCCTCAACCAGATAAAGATACCTCAATTGTAGAAGACAACAATGGTGATGGTGATAGTGATCAGGAATTCCTTGATGCTAATAACCACACCATAGATGACAACATCAATGATGTCACACACTCATTGGATCAAGTTAATCTTGATAAGTGTGGTAATGTGGAGGGTGAATCATCTATGCCAGATCTAAATTTCTCAAATTTGGATCTTTCTCAGCAACTTGCTGTGATCCCTCAGCTAAGGATCCACAAGTCTCACCCCACCACAAACATCATTGGAGATGTTGTCACAGGGGTAAGAACAAGAGGACAAACCATGAAGCAAATGTTTGTCTTCACTCTTGTTTCTTATCTCAGATAGAGCCAAAGAAAGTTGATGAAGCTCTAAAGGATGGAAGTTGGGTTGAAGCTATGCAACAAGAGCTGCTTCAATTCAAAAGGCAGAAAGTTTGGAACCTTTGTCCTCTTCCTCATGGGAAGACTACCATTGGAACCAAATGGGTTTTTAGGAATAAGAAGGATGATAGAGGAATTATCATCAAGAACAAGGCAAGACTAGTTGTTCAAGGATACACACAAGAAGAAGGGATTGACTACACTGATGTCTTTGCTCCTGTAGCAAGATTAGAAGCTGTTAGGATATTCCTGGCATTTGCTGCATCCAAGAACTTCAAGGTCTTTCAACTTGATGTAAAGTGTGCTTTCTTATATGGAGTGAGTGATTGATGAGAGGTTTATGTCAAACAGCCACCTGGTTTTGTAGACCCTGATCATCCTGATTATGTCTGCAAGCTTGACAAAGCTCTTTATGGGCTGCATCAGGCACCCAGGAAGTGGTATGAGACATTGTCTGAGTATCTTTGTAAACATGGATACAAGAGAGGTACTATAGATGGAACTCTCTTCATCAAAGGACAGGGAAATGACTTATTGCTAGTTCAAGTATATGTAGATGACATCATCTTTGGTTCAACTAATCCAAAGCTCTGCAAAGACTTTGAGAAGCTGATGAAAGACAGATTTGAAATGAGTGCAATGGGAGAACTCAATTTCTTTCTGGGAATTCAAGTGAAGCAGGTTGAAGATGGCATCTTCATAAGTCAGTCAAAGTATGTTCAGACATACTCAAGAGGTTCAACATGACTGATTGTAAGATTGCTAAGACACCCATAGCCAGAAACCACTCCCTTGGACCTGATCTTGAGGGGGAGTGTGTAGATGAACATTTATACAGGGCTATGATTGGGTCTCTTATGTATCTTACAGCTAGCAGGCCTGATATCATGTTTGCTACATGTATTTGTGCAAGATATCAAGCCAACCCTAAGATGTCTCACTTAATCACTGTCAAAGGATTTAAGATACCTCAAAGGTGCTTCAACACTTGGTCTATGGTATCCAAAGAATCCTAACTTCAATCTGTATGCTTATACAGATAGTGATTATGGTGGTTGCAACATGACTGCAAAGTCTACATCTGGGGGATGTCAATTCCTTGGTGGAAGGGTTGTCTCATGGCAATGCAAGAAACAATCCTGTGTGTCTGCATCAACTGCTGAGGCTGAATACATTGCTGCTGCAAGCTGCTGTGCTCAAGTGCTTTGGATTCAAAATCAGATGCTGGACTATGGATTTAACTTCAAGGAGACTCCTATCCACATAGACAACAATAGTGCTATCTCTATCACTGAGAACCCTGTGCAGCACTCAAGGACCAAACACATCAACATCAGGTATCATTTAATAAGAGATAACTATGAAAAGGGATTAATTAAACTAGTCAAAGTTCATACAGATGAACAATATGCTGATCTGTTTACAAAAGCTTTTGATGAACAGAGATTTAAATATCTGATATCAGCTATTGGGATGATTAACTTTGAGTAGACTTTTCTTAAAACTAATTCTAATTATTTCTTCTTAAAATATGTGTGTCCTAAGTTGTCTAGTTCATCACTTTCATAAGCTCATGTTTTCTTTGGATGTAAAATTCTTTTTGAAGACTTTCCTTAGATTCTTGAAAATTTTCTGATACTTCGGAAGAAAATTTTATCTTCGGAAGAAAATCATGTCTTCAAAATAAATAACTGTCTAAGAGATTTTACCTTCGGAAGAAGTCTAAATCCATCTTCCGAAGCTTAAAATCTTATCTCAGACACTTATTTGTTTTTAAGGACTTTTTCCTTCCGAAGCAAAATTAACTCTCGGAAGCTTTGTTATTATACAAAGCATTCAAGTGTTTATTTCTCTTCCGAAGCATAATTTTCAAGACTCTCAGGAAAATCTTCCGAAGCCATTTTAGCTTCGGAAGCTTTTTCATTAAAACTTCCGAAGACAATTTACCTTCGGAAGCTTTTCGAATTCCAAGAAAACTACTTTTTGAGCAAAAGTAAACTACTTTTTCAGAGGTGGGACCGACTTCCGGATTTCAAAGTTTATCCTCTTTCATTAACTTTGGTTCAAATCCCTTTTCACATAAATACCCAACGGTTCCCCCTCTTTCTCACTATCTTCCTCAATTCCACTATTCCTCAAACCTAATTCTCTAAACCGCCTTTGCTTTCTACCTTTTTTCACCCTTAAGCTTCTGAAATGGCCAACCTTAACCGCAGAAACAACCCAGATTTCTCCATGCAACTTCACAGGCAACATAATCAAGTTGCTCTGTTAAGCTCTGAGAAAGATGCAAGTTTCTCAGAGATTTGCCAATTCTTAACTCTATCAAACTACTTCACCTCCCTGACCATTGATCCTACTCTGTATGAGGATCATTTGCTTGAATTCTGGAAGACCTGCCAAGAGGTCATTATGGATGGGGAGAAGGCACTGTCTGCCACAGTGCAAGGGAGGACAATCTTCATCACTCCGGCCATCATCAACCATCATTTGCAGCTGGATGATGAAGAAGGTGAGTTGTCCTTCCCAAGGAAGCTGTTAATCATTCCTTTGAGCAGATGGGCTATGAGGGAGATTTCTCTGTAAAGACCTTCAGGAAAGGGAAGGTCTCATCCCAGTGGAAATACCTGCTCCATGTGGTTATCCACAGCTTATCAAACAAGCATGGTGGGTGGGACCAGATTCCTGAGGATCTCTCCTTTATAGTTCATGGAATGGTTCAGGGGGTCAAGTTCAGGTACTCTCAATTTGTTTATACTAATTTACTTGCAAACTTGGACTCCTTAGAGTATTACATGTTTCCTAGATATGTTCAACACATTCTCAACTGTGAACTGGGCTCACAGTTGAGGGAAACAAGTAATATTCTTAAATTGGGACAGATGAAGCCCGGCATCTTTAAAATTATGAAGAAGCCAACTGTAGGCTTCTCAGGGGTGAAACAGCCCTAGTCCCCAAAATGTTAGAGCTCATTGCTCAAGGTGACAACCTAGCAACACAAGCTAGTGTTGAACCCACACCTTCTTCTCTTTACCACTAAAAAGACCACAAATAACCCTCACCTACCAAAGAAAATCCAAACGAACCCCTGCTCAGGCTATTGAGTCTGTGCAGGCCCCCATATACTCAACCTTACAGGAGGAAGTGGACACTAGAGCTCCCACTTCCCCTGAGGAGCAAACCACTCCCATTTCTTCACCTATCAGGGCTGAGGTTCCTCATGCTCACCCTGATGAGCTCACAAGCCCAACAGCCTTAAGCCTTCACTCTGAGTCTCAACACTCAAGTGAACAACCTTCAGGGGACAGTTACCATCCCCAGCCTTTAGATCTAAACCAACCAATTCCCAACCTATCTTTCTATACTGATGAAGACTTAGGATTCAGTGAGTACCATGAGTCTCTCTTCTCCTCCCCTACTCAAAGAGAGATGAGTACCTCTGATTCTCCTCAGTCTATCCCACATCAGTCACCTGTTACTGAGGTGGACACTTCTGAACATGTTCAGGATGTCCATATGGAAGAGGCTCTCACTTTTGAAAGTGATTACATCATTAAGACCTCAACCATGGCAACTCAGCCCACTGACATCTCAACTGAGATTGCTAGTGAGCAGAGGAAAACCAGCAGCCAAGAACCTCAAGCTGGTGGTGAGAGAGAGGACTTTGGTCCAATCATCTCATCCCCCAATGATTCTTCTGATGAAGAAGAGGGGAATTTGAGACTAAAGGTGCAGAAATTGTCAAAAACATGCTCCTATTTAGTCTCTAAGGTTAGTCACCTTGAATCTCAGGTGACTACCTTACAAAAAGGGTCAATGATCAGCAACTTCAGATTTCATATCTAAAGGAAAAACTAGCTGGGACCTTTAAGGAGAGCTCAACCAGGAACACAAGAACCTGTGGAAGTGATTGACTTATCCTCCAGCTCACCTATGCAAGTGGGTGATGCTACCAAAAAGGGGGAGAAAGTTATTGCAGCCACAGAACCTGGGAGTTCTTCACAGAGAATGGACATAGAGGACTCACCATCCTCACTTGCTGTTGTGCATTCTCAGCAACTTCCTCAAGTTCACATTAATGTGGACTCTATAGACTCTATCATCAGGAGTCTCTTTGAGGAAGGTATACCAAGGGCTGTCTCATCTCCACCACAAGGAACTTCAAACTACATCATAAGGTGGAGGTATGATGCTGACAGAAGAGCCCTTATCCTTCACAGAGTTCAAGGGCAACAAGAAGTGTTTGATTTTCAAAGCCTGAACTTCTATGAAAGATTGGATCTAGTCAACATGCCACTTGTCAATCCAAGCAATTCAAGACAAGCTGACAGATTGGCTCAAAGAATCCAAGATAGGATCCTTGCAGAGTTCACTCTAAGAAGGAGACTTAGGCAATCAGGCAATGTCATCGGTCAACTGGATGTTGAGGTGGACCCTAAGATTAGTTTCATAGGGGAAACCTTGACTGAAGGCCCAGTGGCAGAACCTGAGACCCCTGTCTCATCATCAACAACTGCTGCAGAGGTTCAAACTCCTTCTGAGACACCTGCTGGTGAAGGTGTTTCTCAGCCTCTCTCTGGCCAGAGCATGGAAGCTACACCAAGCAATGAAGGCCAAGCCTCTATCCACCCTGAGTCACAAAGGTCTGTGGGTGACAAAGGGAAAAGGATCATGACTCCTGAGAAAATGAGGAGGAGAGAGAGAGAGAGAGGAAAAAGAAGCTAAGGGGAGAAAGTTCCTCTGGGTCATCAAGCTTTATGCAAGCTGCAATCAGGGCTGCCCCCAGACCAAATACTCAAGATGATGAGTTGAGGGCAGTCAGGATTACCTATTTACAGACCAGGAACTATGATATTGATGAAATCATCTCCCTCCCCTTAGAAAAACTGAATGAACTGGCTGACATGGAAGTGTCAAGAGAGATGAAAGAAAAAGAGGATGCAAGGCTACTTCTCCAATTCAAAGAGGAGAGGAGACAAAAAAGACTCTACAAGCATGCTCCCACTCTCTCTCCAGTTCAAGAAAGTCCTGCACAGGAAGATGTGGCTCCACAAGAACCTCAGGTAGACAAAGAAGAAGATAGGATCAAGATGATCACTACCTGAGTGCCACAGGCTTCTATCAGGCAGATGCACTTCTTCCCTGTCCTATGACTTCATTGAGTTTGAGTACCTAAAGCAACTTGAACTTGAGCTAGTCAAAGAAAGAAAGACAACCAAAAGGAAGCTAAGGGAAGAAGCTGCAAAGTCAAGAGCCATCATCCAAAAGAGTGTGAAGAAGTCTGCTGATAGACAAAGGATGATGAGCTTCTTGAAGCTATATGGATTCTCCGGAAGGAGACTTGGCCCTATGTCTCTATCCACAATGGATGAGCACATAAGGGTGATCAAGCAGAAGATTAAGAGTGGTGAACTGATTGACTTGCACTCTCTTCCAAGTCAAGTCCCACCTGAAGTGGAGGTTAAGTTTGAACAACCTGAGACACCTCAATCCGGACCTCCAGCTGAGCCTCAGCAAGCTTCATCTTCTGATCCAAGGCAGGGTCAAACTCCCTCTCCTTCTGAACCTGTGAGGGAGGAACACCCAACTGAGAAAGACAAGGATGATCAACAAGGTGCTGCAGACCAGTCTTCTCAGTTAAAGTCATCTAAGAGGAAGAAGAGAATGGCTTCTAAACCAAAGTCAAAGAAGAAGAAGCCTAAGTCATCTACCTCTACACCTCAGGCTGAGTCAGATCAACCTGAGGAAGTGCATGATGAGGCAGCCCAATCAACTCCAATGCAAGTGGCTCCTCTAACAACTGAGACACCCATCTTGTCCTGGACTTACTCTACCAATCCAGAAAGATGGCATGTAATCAGAGATCAAGGTGTTGAGAATGTCTACTCTTGGCAAGACATAATCAACTTACCTCTGCATGATCTCTTTGAGATGAGAAGATACTATGAAAGTCTTGATGATCCTGACCATCTAATGAAAAAGGAATGGTCATGATTGTACTGAAGACCACCAACATCTGAAGATCTTCTAAGTGTTTTGGTAGCATCAGCCTAGGGGGAGTTTGTAAGGATTCCTTAAGTCTGATGCAACCCAAAACATCCAATATGTCTCTGCAACATGCACTAAGTACTGAAGTAAGAATGCTTCGGAAGTTTTACACAACACACTAGAAAATACTCTAAGTGTAAAATCTTCCGAAGCCAAGACCAATATCTTCCGAAGCCAAACATGAAGTCTTTCGAAGCCTCAGAGACAAAGTCTTCCGAAGCTTCAACCTATGAAGACAGATTTCTTCCGAAGACTTTTAGTACACATGCTTTATCTGATGTACTGTTCCATAAAGCACCTTTCCGCTGCATCTCTGTAAAGTCACCAACTTACATGAGTTGGTGAAAAGGTCCATGCTTTTGGTAACTGTACATTGAGGTCTTGAGTCTTAACTTTCTACTTTATGTACTTTATCCTTTTTGTAATAGATAAGGATGTGAGCTATGGCATGTCATAGTCACAAGGTCAAAAGGCAGATATGCCTTTTGATCCTACAATTGATTTTGTTAGTGTCTAGTCAATTGTATCCAGCTGGCTTTCAAAGTATAGCCGGCTGTAGGTTGTAGTATAAGTATTCCAAGTTCTTGTATCTTTCTTTATGCTTTGTAACACTTGTAAAAGAACTTGAGAAAGCAATATACTGCCTCCTTGAAACCCAACTCTCTTGTTCTGTCTCTTTACTTTACTTGTGTTCTTAGTATCATACTGGTTAATCCAGTTCACTGTTTGATCAGTTAAGTTTAGTTGCTCTCCTCATTGTGTTGTTGTGTTGTAGTTTTTTCAAGCCCTTAAACGGTCCTGCAATTGGTTATCAGAGCTTTTCAGGCTCTTGATATAAGATCTCACCATCTAAGATCCATCACCACACATAAAAACTCAACTCTTCAAATGGCATCCATCTCAAAGACTGATATGGAGACTGGAACCATGAACAAATCCCCACTGATCACTCTTGATGATTTTGACACTTGGTGTATGAGAATGGAAGGTTCATCAGGTCCTGGATTCAAGAATGTGGGAATCTGTTGAGAATGGACCTTTCATACCTAGCACTCCTTCTCTACTGGTGCTGGTATGATTCCAAAAGATGTGGCCAACTACTTGATGAAGATAGAAAAAGAGTAGAAAATTGATAGGAAAGGCCATGACTGCTCTTCAGACTGCTCTCCAAACTCTGTATACAGAGGCTTTAAGAAGTGCAATAGCTAAACAGCTGTGGGATGCACTGAAGCTGATGTATGAAGGCTCCTCTAAAGCCAAGGAGAACAAGAAGGATCTCCTGAAGCAGCAGTTTGAAAACTTCACCTTCAAAGCAGGTGAAACCATGACTCAACAATACTTCAGGTATGTTGAGATAGTGGATACCCTAGTGGATGGACGAGTTCCTCTTGAGAACAGGGACATTGTAAGGAAGGTCATGTCCTCACTTCCTAGGCAATGGACACACTACTGTGTGGTGATCAAGAGGACTGAGAACCTCAAAACTCTTACTCTGACAGAGTTTATGGGATTCTCAGTGGATACCAGATGGAGATGAACATGCAAGGTTCATCTGGCAACTCCAACAATCAAATGGGTTCAGCCCTTCATGTGGTTGAAAAGGATAGCATAGAAACCTAACATCATCTCATATGCTACCCTGACAACTCACAAAAGGGTCCTTTCATCACCTTCCCGGAGACACCCAGGGAGAACTTCACTCAAGGAAGCCCATTCCAAGAGACAAGTTCATCTCAAGCCTTGTGTCTACTGATGAAGCTGTGGGAACTCTCTCTTCACTCTTGAAGACCTGGACTGTATCCATCCAGATGACCTGGAATACATGGAGATAGTTCAGCAGATGGCTCTCCTTCACCCTTGGGGGTTGACAACTATAGGGATTTAGGGTTACCATAATCCCTTATTTATATAATTCCATATTTTCTTTTTGAAGCCTGTATTTCGTTTTGATAATTAACATTTAATTATCAACAACCCTCTTGGATCATTGAGTAACTATTAGCTAAACAAATCTATAAATGTTTAACGTTTAACTTTAAACATTAAACATTTTATCAGTACTTATTATTTGTTTCACCAAATAATTATTCCATGATGAATTAATTAAATAAAAACCGTTATTTTAATTTCCCATTTTATGAACCATAACGTATAACTTTTACCAAGTTAATATTTTATTATAGTCCGAAGTGTAACTCTTTGAATCGTACCTTAATAGCAACTTTGATATTATCGATGATCAGACTTCTAATGTACAACAAGTTTAACCCCTCATTCCCACAGTATTGATAGAATACCATTCCCCTTGGACTCCTTTTGGTCGACTAACTTCAACCCCTCAAGGTCCAATTGAAAGACAAGCTCGGTATATGTAACATCTCGTATTTTCGTTAAATTAAAAGTTAATCTTGTTAAGTTCTTGTAAGGACTACTTATGGCCATTATGAAATTTATGGATTACTTATTTCTTAATATGTCTTTAATTCTTTAAATTGAAGTTTAATAATGTTAAACATTAAATAATATATAATTATGATAATAATAATAATAGTAATAATAATAGTAATATTAGTAATAAATAATAACTAATAATAGTAATGATAATAATAAAATAATATCGTTAATAATAATAAAAATAAATTGTAATTGTTACTAAACTTAACAATGTTTTAAAACTTTAAGTAATTAAAGTTTAGGGGGTTTAAATGCTAATTTAAAAACTTTAATATTAAAGTTTGTACATAAAATGTTAACTGTTAAAACCACAGGGACCAAATATGTAACATTGATTTAAACCAAACAAACCCCACTTTCAACCTTAAACTCCGGCCATCATTTCCGGCCAAGGCTCCGGCGGACGTCTCACATTCGAAACGCTTGATTTAAAGTGAAAATAAACTGACTTAAACCCTCGAGAACCGGTTTCGACCGCATGACCCTCATCAATTCGTTTGAACAGCCGTTACAAAGATGGTAACTCGAAACCGATTCCAAAATCAATATCTTTAACTTATCGGAAACTGTTGAAATCAAACTTAGATAATAAAGGTTAAATGATTATACCACTCCTGTAAAACTATGTGCACCCTAGATTTGCTTCACAAAACACACAAACAACCATTCGATCATCATCATCTTCTTCGGTCGACAACTTATTCAAACGACCAACTCCGAACATCTTTAATTACAAGTAGTTGAGGGCTTCAAATCATAATTATCACCAGAATCCTCACAGTAAACGAATTTGATTATAATCTTTGTTACCCTGGGAATCGATTACTCCATCGGTCGCAAGACTATTTCTATGGTTCGTCATCGATTCAAGTTTATATGAGGTAATTCGACACATCCCTATACTCGAATTCATATTGAAAAGAAAAGCCCTCTGATTAATTGTGTTAACAATGTCGGATTCATGTCAATTGGGATTCAATCAAGAACTAGGGTTCTTGTGGTATTTGGGGTTTTTGTTTTATCAAGGTTATAGGATTTATTTTGCATCTGAAATCAAACTTGGGCTTACAGCCCACCGATAATCCGCTTCAATCATATACTTGGGGTCCCGGGTTCGAACCCGAGCACCCACAAGTAACTTTTTTATTATTATCATTAGTTTATTTTAGTTTTTTTATTATTACATAAAGTTTTAATATATTGTTTAGTTAGAATTATAATTACCTTATTAACTAAAATATTTTAGAAATTATTAAATTAATTTTTTAAAGGTTTTATAAACTTATAACTCATAAATTTAATAAACTTTTAAAGAATAAAACGGTTATAAAAACATTATTAAGTCTTTTATATATTACAAATATGTTATAGTCCAAACTTAGATTATTTTCAAAACACTTCAAACCTACATATTACAAATACTTTAAATGTTTAATCATATAAATGATTATTTAAATAAATATTTAAATAATTAATTATCCATTTAATCATGTTATATCATATTTAGGTAATATTCTCTAAACTTTTATTTAAACTCTTGAAACCTATAAAACAATATATTATACTTCATTTTTATTACTAAAATCTTGTATTATAAGATTTTTATAATAAATAATTTTAAAAGATCAAAACTTTATAAAATGATTTTAAATATTTTAAATTCATATAAATAAGTATTTAATAAATTCTTTTTTATCAAATAATTAATTATTAAATTAATTATTTCCTTTCACATATTATACCTAATTTTTATTAAATCAATAACTTAAATTGTTGAGAACTTTTTAATCATTCTTGGACTTAATTGATTTATATTATCTTTATTAAACCAAAACGTAAACAATTTATTATTTTATTTAATTATTTAAACCCCCAAATCCCAATTGAAACCCTTGTTCATGTCTAATTGATAATCTTATTATCGAACTTAATCTTGGAATCTATACCTTTAGGCAACTTGTAAAACAAATCGTTGGAGCCTCGTCTACATTCTTATCATCATATTATTTACATCTTGTGTGTATTTCTATACCCCTTTTATATTTTTACACTTTGGGGTGAAACATGTTACTTTATAATCTTTGCACTTGTAAACACGTTTGATTCTTATAAACTTATGGCATTTCACCTGTATGTTGTGGTTAGTTGAACTTTGTGGCTACCATGTAATGTCGAATATATGTACAATCATTAACTATTGCTAGCCTAGCGAAGTCATAGATCTATGGGCCAGACAAGCCTGCTTGGTTGATCCAAGTACACTTAGCTAATCGTATATACTTCTAAACGTTTGAGACTTGTAAAACTTTGTCGAGGTTTGATTGTGCATTTTGTCTTACATCCCTAGTTACTTTGTTCTCTAACCTACAACATGAATTGCCATCTTTTATATACTTATGTATTGCAAACTATGAAAATCTCACCAACATTATTGTTGACCTTTTATTTTTAACATGTTTCAGGAAATACTCAAGCTTGATCGCCATTTTTGAAGTTGTTCACACCTAGGAAAGGACCTAGTTAAATAAATGAATAAGTTTGTTATGTTTTCTTATTTGAGACTTATGTTTGTAATATTACCTTTGAAACTTATGGATAATATTTTTGGATTTTATAATAGCGTTATGTGGCTGTGAACGATCTTAACTCTCACTTCTCGACGATTCCGCCGTCAAGGTTGGGGTGTGACAGATTGGTATCAGAGTTCATAACTATAGGAATTTAGGTTATTATAAATAGTGACCTAGACTATAGTTTATGCATGAACCTCATAGAAAAATCCATATAATCTTGTGTATACTTATTGCTGCATGTCACATGATGCTATCTATTTAGGGATGCCTTTTGTGCAACTTGATGCCCTAGATAGGTGTGCCTTATAATCATATAAACTTGGTTACTTGTCTCCCTAAACTTATCTTCTGACTCTTTGACCCTCCCCGAACATGAAATCTCTTAATCTTATTCTCGACGACACGTGGAATCGTATACTTATTGTTTATGTCTTGAATCTTTAGACTCTATGTCTAATCTATGAAAATCTCATCAAGGTTTTGATTTCATGAACTTAAGAAATTTGTGTGACACATAGACAACTGTATTCTGGATTTCCTGGCAAAAGGCCCTCGGGCTAAGGCAAGCATAACGCATAAACCCTACGGGACTAGTTATGCTTACCTGGGGATTTCTGGGATGAGTGATAAGCTATGGTCAACATACACAAGTTTCTAAGGCAAATGGGTCAATTTACCTTGACGTGTCAACGTTTCCAAATGGTAATGCGTTACCAAATGGAACCATCCGGTTTATATTTTAAATATCAAAAATCCTTGATTCCTTGGACTGGTTTATCATCAAAACTCTAATATCTTCTCATTCCTATCTTAAAGAATGTTCCCGTTAATATTGAACTCGTTATACTCCCCAATTTCTACGTTTAAACAACATTATACGTTGTGCGCCTTATGTAACTATCTTCATACCTTGACCAACATGTACATGGATCTTAATACATCCAAAGATATTGGTCGTCTAAACCGAATGGTTTTCTTTTAAACTTAAAATTGTTACTTAGGGTTTTCAATGTCCTTAAAGTGTATCCCATAACTGAAATCATGCAATGCCGAAAGGTTGAATACCTGCATCTCGGGATACCTTGTCTATGCAAGGTATATACATAAATTAGATTCGACCGTTGGATCCGTTTATTTGACCAGGAACTCATGAGATGGGTGTTCGCTTATAGGTACGCGTACCGTAAAGTTGTGGTTGACGTAACACTTTGAGAAGTCAATGCATGTCCCTTTAATTTGAACCGAACGTTTACATCTCATTATTGTGTTGAATCATTTCTGTCATTGAACTTGTTTTCCTGACTTAAACCATTCAAGATTTGAGAACCCAACACAATTAACTCCATTATCTCGAACTTTAACCTTAATCCTAGCAAGCATGATTTTCTTTTCCTGTTAATGTTACATTTATGTAATTTGAAGTTTTTGAATTTCTAGCTGATATTCTCTTCGTTTGCTAAGTTGAGCTTTATAAAAACTTCAAACCGTTTCGCATCGTAGGCAATGCAAGAGTCCGCAAGTCAACCTATGACTAAGGACACTTGTATCCCCTAAATGATTCTATCTCATCAAAACAGGGGTGATTCCCTTACTTTGGTGATGACTTTCAATTCACTATTACTGTTCTTATGAAATTTCATCGTTAAGACAGAAGTGAACCTCATACCTTGATTACTATTTCCTTCTTATTGTTTTTATGAACTCGTAGTTTACAAATGGAATTGCCTCCTTAAAATAGGAGTAAAATTTCGTATCTTGATGATGGTTTTCAAATTTTGTATTGTGTGTTTTATGAAATCCCATCCTCTGAATCGGGGTGATTTCCTTGTTTTGAGGATAGATTTCAATCATTTTCCTTTGGAACTCGTATTTCACGAATGAAATGACCCCACCAAAATAGGATTGAACCCCGTACTTTGGTGACAAAGGTCAGTTCTCGATTGTTTTCTTGTTATTAGAAAATTCAATCATCAGATAGGCATGAAATCCATACCTTGATGATAATATCACCTGTTTAAAAATTTATGGATGTTTATTTTCCTCAAATGAAATGACCTCATCAAAATTCCTAGTGAATTCCGTTCTTTGATAAAACTTTTCATTTTGCTATATTGTGTTTCTATAAAACTTCACTGTTGAGATAGGAGTGATTATCCTTACCTTAATAGTAAGTTACCTTAATTTATTTTTGTGGATCCTCAACAATGAGTTAGGATCAAGCTCTCGTTTGGTAGTTAAGAGTCATACTTTGGGAAATACACCACCAAGCTAGGAGTGATAACCACATCTTGGTGAGTATTCCCATTCCTTGATCTCAAACTTACCAAGGTTTTAAGACTTCAATTGACAAGAAACATGTAATAACTTGAAGGGTGAACACCATTATCTGATTTATCGACGATAGTGTTCCAGCCAGTCAAGCTAAAGCATGAATCTTGAACTCAAAAGGGGTCGTTGTTACTTTAGGGTAACCCTAGTTCCAAGCCTGAAACATTTAAATTTTAATCGATTTCTTCTCTCACGCTTTTATGTTTCAATTTGACGTTTGATCTAGCTTTATGGAACTTTTTTATCGACCTTCATTCTGAGTTATCATTAAAACCTAATTGCACGATGATAACACTTCTAAAACAATCTTTTGTACAATATAAAGTTGTTATAAATTTATGTCATGCCTTTCTGGTTATAGCAATGTATGGTTGTGTTCATGGGTTTGATGAACCGCGTGTGCAAGCCGTACTTGAAAAACTATTTGCCATTGCCTTTATCGTCGATATTCTAAATTATTTAAATTCCAATCCGATCATGAACGACGACTTTATTTAACTCTTTACCCATAATTAAAAATGCAATTCCCATTATTTTGGATAACCTTGAACTCCTAATCTTGAAAATCTCTAAATCTCTATCTTGATTGCGGCTCACAAAACTTGTTATTACATTCATTCCGATGTGGACAAAAAGGATCATGAATTCCCGCGATTGGTATTCATGGTTTGGCATAGAGGAAATGTTGACGTAGCTTGGTATATGTTCAAATTGCCTTGTGTTTCTTGATATCATTTGGTGCATTATTAACCGATTGGCTAGTTTCGCGCATTTCATATTGACTCATGTGAGATAACGAGTCGAGAAATTGACTCGTACTTACCTCAAATAGTCGGTTATCGTGGTGTGACGTTAAACATCAATCGTTAATTCTGAAGATCGATTCACTTTCTGTTATTAACAATGCCTCTAATCATCTTTGGGAACCCAGCTCAAAATCTCGGCATATCGTATCATTCTTAACCTGACTGATTAACCGGAGAAGCGATACGTATTCACAAGATATGCCTTAAGCTTGTGTCATTATATAGTGGCACTTGGGATTCTTAAATTCTGACGGTCAAACTTTCATACAATTACGGGATATTATTATTTTTTTTCTTATTGGCTTCAAGACGTCACTTTATTACACAATTTCATTCCAGATGATGGGAGAAGTGTGACTTATAAGTCTAATATACCTCAGGAACTCATCATCGTTTTCCAACGTTTCATGTGTCAAATCTCAAAGAGTTAGTTTGTCAATGATAACTTTCGCATTCCACTGGAAGAGTTCAAATTTGGATGCATTGTGTAAAATTCCATAATTCGCAAAGTGAAGCATCTCACCCGTAATCAAACGCCAACCACAGTCCGTTAGTACACTTATCTTTCATCATAAGTCTCCTGTTCGTTTAAGTTTCATTCTTAATTTCGGGACGAAATTCTTAAAAGTTGGGGAGACTGTAACATCTCGTATTTTTTGTTAATTAAAAGTTAATCTTGTTAAGTTCTTGTAAGGACTACTTATGGCCATTATGAAATTTATGGATTACTTATTTCTTAATATGTCTTTAATTCTTTAGATTGAAGTTTAATAATGTTAAAAATTAAATAATATATAATTATGATAATAATAATAATAGTAATAATAATAGTAATATTAGTAATAAATAATAACTAATAATAGTAATGATAATAATAAAATAATATCGTTAATAATAATAAAAATAAATTGTAATTGTTACTAAACTTAACAATGTTTTAAAACTTTAAGTAATTAAAGTTTAGGGGGTTTAAATGCCAATTTAGAAACTTTAATATTAAAGTTTGTACATAAAATGTTAAATGTTAAAACCACAGGGACCAAATATGTAACATTGATTTAAACCAAACAAACCCGCTGTCAACCTTAAACTCCGGCCATCATTTCCGGCCAAGGCTCCGGCGGACCTCTCACATTCGAAACGCTTGATTTAAAGTGAAATTAAACTGACTTAAACACTCGAGAACCGGTTTCGACCGCATGACCCTCATCAATTCGTTTGAACAGCCGTTACAAAGATGGTAACTCAAAACCGATTCCAAAATCAATATCTTTAACTTATCGATGCGAAACTGTTGAAATCAAACTTAGATAATAAAGGTTAAATGATTATACCACTCCTGTAAAACTATGTGCACCCTTGATTTGCTTCACAAAACACACAAACAACCATTCGATCATCATCATCTTCTTCGGTCGACAACTTATTCAAACGACCAACTCCGAACATCTTTAATTACAAGTAGTTGAGGGCTTCAAATCATAATTATCACCAGAATCCTCACAGTAAACGAATTTGATTATAATCTTTGTTACCCTGGGAATCGATTACTCCATCGGTCGCAAGACTATTTCTATGGTTCGTCATCGATTCGAGTTTATATGAGGTAATTCGACACATCCCTATACTCGAATTCATATTGGAAAGAAAAGCCCTCTGATTAATTAAGTTAACAATGTCGGAGTGTTTTAGAGGGTTTTAGAGGCTGATTCTTACCTGGATTTGTTGCTCATTTCTTGTGGTTTGATGCTATAACACCCGGATCTTCAATCCCTTTACCAAAGAAGCTCTAAATCTTGAGTTTTCTTCACTTTCTCTCTCTACTCTCTCTCTAAAACTTGATGGCTAGGGTTGCAAATGAGGAAGATGATGGCTGATTAGGTGGGTTAAGGGGCTGATTATAGGCTTTTAATCACTTAGGCTCTTGCCCATAAGGCTAATTTAGCCCATGATTCAAATTTCTTCCTTTATTTCTATTAAATGCCCATTAATTAAGCCCATTATCACTGATGACTCGTTTTGACTTTTCGGGGTGTTACATTCTTTCTAGTTATGGAAGATTATAGTAGAAAGTATCATAGTAATAACAAGATAAGCTTTGTCATCAAGTTTGAACTTTTTCATATCCTTCTCATCCTACAGATGCCCTGACTTCTTAACCATTTCTTCTTATTCATACATGTACATGGGTATGTAAGGTCTAAATTTAATTGACTCTATATACGTGTTTAGTATAGATGACATAATTCTCAAATCGAGATGTCTAATATGCATAATCATCATCATTGAGTAGTCTTAGAGGTTTAGTGTTTGTTCCAATTTCAATATCAAGATTCAAAGAAAGACTAATGTTGCTCATATTGACGTTTGATGTCATTTCAGAAGTTGAATTGAATTAATTTTGACAAATTTCATAAAACCTTCAAAGTTTTCACAAATCACTATGTTTTCGTATAAAGTATTCGCTCAAGAACTTGTGATGTAACAACCTTAAGTGATAACTTGATCCTTTAACCGTTTTTCGCGAAAACGTCGAGTTTTCACATGCGTTCATCAATTTTTCAAGTTTTTGCATGGGTTGATTTCTTCAATTCTATTAAAATACAACGGTTTCAACCACTTTGTCGAGAATCAATTTTAAAGTTTAAGTGAAGTTAACTATGGCCAAGTAACAGCCTAATTGTCTCTAAATTCATTAATATGATCCGAATTTGACTTCAAACTCTACAAACCTCGATCCCAACTACGAACAAGCTTTCCAATAGCTTCAAAATCGCCAAATATCAATAATCTTTCATAGTTTCACCAAAAACAAGCACAAAAACAATGAAATATCTTCATACAAGCTTCAAAGTGTCACCTTAATAGGGTTGTTCAAATAGCTCACAACTCGAAGCTTACTATGAAAAAGCTCGAAAAAAACTCGATATGGCTTGATTTTAAACATAGTTGAACCGAGCTGGATCGGTATGAAAACAAGTTAAACTCGGCTTGGTTCGTGAAGAGTCGAGCCGGCTTGGTTTTGCTCTTTTGTTAGCTTAGCTCGGTATGGCTTGGATTATTTTACTCGTTATATATGTTATTTTTATGTATATATCATATGTCATCACATTTGTTTACTTTATATCTTTGTATATTAAAATGAATTATTTAAGCATACTTTCAACTTCCTTATTAAAAAATAGACTACTATATATTATGATGAAGTTATTTGCATATTGTTGAAGTTGAATTTAGTTTCTTTAAATTAACTTATATTTTATGAAACTTGATATTATTAACCGGTTATGTAAGATGTTGTATTTATTCTGTATTCGATTTTTTAGTTGTGTTTATGAATCAAAACCGAGCCAAAACGAACCAAGCCTGGCCGAGCTCGACCTTAGATTTCCAGCTCGATTAAAAATCCGAACTGAGCCGAGCTGACTCGATTTAAATTGGAGATGAGTTCGAGCTTGCCCTAGCTTCGCTCGTGAACAACCGTACATCTTGATCGATCAAGAGCACCAAAGCTCTTATACCAATAGTACATTCCTAGAAAAATCACAATACGATATATCTCAATGAATTAAACACGGAATGAATGATGTTTAGGAAGGTAAACAGTCACACACCAGTCAATTTTTAAGAATAACAAGGTCAATAATGATTTTCTCTGATATCACCGAGTTGCAAAAACATTACAAAGTACAAAATATGACACGTGTTACAATGCAAAGCTATTGAACAACTACATATACTAAATAAAGAAGTTCTCGCCCCATCTCCATGTTCTTGCTCCAGTAGGTTTTTACAGAAGACAATGTTCTCGCTTGGACTAGATGTTTTCGCATACTTTGTTTTTTGAATTCCCGAGCCTTTTGGTTTGACCTTTTTAAGCGGCTAAATCATTAGAGTGTCCGTGATAATTAGCTACAAACCTTTTGCGGGGACAAAACACTTGTGACTTGTCATCACTATTAGCCTGTGGTCTTTTGTGTCGATAATAGCTGCCCTTATTAATCTGATTCTTTATAGAGATATCCACTTGTAAAAATATTTTTTTTCACGATTACCACTTATAAGAATATTAGTCCTCAAATACATCATTATATATATATATATATATATATATATATATATATATATATATATATATATATATATATATATATATATATATCAAAGTCCTTAATTATATATTTTCCTAAATACCATCCTCGTTCCCTTTAGAAAAGTTCCTCAATTTTAACCTAATCTTGTGAGAATCTTAGTTCCTAATAGCAAACAACCGAGAATCAAAGTTCTTAATGGCCTTAAGTTAATATCATAGTCCTTGACGCCATATTGTGAAAATCAAGACATGCAAGTTTCAATTGAACCCTATCATACAATATCTATAATATACAAATTAGGTGTAGCATGCTTATAAACACGATTTGAGCATATGAGATTTGGCCACACGATTAATGTCACACCCCAACCTTGACGGCGGAAACGTCGAGGAGTGAGAGTTAAGATCGTTCACAGCCACATAACGCTATTAATAATCCAAATATAATTTAAACATAAGTTTCAATTGTCACATTACAAACATAAGTCTCAAAGAAAATAAAAGCATAACATAGAATGTAACAAATCATTCCATTTTATTTATTTATCTAGGTCCATTCCTAGATGTGCAAGCTTCAAAATGTAAAAGTCAAACTTGGGCGTTTCCTGAAACATGTTAAAAATAAAAGGGTCAACAATAATGTTGGTGAGCATTCCATAGTTTTTAATACATAGATTATATAAAAGATGACAATTCAAGTCATGAGTTAGTGAATAAAGTGATTAGGGATGTTATGAACAATGCAACAATCAAATCTCGACAAAATTTTACAAGTCTCAAACGTTTAAAAGTATATACGATCAGCTAAGTGTACTTGGATCAACCAAAGCAGGCTTGTCTTGCCCATAGATCTATGACTTCGCTGGGCTAGCAATAGTTAATGATTGTACATATAACGCCATAACATGGTAACCACAAAAGTTCAACTAACCACAACTTTACATGATGAATTGCCATAAAAATTACAAGTCTCAAATAAGTTTACAAGTGCAATTATAATAAGTTAACATATTTCACCCCAAAGTGTGAAAATAAGCAAAAAGGAGTATGGAAATACTCACATGATCAAAAGTATATATTGGATGATTAATAAGAAAATAATCAAAAGCGTCGATTCAACGTAGTCCTTCACAATGCACCTAAAATATATGTATTTATAAGATTTTTAAGTTAATATTATTAAAATCAACGTTTTAACGCGAACAAGAGTTTTAGGATTTTGGGGTTGTATAAACAATTTAGTAACCCTTATTTATATATTTAGTTCAATAGAGAAGTTTTATAAAATTTTAAGGAAAAAAATATCCGTTGCTAATAATTTGTGCAACAAAACATATACATCTTTAATCAAAGAAAACATAAGACTCAATAATAATTAATAATTTAAATTATTATATAAATCCATTTGTTTGTAACAACACTTAGTTATAACTTTTATAATAAAATATTACAATATTTTATAAGGATAAATTTTCAGAAACTATTTTGTTGATTTAAAAAAAATTAGAAGTTTGTAAAAATCATTTTTATATGTAATAGAATTTTTCTAAAATAAAACTAAGCCTAAAAAGCCATTTTAAAAAATATAAGAGGGTGCCCGGGTTCGAACCCGGGACCTCTAAGTTGGAATGTGGATTGTGAACCGGTGAACCAAGGCTCTCAGCCGCGGTATAACCCGGTTCCAATTTGATTTATCCTTAATCGACCGAACACCCCCAAATCCAAGAACCCTAATTTCGATTGGATTCAAATTATCCCCCAAATCAAAGTTGTTAATCGAATTAATGTTAGGGCTTTTGTTCCCCAACAGAAATCGAGCATGTATGTATGTTCAATTACCCGAATTTCGCACGGATTGATGATGAACACTCGAAGAACAGCCGCGACTGTGTTGCGATTCGTTCAGGTTACAATCGATGATGAAACTCAAATTCGTTTCACAGAAAACTTCGAATAAGTTAAGTGATGAAAAGCCCTATGTTGATTTTGAGTTTTGAAGCTCTGAAGATGATGTTCGAGTAGTTGCAGGTTCGCGAAAGAGATGATGATCGAATGCTTATGCTCGCGTTTGATTCAGATGAAATTGAGAGTTGTAATGATTAGTATCAGATAAACGTTCGTTTAGGTTTAGTTAATTCGATTATTACTAGCCTTAAACGTTCGAACGGTTCTTTGCGTTTGATGGTTTCGGTTACTCGATGATTCGAGTAATAACCGACGGTTTAACTCAATTAAATCAGGCATTTAAGTTCGAAACGTGCAAAAGGAACGATTTGGGTCGGTTTTGGGTTAAGATTTGAAGTAAAACGGGTGGTTTGAAGCCGCCGGAGCTCGGCCGGAGAATGGCCGGAGCTCTCGCCGGATTCACGGGTTTAAAAGTGGGCGGGGGGTTGGGTTGTAACTTTTAAAGTTACAATTCGGCCCTTGTAGTTTAACTTGTTATTATTTTATGCCCAAACCTTTATATTAAAGTTTATAAATTAACAATAAACCCCCTTAAACTTTATTTCTTTTTAAGTTTCAACCATTTTAAGTTTACTAAACCTAATAAATTATTATTATTGTTATTATTATTATTGTTTATTATTACTATAATTTTTATTGTTATTATTTCATTTATTAAAATCATTATATTAGTTATTGTTACTTAATAATTATATTCTTTCAAGTTAAATGATTAAAAGACCAATTAAGGCATAAATAACCCATAAGTCTCATGAATGACACAACTAACCCATACAAGAATTTAACAAAGCTAACTTTAAATTAACCCAAAATTACAAGATGTTACAGTCTCCCCAACTTAAAAGAATTTCGTCCCGAAATTAAGAATAAAGCTAAGAGAACAAATGCGGGTATCTCTCCTTCATATGATCCTCACGCTCCCAAGTGAACTCAGCTCCACGTTTGTTTTCCCAACGGACTTTGACGATAGGTGTGGTAGTTGTTCGGGTCTTCTTCAGGGTTCGATCCATAATCTCAACAGGCTTCTCAACGAAATGCAATGACTCATCAATTTGAATTTCCTCTAGTGGAACATGCAAATTTTCATCAGCCAGACATTTTCTCAAGTTTGAGACATGGAAGACAGGATGAACTCCGCTAAGTTCAGAAGGTAGCTCCAGTTTGTAAGCCACCTTCCCAATTCTTTTCAGAATCTTGAAGGGTCCTACAAAACGTGGGGCTAACTTACCCTTCTTCCCAAAACGTACAACACCCTTCCATGGAGAGACCTTAAGAAGAACCATATCGTCGACTTGAAACTCCAACGGTTTGCGTCTTTTATCGGCATAACTCTTTTGGCGACTTCTAGCCACCTCAAGGTTATTTCGGATCTTGGAAACTTTGTCAGTCGTTTCTTGAATAAGTTCCGGACCAGTGATAAGATTTTCCCCAATGTCAGTCCAACAGATTGGAGAACGACATTTACGACCATACAAAGCCTCGAATGGTGCCATCTTGATACTTGAGTGATAACTATTGTTATACGAAAATTCCGCGAGCGGTAAATGCGTATCCCAATCACCACCAAAATCAAGGACACAAAGACGCAGCAGATCCTCGAGGGTTTGGATTGTTCGTTCGGTTTGACCATCGGTTTGAGGATGGTAAGCCGTACTTAAATCCAATTGAGTACCCAAAAGTTCTTGCATCGAAGACCAAAAGTGCGAAGTGAAACGAGCATCCCGATCGGAAATAATGTGTAAGGGCACGCCATGACGACTCACAATTTCGTCAATGTAGATTCGAGCTAGCCTTGAAACCTTGTACGTATCTCGTATGGGTATGAAATGTGCTGTCTTGGTCAAACGGTCAACGATGACCCAAATACTATCATGACCACGAGGTGTACGAGGTAACTTGGTTATGAAATCCATGGATATATGTTCCCATTTCCACATAGGGATTTCAGGTTGCTCAAGTAAACCACTTGGTCGTTGATGCTCGGCTTTGACCCTTGCACACGTGAGACACTTGGAGACATAAGACGCGATATCTTTCTTCATTCCAGGCCACCAGTATTGACCACGCAGGTCCATGTACATTTTATCGGAGCCAGGATGAATGGAATATCGGGTTTGGTGAGCTTCGTTCATAATGAAGTGCCGAAGGTTGTCACGATTCGGGATCCAAAGTCGATTCAAGAAATACCACATGCCATTCGGTTTTGTCTCCAGTTGTGACCGAACGTTAGACATCAAATCTTCATCCTTCCCTTCGTCGGTTAATGCCGCTTGTTGAGCCTCGCGAATGCATAACTCGAGGTCACTATCGATTCTTATGTTTTGGAGCATGATAGTAGCCTCGTTGACATCCACATGGATCTCGGTATCAAATTCTCCTAGCGTATCAAACCATTGCCTTCGATCTCGAATTTCTTGAAGCGAGACAGTCTTATTGTGAACCTTGCGACTTAGCGCGTCGGCTACAACATTCGCCTTTCCAGGATGGTAGCGAATGTCGCAGTCGTAGTCGCTAATTAACTCGATCCATCGTCTTTGTCTCATGTTGAGATCCTTTTGGTTAAACACGTGTTGGAGACTCTTATGATCGGTGTAGACTATGCATTGCGTCCCATATAAATAGTGTCGCCAAATCTTCAATGCGAAAACCACAGCACCAAGTTCGAGATCGTGAGTTGTGTAGTTCACTTCATGAACCTTCAATTGCCTCGACGCGTATGCTATAACTTTGCCTCGTTGCATGAGCACACAACCAAGACCTTGATTAGAAGCATCGCAGTATACAGTGAAGTCATCATTTCCATCGGGAAGTGTGAGAATAGGAGCGTTGCACAACTTGCGTTTTAATGTCTCGAAAGCCTCTTCTTGCTCGGGTCCCCATTCAAAGAGTCGATTCTTTTGGGTTAGCGCCGTTAATGGTTTAGCAATCTTCGAGAAATTCGCTATGAACCTACGGTAATATCCCGCTAAACCCAGAAAAGAACGAACCTCGGTTGGGGTTGTGGGAACGCACCAATTCTTCACGGCTTCAATTTTAGCAGGATCAACATGAATTCCTTGGCTATTCACCACATGCCCTAAGAATTGAACTTCTTCCAACCAAAATTCACACTTGGAAAACTTAGCGTACAATTGCTCCTTCTTCAAAAGTTCAAGAACTTGTCGCAAGTGTGTCTCGTGATCGACTTTCGTCTTGGAATAGATAAGAATGTCATCAATGAACACGATTACGAACTTATCCAAATACGGTTTACATACTCGATTCATGAGATCCATGAACACGGCAGGTGCATTGGTCAAACCAAAAGGCATAACCATGAACTCGTAGTGCCCATATCGAGTACGAAAAGCGGTCTTTGGAATGTCATCATCGTGAACACGTAGTTGATGATACCCAGAACGTAGATCGATCTTTGAGAATTGAGTTGCTCCTTGAAGTTGGTCGAAGAGATCATCGATTCGAGGAAGAGGGTATCGGTTTTTGATAGTAAGCTTGTTGAGTTCCCGGTAGTCGATGCACATACGAAATGAACCATCCTTCTTCTTCACAAACAGTACAGGTGCACCCCACGGTGATGAGCTAGGGCGAATGAAACCCTTATCGGTCAACTCTTGCAGTTGACTAGCTAGTTCTTGCATTTCAGACGGTGCAAGACGATAAGGTGATTTAGCCACAGGGTTTGCACCAGGGATTAAGTCAATCTTGAACTCAACTTCTCGCACGGGAGGTAACCCTTTAAGATCCTCGGGAAAAACCTCGGGAAAGTCTCGCACAACAGGAATGTCTTTCAACTCCTTACCCTTGGCTTTCGTATTAACTACATATGCCATGAAGGCCATGTAGTTTTTACTCAAGCACTTGCGGGCCTTGATGCAAGACATGAGTTTGAGTCTTTGGGATGATTTTTCCCAAAGACCTTCAAAGTATCACCAGTCGGTAAAGGAATTCGGATACACTTCTCGAAGCATAGAATTTCCGCACGATGCTTGGCTAACCAATCCATACCAATGATAACATCAAAGCTTCCCAATTGCATAGGGATAAGGTCGACGAAGAACTCGTGTTCGTTAAGACTTAAAGTGCAGTCACGTATTACGACGTCCACAACAATAGATTTTCCATCGGCGATTTCGACCGTGAAAGATCTTTCTAGGTTGACGCGTGGTTTAGAAAGTAAAGACTCGAATTCCAGGGACACGAAACTCCTATCGGCACCCGAATCAAATAATACAGATGCATAACGATTATTTACAAGATACATACCTGTTTGGTAACAACCTATTATTGGTATGATGAACATAGATAGGAATTTTTACAAGACAAGAAAGGACTAAAAGGGATTCAACGACGTACCATTCACCACGTCGTTGTTGGCTTGTGCTTGATTGGCGTTGATGTTGAAAGCCCTTCCACGAGCCGGTGGCACAGTTCCCGCATTGCGAGGACATTGGGACGAATATGGCCAGCCTCGCCACAGTTGTAGCAGGTTCGGTTGATAAGCATGGCAGTGTTGTTTGGCGCACGAAGACAAGTAGCCACCAAATGACCATACTTTCAACACAGCGAGCAGACTCGGCATGGAATGTCGCTTGAATGATGGTACTTGCACGTGTTACACATAGGATGTGGACCAGCATAAACTTTAGCCATGGGAGCTTGATTCGCAACCACCATTTGTTTTTGAGGAGCATTTGGGGCGGTCACGGCGTAGTTGCGTGTCGGGATGAACTTACGCTTTTTGTTTTGAGAAGATGACTCGGCCCTTACCTCCTTTGTTGCCTCGGGTATCACCTTTGTAACAGACTTGGAACCCTTTGCCGACATAGTGCCAGCTCTTATATGATTCTCGGTGAGCTGTGCAGTGATAGTAATTGCTTCCTCCAAAGTTGTGGGCCTACTACCCACCACAGCATCTTGAATTTGAGGTGGCACCCCCTTGATAAATTTCTCAATGTTACAGGGCACGGTGTCCACCATGTGTGGTAGGAGCATACTCAACTCATGATGCCGAGTGGAATAAGCCAAGTGATTCCCACCATCCTGTTTGAGGTTCCAGAACTCCTCCTCTAGCTTTTGCAACTCGCTCCTCGGACAAAACTTTTGGATCATGATCTCCTTGAATTCCTCCCAGGGTAAGGCCAAAGCAATCTCGGTTCCACGGTTTCTTTTTTCACTATTCCACCATGTGAGTGCTCGTTGTTGAAGAACACTTGTGGCATAGCGAACCTTGAACTCGTTGGGGCACTCACTAACAATGAACGTGTTCTCCATACTTTCAAACCACTCGAGAAGTCCAGTGGCTCCTTCTTTTCCACTAAAACTAGTGGGTTTGCACGAGTTGAAGTGTTTGAAAGTGCAAGCACGATTGTTCCCTTGTTGATTGTTGCTATTGTCTCCATTAGCACCACTATTGTTCCCGTTGGTGTTGTTGTTGCTATTAGCCATCAGTGTGCTATTGAGTTCAGCAACCATAGTCGGGAGAACGGCAGCCATTTGTCGGGCAATCATGGCAGCCAGCTTACGGTCGGAACTTCCACGCTTTCCATGGTGACGAGACATGCTGGATATACAGAAATGAATTAGTTACAGGAGTGAGGATAACAAAGGATAGTAGTTTAACAAAGATAAGCTAAGGGTTATAAGGTACACGGAATGATTCCATTTGGTAACGCATTACCATTTGGAAACGTTGACACGTCAAGGTGAATTGATCCATTTACCTTAGAAACTTGTGTATGTTGACCATAGTTTATCACTCATCCCAGAAATCCCCAGGTAAGCATAACTAGTCCCGTAGGATTTATGCGATATGCTTGCCTTAGCCCGAGGGCCTTTTGCCAGGAAAACCAGGATACAGGTGTCTATGTGTCACACAATATTTCTTAGGTTCATAGAATCAAAACCTTGATGAGATTTATATAGATTAGACATAACGTCTAAAGATCTAAGTCATAACATAAGCATAAGATTCCACGTGTCGACGAGAATAAGATTAAGAGAGTTCATGTTCGGGGAGAGTCAAAGAGTCAAAGTTAAGTTTAGGGAGACAAGTAACAATGTTTAGGCAATCCTATGCTAAGGCATCAAATTGCACATAAGAGGCATAGCATTATGTAGCATGAAAAGTGTATAATTTACAAGATAGAAATATAATTCTATAAGGTTCATGCATACTATAGCCTAGGTCACCATTTCTAATAACCTAGATCCCTATAGTTATGGGCTCTGATACCAATCTGTCACACCCCAACCTTGACGGCGGAAACGTCGAGGAGTGAGAGTTAAGATCGTTCACAGCCACATAACGCTATTAATAATCCAAATATAATTAAACATAAGTTTCAATTGTCACATTACAAACATAAGTCTCAAAGAAAATAAAAGCATAACATAGAATGTAACAAATCATTCCATTTTATTTATTTATCTAGGTCCATTCCTAGATGTGCAAGCTTCAAAATGTAGAAGTCAAACTTGGGCGTTTCCTGAAACATGTTAAAAATAAAAGGGTCAACAATAATGTTGGTGAGCATTCCATAGTTTTTAATACATAGATTATATAAAAGATGGCAATTCAAGTCATGAGTTAGTGAATAAAGTGATTAGGGATGTTATGAACAATGCAACAATCAAACCTCGACAAAATTTTACAAGTCTCAAACGTTTAAAAGTATATACGATCAGCTAAGTGTACTTGGATCAACCAAAGCAGGCTTGTCTTGCCATAGATCTATGACTTCGCTGGGCTAGCAATAGTTAATGATTGTACATATAACGCCATAACATGGTAACCACAAAAGTTCAACTAACCACAACTTTACATGATGAATTGCCATAAAGATTACAAGTCTCAAATAAGTTTACAAGTGCAATGATAATAAGTTAACATGTTTCACCCCAAAGTGTGAAAATAAGCAAAAAGGGGTATGGAAATACTCACATGATCAAAAGTATCTATTGGATGATTAATAAGAAAATAATCAAAAGCGTCGATTCAACGTAGTCCTTCACAATGCACCTAAAATATATGTATTTATAAGATTTTTAAGTTAATATTATTAAAATCAACGTTTTAACGCGAACAAGAGTTTTAGGATTTTGGGGTTTTATAAACAATTTAGTAACCCTTATTTATATATTTAGTTCAATAGAGAAGTTTTATAAAATTTTAAGAAAAAAATATCCGTTGCTAATAATTTGTGCAACAAAACATATACATCTTTAATCAAAGAAAACATAAGACTCAATAATAATTAATAATTTAAATTATTATATAAATCCATTTGTTTGTAACAACACTTAGTTATAACTTTTATAATAAAATATTACAATATTTTATAAGGATAAATTTTCAGAAACTATTTTGTTGATTTAAAAAAAATTAGAAGTTTGTAAAAATCATTTTTATATGTAATAGAATTTTTCTAAAATAAAACTAAGGCTAAAAAGCCATTTTAAAAAATATAAGAGGGTGCCCGGGTTCGAACCCGGGACCTCTAAGTTGGAATGTGGATTGTGAACCGGTGAACCAAGGCTCTCAGCCGCGGTATAACCCGGTTCCAATTTGATTTATCCTTAATCGACCGAACACCCCCAAATCCAAGAACCTAATTTCGATTGGATTCACATTATCCCCCAAATCAAAGTTGTTAATCGAATTAATGTTAGGGCTTTTGTTCCCCAACAGAAATCGAGCATGTATGTATGTTCAATTACCCGAATTTCGCACGGATTGATGATGAACACTCGAAAACAGCCGCGATTGTGTTGCGATTCGTTCAGGTTACAATCGATGATGAAACTCAAATTCGTTTCACAGAAAACTTCGAATAAGTTAAGTGATGAAAAGTCCTATGTTGATTTTGAGTTTTGAAGCTCTGAAGATGATGTTCGAGTAGTTGCAGGTTCGCGAAAGAGATGATGATCGAATGCTTATGCTCGCGTTTGATTCAGATGAAATTGAGAGTTGTAATGATTAGTATCAGATAAACGTTCGTTTAGGTTTAGTTAATTCGATTATTACTAGCCTTAAACGTTCGAACGGTTCTTTGCGTTTGATGGTTTCGGTTACTCGATGATTCGAGTAATAACCGACGGTTTAACTCAATTAAATCAGGCATTTAAGTTCGAAACGTGCAAAAGGAACGATTTGGGTCGGTTTTGGGTTAAGATTTGAAGTAAAACGGGTGGTTTGAAGCCGCCGGAGCTCGGCCGGAGAATGGCCGGAGCTCTCGCCGGATTCACGGGTTTAAAAGTGGGCGGGGGGTTGGGTTGTAACTTTTAAAGTTACAATTCGGCCCTTGTAGTTTAACTTGTTATTATTTTATGCCCAAACCTTTATATTAAAGTTTATAAATTAACAATAAACCCCCTTAAACTTTATTTCTTTTTAAGTTTCAACCATTTTAAGTTTACTAAACCTAATAAATTATTATTATTGTTTATTATTACTATAATTTTTATTGTTATTATTTCATTTATTAAAATCATTATATTAGTTATTGTTACTTAATAATTATATTCTTTCAAGTTAAATGATTAAAAGACCAATTAAGGCATAAGTAACCCATAAGTCTCATGAATGACACAACTAACCCATACAAGAATTTAACAAAGCTAACTTTAAATTAACCCAAAGTTACAAGATGTTACAATTAAACTACCAAATAGATCACTTGCATAAAGTTAAAAATTAGGCAATCAAAGTACATTTGAACTTATATATAGTGGAAAATTTTGAAGTGTGTCCCATATGGGAAAGCTCTATTTAGTCACCTTAAAATTAAAACACCAAACTCACTTGTGTGACCCAATTTAGCTAGAAGACATTTGTTCATTTAAAATCTCAATAATTGTACTTTTAAAGGACAAAATTTAACTTCAACTTCAATAACCCTAAGTCGGTCTATAGCATCATTATTGTTCATGAAATACACCTTTGATTGTATTTATACATTTCAATCCATACAAACTTGTTTGTTACAACAACCACTGGAATGTGTTTCATTACCTTTCATACCATTGTATAAGCTGAAAAGCACTTGTGGAAGTATTTTACAAATCATACGTTAAAAGATATAAAAGTAAATTCAAATAGATTTTGTGGATTAGGGTTCTAGATACTTCTCAAAAACACCTCTCTTTCTCATAGATCTGTGCTTGATATCATCGTCTTCATCTTCGTTCTGCTACGCTTTGTTGTTTGTGTGATTACTTCAAAGTAGTCAAGTGTTTGTTTATCTATGCCACACGAGTCCAGTACGTAGCACTCTTGTTCACATTGTCTTTCGAGGTTAGGGTTAAGATTTTTGTTCTTTGACATATTTAAGTAATCTCAAAGATTTAATATTGTTTGCTGTTGTTTACATATGATTTATGGCTTTTATCATTTTTTTATCGTATTCTATTTCTTTTATAGTACCTTAAGAATAAAATTGTTGCACCCTTCCTCCGGTTTATTTAATCGATAAATAACCAAACAACAATTGATCGATCTATCATTGGAACTAGAAATTGAACTCTTCTATCGAAGGGGTATTATATAATTCTGTTATTATAGAAGGGTCAAACCATTATATTTATATAACATGTATTCTCTTGTATATAAATAAGGTAGTGTCGGCCAAAGCGTCAGCTTGCCAGTTGCCATATGGTGGTGGAGTAATTGCCGACACTCTCGAATCAACGTTCGACTATTTCATTCCAAATAATATTATATTATTTATTTTATTTATTTAATAAGTGAAGCTATTAATACCGAAGAAAAAGATCTAAACAGACCCTTTCGTCAACTCCATATTTTCGCCCAAGAAACAACCACTCAAAGTCACACACATTATATACACGCAAATATTTAACCTATATGAAATATTTTTATTACCCATTTATTAAAATTGGAAACTAACTACTAAGTGAATTACATGTTTACATGCACTAAAACTCTAGTTTTATATCCGAAGTGATTGATCATGTATAATTAGTTTTTATATTTCTTATATATATATATATATATATTTAAATTTAATTAGAACTATTATACATATGAAATATCTTAGGTACATGTTAACATATTCAATTCCTTACATGTTTTAAAAACATACACATGTGTCCCCCTAATATATTTGATTTATATGTATGTATATTTATGTGAGACTCATACATATGTCATTTGTATATGAACATAGATCAACGACTATATCAATGATCATATTGCTCAGATGTTTATAATTAATTAAGTCACATTAAATTTGGTAACTATTATTACTTTTTGTGCACATATAAGAAAAGTGTTTTAGAATCATAAATATACTGTGCAGTTGAGAATCATGAGAACCGACTGAAAATAATTATTTATGCATTTGTGTATTAATTTAAAGATTTTAACATATCTATTGAAATAAAGTGTTAATAGTTTAATCATTATTCAACTGTGATCATCAACGGTAACAAAAGTAAAAAACTTAAAGTGTGACTAACTAAATCAATAATATAAATTATTATCAGTAATAATGTAAATTATTAAAATCCAAAATAATATTAGTTTTCTATAATTTTACGTTTTTAGTTTTACTTAAATTTTAGTAACAAATGAATTATTTAGTCTGAATCTCACTAGTTCTAGCTCCTTACAGACATGTATACATATACTACAAGCACATTGCAAAGCATGCCACCATCCGGTTGACTGGTTGTGCTATGCATGCTGTTGGGATTTCCTTTAAGATATTGATTTTAACATACAAAAGCCTTAAAAATTCATGACTTTGTAGTTTATACACACAACAACATACGAAAATTTTTGTTTAGACATATTTGTAAGGGTGGTGATCAGGCACTACCCTAACCTCCTTCAAATACCTAAAGGTAAATCAGGAAATGTCACATATTATTTAATCAATTTCTTATATCCGAATTTCAGATTCGAAAATCTTTTATAGTGGTTTTCAATATCCGAATCTGTATCCAAAATTTCTTATATCCGAATTTCAGATTCGGATGAGCGGATATGCGAATTCTTAAAAACTATGTATTTTTTATATTTTTTTATAAAAGTTTGATATCTTTTATTAAAAAGACTTTGGGATAGCCAAATTTCTTATAAAAAATATTTAAAATATCCAAAGTATCTAACTAATATTTATTTTTTATAAAAATATTTTGGATATTTCAGGTTTCCCCGATTATCCGAAAATTTTCAAAAACACAATCCGAATCCAAATCCAAAATTCAGATATCCAAAATTTCGAAAATTTAAGATTCGGTATCGAATTCGGATATTTTTGCACACCCTAATAATTATAATTCATGATAATATTTATTTTTATTTTTATTAGATAATATCAATAATAATAATAATAATAATAATAATAATAATAATAATAATAATAATAATAATAATAATAATAATGATAATTATTATTATTATTATTATTATTATTATTATTATTATTATTATTATTATTATTATTATTATTATTATTATTATTATTATTATTATTATTATTATTACTACTACTACTACTACTGCTACTACTTATAATAATAATACTACTTATAATAATATAATAACAATAACAGGTACATAAATTATTTATCATAATAATAATAATATTACTTTTATTAGTGTAAAGTTTTTTAAGAATCATATAACCCTATGACGATGACATTTTATCGCCATGGAGGTCTCATAATGACAGGATTATTTTCCTCCAAGATTTTTCAGAATACAAAAACATAAAAAAGGTTTACACCTATAGCGACTAGGTTACACCCAAAATTATAAAATTAGAGAATTATATTAAGGGAAATATTTAAATAAAAAGATATCTAAAACTAAAAATATGTAAGAAGTAATCTCAACCACTATTCAACAACAATCAGGTGCATGGGCTTTATCCTGCTCACTGAGGTATACAGGCGGATGCAGGGTCCTAGCAAGTAATGAAGGCATTGTTTCACATGCAAAGGGTCGGCCGACCAACTATTCGATGCCTTAATCCTATTCAAATTTCATTTAGCCACATAATCGATTAAAACATCTATCTTTTAGTATTTAATGTACTACACACTGCATACATGCATTAACACCCATACATAAAACTTTATATAGTCACATTTCAAAAAAGTACAAACTTTACATTTAAATCTAGCAAACTTAATCCAAATTATAACTATGCATGTATATGAGTCCAAAGCATTTAAAACAACGTATATAAATGGACATCTAGAACTCACATTTTGATCTTGATCACACAAACTCTAATAGTGTAATCTTTCATCAGCTTGAACCGAAACAACCAAGATCCAACCTTTTTCACGTTAAATCATAACTAACCTTAGACAAGATCATACGAAGATTAGATCTATGTAAACATGCAAAATATGATGTAAATATGTTATATTTACTAGATGAGGGGATTTTCTCTCTAAAGCTCCCCCCCCCCCCTCTTTCTGCACTTGAAGGAATAACGAATGAGAGGTAATGTGTGACTACCTTTCCTTTTATAGACATTTTTAACTCATAATTTTGAAACTTGTCTTTAATAAGATAATTTGAGGCATTATAAAGGGCAGCTTAAGTGTTCCACACTAATGTAAACTGATGTGGTCTTTGGTGATTGTAACACTTAGTTTTGAGGTTGCTAAATTTGTTCATTCCTTTCTTCTCCCTAATGGTTTGCGAAATTTCTATAAGTTCTCCTTAAGACATGCGTTATTCTTATAAACACAAACTACATTTTACTAAGAATGTTTGGTTCTTTAAAAAAAGCAAGAACTCACAATTCGTTTAAACATAAAACACTTTACATTTACATCATTTTATCCAAACATTACAATAGAAAACTTGGTATAATTATTTATATCAAAAGCTTGTCTTATGAACGTCCATTTTTCCTTACAAATACATTAAATTCATCCTAAAAACAAAACATTAAAGTCTATAACGGTATCATATGCATATAAAAGTTAGCGTTACTAAATGAGATCTAGGTTTATATAATATAATAATCTTTTTACTTTCATTTATAAACAAACAATAATCATACATACAGATTCACATGGTTTTCACCATATTCATTATTGTGTTCATTATCTTTATTTACTTCCATTCATTTCATTCATTTAAGATCCATTGCACTTCGATGGCACACTTGCACTTCACATAATTTAAGAGTCATCTTTAGTATTTTTGATATGTTCAATAGTGGTTTAGAAGTTGTTGATGGTTTGGCAGCTACTGGGGTTTATAAGGACGGACGTTGCTCAGGGGTTAGCAACTACTAATTCAATAGCTGCTAATGGTTAAGTAGTTTAGTAGCTTCTGAAGGTATAGCAAATTCCAAATGCTCAAAATCAACAGCTTCTAAAGCTTCAGCAATTCAATAGCCACCAAAGCATCAGTTAGCAACTGCTGATGATGGTTTAGCGCTTTAGTAGCTTTTTAAGGTTCAATAGTTCCTACTATTGGTCCAGCAACAAGTAAATAGTCTGTCGTTTTTGGAATATTAGTTTACCCATTAAAGTACATTAATTCATGCATTGATTCCACGCTCTTCACATTCACAACTTCAAGTATAAATATATACACAACTTCTGTGCTTTGTTTTATACATTTGACTTACATGTTTCAAAAAGTACACACACTCTCTTTTATCTTGTGTGATCTTATTCTAGGTATAGTATCGTGTGTTTGGTTAATTCTAGCAGTACAATCTGCTAATGTTGTTGTACCTTAGGAGACATACGAATTTACATGGACAACCCGAAATCTAGGATCTCTGTTGAACGAAAACCCTCAGCCACAACCCTCATTTTTTGTCAGTTTCATCTATACTTTGTACTTGTTTTCATGTACATTACCTATTATAATCTGCTAATGTTGTACCTTGGGAGACATATAAATTTACATGGGCAGCTCGAAATCTATTTTATTGGATCTCGGTTGAACGAAAACCCTCAGCCACAACCCTCATTTTTTTGTTAGTTTCATTTATACTTTAATTTTTTCATTTACATTACCTATTTTAATCAGCATATTTGATTAATTAAAGTGTTTATCTTTATTTTGTAAATGATGTTCTTGCAATCTCTTTGTGAGTCTGTTGGAAAAGTTCTATTTGATTAAGTCAATCTCGATTAGCATAGAATTCTTTTAATCTATCTTAACAACTGTCTATGTGATTATTTGTTTGCATTTCTGATGTAGTCTATTTTATTCTCAGTGTTCTTAAAACTAATTAGAATTGTGATTAACTAAAATATATTAGCATTTATTTTTATTACGAATTTAACACGTTCTTAGTTGTGTATGTCCTCATCAATTCAACGATATCTAGATGCCTCTCTAGTCTTAAACCAAATTACAAGTGAAGATATATATTCTATAAGACTGAAATCATTATCAAAGATTCATCATAATAAATAGATATATAAAAAATGTTAGATATTTTAATATAATTAGATTAACTAGTCGACCTACATATCAAACTATTTTTAATGTGCAGAGTGCACATTAGTCCTTGGCGAGGTCCGCAGGCAACGTTCTTAGAAGCGTGGTTCAAGGGTCGGCAGTCGTGAGCGGAGTCAAAGGGTAGAGCCTTGGCTAGGGTCCCAAATGAGCTTGAAATTTTTTGTTTGATACAATTTTTCATTGGAATTTACTTATCGTAAAATTCCACATATGACATTTGGACGTGAGAGTAATACTTTTTTGAGACAGTTTGGAATTAACAAGTTAACTACTTGGAGTAGTTTTCTACCTTGTTCTTCCAAAAATGAATTTATTAATTTTGAAAACTGCTTCTGGTTTAATTTAAACACACATATACATACTTGTAGTTGATAGTAATCCGAGTTCGATCAAGTTGTTGTATTCAAATTGAACCACTAAGTAACTTTAAACTGAATGTGTAATTCACGACTATCAGATTTACCTCAAGCGCTTGATCATCTAGAAATACAAATTCCTTGCAAAATATAGCATAATCAGGTCATACCTCAATTTTATATATGATTTAATAACCAGATGTGTCAAAGATTGAAGCTGATATAGTAAACTCATAAGGAAACCCGTAATGGGATTTTTACATATTCCCTCTCTTAAAACCATATATTATATATTTTCTCAATCTAAAAAATCAATTATATATTTCTTCTTCTTAAAACATATATATTTGGATAAATCCTTCTACTCTAATAAAAAGGTATTTATGAAGGACACGTGTCAACATCACATTCATTTTTATAAATTTTTTCGGCTTCTCTCTCCTATTAAATAACTACCTTAATTACAAATAATATTATTTAAGTCTTTTTTAGATTAAAAATAGTTTTCTAATAAATTAAAAAAGATATATTTTTATTAATGTTATTAATAAAGAAATAAATTTTATATAATAAAACTTTTATCTAAAACATTAAACTTATTTAAAAATATGAAATATTTTATATTTAGTGTTTTTAAAAAGTAAATTTTTATAAACTATTAAAGATGAGAGTTTTAAGAAGGAAATTTATTAAAATGACAATCTTTTAAAACAAGATGTTTTATTTTTTTTGATTCTTTTAAAGTTAGATATCGTTGTTTTATTACTTATGGTTTTTACTGATCCTACGTAATTTAAATCATATATTATCTTAGAATATCGTTTTATAATTAAGTAAATTTTATTATATTTAATATTTTGTTTATTTAACCCGTGTAATACACTGGTTTACTAAAACTAGTATGTAATATATATGTTTTAGAAAAAAAAATATATAATTGATTTTTTTAGATTAAATAAATTTGTAATTAACGAATTTAAAAAGGAAAAATGCGCCAGAAGTAATTAATATATAACCTTAAATAGCATGCATCATTATATTTATTTTAACTCCTTTTCAAAAAATAAATAAATAATTAAAAGACTGGTGAGCTCTTTGCTCACTACATAATCTTATCAATCCCCTTTTTTTCCTTTTCTAATTTCGAAGGGAAGTAGGGGTCAGTTTTTTCATATCTTTAAGATTCTAGTATTTTTTATTATTTTTCTTAAAGTTAGGAAACCCTTGTACTATCTATCATATATATTGGATTGTCCTATATCATCAAGCTGGTTTTATACTGTAGTAGCAAAGGAACAATTTACCCTTATAATGAAAGAATGTTGAATCTACAGGAGAAGGCATATAAACATAAAATGGAAAAAACCCTTATCAATACATAAATTTTCTAGCATGTTATCAATACATGGGAACCAAGTACATTGAGAAAGTACCTAAATATTAAAGCATGAGTTATATATGTAAAAGATAATTACTACTTTGCCACAAGTGATCATGTTAGTAAATTTAAGGATTATAAATGTAATAATTGCTTTAAAATTACATTTCAGGGTTTGTAGAAACTAATACTGTGATCCAAAAATAATAATAATGGAAACGTGTGTACAGGGAGAACGAATTATAAGTTTTATAAAATCAATTTTGATAACAATAAAATAATAATTTAACTTAAAGAATGATAATACAGAAAACAAAAAACTGTTGTTGTTGTCATTTAAAGAGTGTCGGTGAGGGGCAAGTACATAGAGGTACCCAGCGTGTTTTATCACCACATATGTAAATTAATATCCCTTAATTAAAGGAAAGACACACATAACGAATCCAAGACAAATTTTCGGTCATGCTCATTCTGGTCGATTACACAAACCGTCCTTCAACTATTTTCTACTCTTTCTTTTCACCCCCTCATATCCTCTTTTTTATTTATTCTTCCTCCGATGGCCGGTAGCTCTAGATTTTCGATATTATTATTACTACATGTGTGCGCGTCTATATAATGTACATCTGTGTGCGTCTATATGTAGGCAGGGGCAGACGTAGGAAGTTTTCTGTCGAGATCGATTTTTCTAGTTATCGAGTATATCTTAGCTTGTTGTTGGAATTTTGGTTCGCTTTTGGTCAGTCGCACGAATAAAACACAACTACATTAAACGAGCAATAAAAATATGATTTCATATATTAGAAAATGATACATCTTATGGTTGTTGTCTGCGAGTTTTCGTTTTTGGAAATGAATCGTTACATATTCAATCAGACTTTGTTAAAGGACTCTTGCTCAAGGTAGCAAATACGAGTTGGCAAATCTTGTATTCTTTTCGATTTCAACCCGATCCATTGCTTCTTCTAGTTTTTTTTACTAAGGTTTGTGAAAATGAGAGAACTATTTTAAGTGAAGTAAGGTAATTAGTGAATAGTAATGTGTTAATTTAGAAAGAAACTGTGGTTTTAATTGAATATAATAAATAGGCTTAGTTGATTGAATACAAAATATATCTAATTGTTTAATAAATTTTGGGTTATCATTTCTTTTAACAAAAACAAGCTGAAAGTTTACTTTTTAGCAGCACATAGATTTAGTTAAAGTATTAGTTCTAGGGGACGTAAATCTTTTCATAGGGGTCTGCATCCGAAAAAAAACACCGAGTAAATCAATAGTCGTTAATATGCATTGCAAAACCAAATAAGTGGTTGTGATCGAAGGGAAATGCACAACGTACTTGCAAGTATTGCATTTTGGTGAGATACACAAATTAAGCTGTTGTGTAACCATCTCTATTTCTCTTTTAGCTATTTCTAATGTTTTTTCATGCGTCATGTGTAAATAGATAATGTGGTTCTCGTTGTTGTTTACATATTGTGAGTTCTATAAAGAACACATTTTCATATATCTACATATATAATCCATGTTGATAGGTTTTGTCAGTTCGGCCGACCCAACCAACTATTCAAATACAAATTCTAATTTTTAAAATCACAGTTAATGGGTTAACCTACAATTTCATCAAAGCGATGGAATCGGCTCGGACCACCAATACCCAATGTGTGTATGTATATAAAATCTTCTACTATATAAAGTATATATTCGATCTTCTCATTTATGCATTCATACACAACGCACAATATTTATTGGTCAAATCCTTATCTTCCACCGGACCTATGTCCCCTTCCTTCATATGTCACCCTTTCTGTCCCTCTTCACCCTCCCCTTTTTATTCCATTGGATATTATTTTACCCACCCAATAAATAACTTATCAAAATCAATTCACAAACAAGTTCATGCAAGTCACTTTTGGAATGAATCAAACATAAATATAATACAACAACCATTGAGGTCAAAATAACATATATTATAGAATATCATTACGATCACAGTTGACAAAAATAACTTGGAAAATTAACATTATTATTTTATGAGCAACTTATTACATAATTTTGACCCTAAAATAAAGTTTTCTAGAATAATTTCAAAACGAAATTAGTTGCAATTAATGGCCTTCTAATAGCTCCGATTTAGTTGGATCCATTTTTTCAAAAAATTGTAAATATGAACACATATTAATCACATATATAAATATAAATAAATAGAAATAGAAATATAAAAATATAAATACAGATAGGCATGTATGTATAGGTCCATTTCTTTCATAAGTCTTTCCACCTGTAACCGAGTGAAAAGCATGTCGTAATTTATAAAGCAAGTGGACACCGGAACACAACATTTACCGGCCCCACCACCACCCCATCCCACCACCCACCCACCCACCCACCCCACCCCCACCCCCACCCCCCTCTCTCTTTCATTCTCCTCCTTTATATCTTCGTCTCCTACACTCATCATCACTTCAGGGCTCCAATTATCACACCCCATCACTGATAATTGAAAGCTCCATCCTCCACCATCAATGGCGTCCTCACCCGACACCAGCAAAACCACCAAGCTCGAACGCTACAACAGCTACGTCCGCAGAGTCAACAGCACCAAACTCATTGCAGCTTCTTCAAAGCTTCTATTTCGTGTCACCCTTTTAGTCGCTTTGATTCTCATCTTCTTCTTCACCTTCAACTACCCTCCCGCCGCCGACAACCACCTCCACACCACCTCCCACCTCCTCTCCTCCGCCTTCTACGGCAGCGGCGCCGCCTGGGAGAAAGAAGTCCGCCGCTCCTCCACCCCTCGCCGCCCCAACGGCTTCTCCGTCCTCGTCACCGGCGCCGGAGGCTTCGTCGGAACCCACTGCTCACTAGCCTTAAAAAAACGCGGTGATGGCGTTTTGGGTCTTGATAACTTCAACTCCTACTACGACCCCTCGTTGAAACGAGCAAGACAAAAGCTTCTGAAACAACACGAGATCTTCATCGTTGAGGGAGATCTCAACGACGGTGAGCTGTTGACCAAGCTTTTCGACATTGTTCCGTTTACGCATATTCTTCACTTAGCCGCTCAAGCCGGTGTTCGTTACGCCATGGAGAACCCACAGTCGTATGTGAGCTCCAACATTGCGGGATTCGTGAATCTTTTAGAAGTGGCTAAAGCCGCCGATCCGCAGCCGGCGATCGTGTGGGCTTCTTCGAGCTCCGTTTACGGGTTGAACACCGAGAACCCGTTTTCGGAATCTCACCGGACCGATCAACCGGCGAGTCTATACGCTGCAACTAAAAAAGCAGGGGAAGAAATCGCTCATACTTATAACCACATCTACGGGCTTTCGATCACCGGACTCCGGTTTTTCACGGTGTACGGGCCGTGGGGGAGACCTGATATGGCTTATTTCTTCTTTACAAAAGATATTCTGCAGGGGAAACCGATTAATATCTATCAGACTCATGATAACAAGGAGGTGGCGCGTGACTTCACGTTCATTGACGATGTGGTGAAGGGGTGTTTAGGGGCGGTGGACACGGCGGAGAAGAGCACCGGAAAAGGTGGGAAGAAGAGGGGTCCGGCGCAGTTGAGGATATATAACTTGGGGAACACGTCGCCGGTGACGGTGGGGAAACTGGTGGCGATACTTGAAAGCTTGTTGAACGTGAAGGCGAAGAAGCATGTGATCAAGATGCCTAGAAACGGTGACGTTCCATTCACTCACGCTAACGTGAGCCTGGCGTATAGGGACTTCGGATACAAACCCACAACAGATCTGTCGACGGGGTTGAGGAAGTTTGTTAAATGGTACGTTAGTTATTACGGGATTCAACCGAGGGTAAAAGGGTCAAATCCCTCTGCTTGATTCCCTTCTCCGAATACTTTCAATTTCCTTTTCTGTTTTCTCTTTTTTTGTTTTCATTTTTGCCCCCTTGTTAAGTTATAATTTCATTCAAGTCCATATATCCATCGATCGTGACACGACAAAGAGCGTTGTTGGCTGATTTCAAAGATCATGAAGCGTTACGAAGACAGTGTTACGAGCTTCAAAAGCGGTCAAAATCGAATTGGGATATTGTTGTATTATAATTTACTGTGTACCATATATATGTATACATACAACATATCATAAGTGAAAGAAATGGAAATGGAGGTGAGAAAGTGTAGATTTGAGAATTGGAAGGTTCTGTTTGTAATATTTTGTTTTAGATGTAAATTTGAACATAATTGATTGTGTGCCCAAAAAGTAAAGGGTGAGAATCAAGATATTGAATCAAAGTTTATTTTCCATGATTAAATTCTTTTTTTTTATTATTTTCATAATTAAGTTTCTTAATACTTTTTGCTTTATGATAATTGCAAGTAGCTTTTAGAAGATGCCTCCAATGATTGCTGAGGGGGTGTTTTTGACATTAAGCAATACTTATGTGGCCAATTTAGAAAAAGCACGTGTCACTTTTCCATCATGTAAGTGTTTTGTGTCGGTGGACAAAAATAGAAGGCAATTTAATCCTTTTACACTTTAAATGTACCATCTTCTACTTTTGGATGCTCTTACTTTGATGTTGATACTGTCATTGTACAATCATCCTTGCACAAGGTACTACCCACCTATAATAAATAGTTTATAAAACTATTTATTTTTAATATATTTTGGTAAAGTAATAAAGGGTTTAAGGAATATTTTTACACGCTAAAATATATGAATGATACTCGACCATCTTGTAATTTTCGCTAGTTGTTTCTTTTACTTTCTCGTTATTGTTTCATATTGTAACTAGGTTTAAACCTACACCTGTGAATAAGAAAACTTATATAAGGATTTAAAGAATTAAAGAAAAAAATTGTTATCTGAATTTATAAAGAGCAAAACATGATAAAAAATTCTTTTTAGGAAGGCTTCTAATTTATAGATTTATTATTTTTCAAACTTAAGGAGCCTTTCAAATTGTAGTTTTAATACCCTTATTTCTTCTAATAAACTATTGAGTGTTCACTAATTTTTCATTCTGTTTAAATGTATTATTATATATATATATATATATATATATATATATATATATATATATATATATATATATATATATATATATATATATAAACACAAAATTAAAGATCAAATAAAAAATGTATTTGTATAGTGAGGTGTACTAAATAGATCTAGAACCTTCATCATTACAAATTAATGTGTAAGCTAAGACAGGCCAATTTCTAGATTAACTGAATGTGGACTATAGTTGAAAGGGTAAAACTAAAAAGCCTCTATTGTTGATTTTTTTATCTAATCCTAATGTATTCTTAAAAATTATTAATTTTTGAAGTTATATATTATAATCGAGCATTTTATTTTATTAAATTGTTTGAGTACAAGTGTACAACAATGATATATACTCTAAAAAATAACTTTAAAAAAAACAAAATTGGGTTTTATTGTGCATATAACCATGCATAACTATGTAGATAATTGTGTTTTGCTAATATACAACGATGCATCATTATAAACATAAATGCGTATACACATTACATGTTGCATACAAATCTGCACATTGTTATAATTTTTATATGAATTAGGAAAAATGATAAAATTATAGAAAGAATGATGAGATAATAATATGAAGAAAGACTATAACAAAACAATTATTACTTATAATATAAATTTAGTTTTACTAGTTATATTTTAGAACTTTCATATATGTTCTTGCATTTGTCCACCGTCTAAGAATAAACATAAAAACAATTTTTACAAGTTATATTTTAGAATGTTCATATTTGTTCATATTATTTTAATTTATTTTCAGAAAAAAGATGGAGGAATCACTATAATTTTCAATTGAAAGGGCTAACCGACACAAATCAACAAAATGATTAGTCTAGAAGCTTATTTGATACCATCTGTAGCTCATTTTCTTAAAGTTTATTATTAGTTATATTATTATTCAAAGGTGTGTATGGAAAGATCGTAGTCAAACCTTACATCGAGTTGTGCCTAATTGTGAATAAATAGTCAACGAGATATTGTTAAGGTGGATTGCATGTTCCAGAAAATGTTGGTAGCTATCCTCACAGGCTCACACTAGAAACACTTTTTCTTTATATGCAAATAATATAATTTTCTACAAATAAAGATCAATAACGCGGTTTGATTTTCTAGTTTTCAAATGGTTTCATGCAATAAGTCTTCATCTCTCAATCAGAACGTTGTCATAAATATTAAAAAAGTAACAAGTGTGCCTAAGTTATATTATCAGTTATGGACAACAACATGTTACTTATGGCAAGTGTGATAGTGTACACGAATTTTGATTTTGATCTGAATTTATAAAATAATCACCCCAGGCAACATGTTACTTATGGCAAGTGTCATAGGGATACCATACGCATATCTGATTCTAACATGACAATGTTTTCGGTTTGGTGTTTGAGGGAGATAACTTTGCTTTAGAAAAGAACTTTGGCCCGGTAAATATTCTAAAATAAATAAATCGATTGGAGAAAAAGTAATTAATAAGAAAAGTTAGATTATCTTTGAATAAACTAGAGGCTCTAAAGCAAGACAAATGCATCTAGAGTGAATATTGTTTAAACTAGGTTAGTATCCCGTGTATTACACGGGTTGAATAAATAAAATAATAAATAATTAGTAATAAAAATTTATGAAATATAAAAACCATGTTTGAAGATAAAATATGATTTTAATTGCATATGAATAGCTATTTCAAGTAAATAAACAATATATAGATTATAGACAGATAGATATATAGATAAATAGATAGTCTAGTTAAACGGATTATAGTTAATAAAAAACACGAAAAGTTACAGTACGATATTTTAATATAAGATATGTAAAATTATATATGCATACTTGTTCAAGAGATAAAACAATTATACTATTTATAAATCTGTTATCTAAATAGTTTCATTCTTAAATATTTATTTTAAGATTTTATTATACAAATTTATTGTTTATAAAAATCTTGTTTATTAAAAACTCAAGATTCTAATTATTCTTGTTGTTTTAATAAAACTACTTTTAGAAAATTCCATATTTTTTATATTACTTTATAAAAGGACTTATTTAATGTTTTAGAAAATATATGAATTTTAATTTTCTTAATAAAAATTATTTTAAAAAATAGTTTGATTTTAAAAAAATATAGATGAGAGAGAAAAATATATTAATTGACCAAATTAATTTTTATGAAGAGAGAGAAATTGTTTGAGTATTTAAATTACTTTAATACCCTTTTGGAGGGAAAATAAAGTGAAGATGTTTAAAAAAATGACAAGTGTCAAAAAGGTGGTTTAAAAATATGACATGTGGCAAAAGAAATCTTCTTTTATTAATATCTATAGATTAGTTGGCCAACGGAATAAAATTCCTATACCCTTAACTTGAAACATACATTGATAACAATATGACAATTAACGCCATACGCTACTATAAACACGACTAATTGCGGACACTTTGCAATCGAGGCCGATAAAAAAGTTTAACAAAGGCCATAAATGACGTGATCATTTTGCAATTAGTTTTGATTGTCGTTTAAACCCTGGTCGCAAATGAATTTTATTGAATATTACAAGTTACGACCAAAGCTATAAGTACTTTTTTCATGACCAAAGCTATTAGTGACCTATTTTGCTACCGAAGCCCTTAACGACTGATTTTGCAACCGCCTTTTTCTTTAAAATTGGCTCTATCAACAATTCCAGCTTTTTCATATTTAGAAATATATTCACATTACCTTAATTTAAGTACACATATACAAATTAATTTATATGATTATTAAAACTCATAAATTTATAAAAGTTATCCATATATAATCCAAACTATTACTCATTGACCATAATAATCTATAATATTAATTTGGTCGCTAACACTCTCAACTTTTACTTTTATTACCAAAGAAAGTCCTACTAATATAATTATCAAATATTAACGCTTAATTTTATTCACAATAATGATTATAGACGAAATGAAAATTTATAAAGCTAAATCAAGTCTAAAATAAATACAAATCTATTGTGAATGTATGATAATTATGTTGTTGGGATCGTCATTGGAAATAAAAGTGAAAGTTAAGGTGTCACTTGCAAAATTAATAATATGGATTATAATCGATCGATAAGTAATATTTTGAATTAGTAAAATCTAATTAACCTAAAATAAAAATTAAAATCTACATCTGTATTTAGTGCTTGTTTTATAAATAGATTTAATTGGATGGTTGGTCTCTGTGTTATCTTCATATTACAGAATTGGTCTCAATCTTTATAAATATACATGATATCTCAATTGTTTGTTAAACGGTAAAACTGATCGATGTCGAAGTATCAATCAAATAAGATATAAAATGTGTGTTTCTATTCACCTTAACTAGTTAGGGTAAGCAAGGTTGTCGATCCTCGTGGAATTAGTGGTCGGTGTATTGCAATTAAATTTGTAAGATAATGATTGAATTGGTAAATTACTAAACTATTGCCTCTTGGCTGTAAAAAGGTAAATTTTTGAATAATTAACAAATTAACTAAGAAAGCAAAGTGCAAGTAATGAATATTGATTAGAAGACGACTATGAAAAATAGTAATCCACCCCGCGTTTCCAGTTTGGTGGTCGGTAATTGCTTAGTTCAACTTAGTGGAAAATCCTTAACGGGGATTCTATACGTGTAATGATTAAGTGATAAAGATAACCAAGACTTAACGGGTCTTAGTACACCATACCAATTGAATTCACAATCAAAATCTTGCAATCATACAACTCGCGTAAAATCATATGACATTCAAATTAAGATCTACTAAAACAATTGTTTAAATAATCAAACACAAGTTAAACTCAATATAGAACTTAACGGGTTCTATAGTTTAATCCCAACACAAATTGAACATAACGAAAAACCTATAACATGAAACCTATTACCCGAGGTAGATCACGCGGAGTTTAGCCTTGCATCTTCATGAATTCGGCAACAAAATTGGATTCGAACATGATTTGATGGATTGGAATGAGTTGGAGAAGTGAAAAAGACTGCAAGAATCACCAAAGTTCGTCACTTTCTGCTTCCAATGCGAATTAGAGTTTTTAGAATTGATAACCCTCCTTAAATATAGTCAAAATCTGGAAAATTACGTTAAATCTGACCTTACAACGTAAGTTACGTCCTTAGGGACGTAAATTACGTCCTCCCAAATAATATACGTGCTTAGCCTCTGTCTTACGTCCCAAAAAATGTCATTTTTAGAAAGGACGTAACTTACTTCCTTTAGGACGTAAGTTACGTCGTATGCTCATTTTTCACCAATTTCTTCAGTTCTTCATCTATTTCATCCATATATCATCCAATCTGCGTGCAACCCTTAAATACATCGTTTAAGCTTCCCACACCTACAATTCAAATATAACACAAAGTGATTACGCTCGATAGAAAAATCAAATTACAAGCATACATTTAAACACTTAAAACACATACAAAACATGAACGTATCACATCCACACACTTATCATTTGCTTGCCCCCAAGTAAACTCGCTTATGACACTACAACTATAATTAGACAAATACGATTCAACCATGTATTCAACTTCTGTTAGCTAAGGTCCCAAGTCATACCCAACTCTCAGTTTCATATATCAAACTATAGGTTTGCAAGCAAAGATATTACTCCTTGAAAATGATCTATCTAACCAAGACCAACAAGCTTTCTAATCTTCCCTATGCATGTAGTCACACGTCTCATAAGTTTCACTCTTTTTGATTTAGTATCTAGTCTAGCAAAAGGTGTGCTAGTATATTAGTATAGTACTCTCAACCAAGAACAACTCATAATTACCATAGGCTTGCGTAATGATCGGAACTCCACCAATTAAAACAAACCATGTGCATATCAAAAGGTCTTTAAAAGGTTATGGTGTAAGGCTTAGGGTTTAGGTATGGATAAGGAATTTGGAGTGGCTAAAGGTGATGAAATCCAAATAAGAATGTTGAACATACTAAACAATAAATCACCACTGCATAGTGAATTTGGGTAAACTTGACCCATATTTAACATTATTATCACTGAAACATGACATTGATATTGTGGTCATTTTGACCAATTATTTCCTTTTTTGCATTTTTTCTTTTTTTTTGAATAATGATTGTATAGAAACACTTTACTACTTCTAACAATATTATATCTAAAATTCAAGCAATACTTATCAGATTTCACCACATGGGCTTAAAAAGTAAAAAGGTTAGAAGATGCTAATGGGTTGATTCGGGTGTAAACAAATTAATAGGTTGGGGGCTCAAAGTGGCGACTAGGGGATTATTTTAAGGTAGGATAATACAACTGAAAAAGGCTAATACAACAAAGGTTCGTCCTAGTGCCTTAATCATATATGTGCAACAGTTTGGTTCATGATTTTGAAACATATCAATTATGCAAGTTCTAGAATAATATAATCGTTCTTGTAAACACACATGAAAGAAAAATGAGCAAATAACCTGTTGATGTTCTAAACTCATGCATAGGCTCAATCCTCAAAAAAACGATGACGGATAGGTTAAGGATGTGAAAACATGTATAAAAAGTCCACTATCTGGCTTGTTACCCTGGTTAAACATCTCAATCAATTCTCATAAATTGATTTTTTTTCTAGTAAGATAGCCATGACTAAGGACCTTTGCTTGTGCACAGGTACATACTTTCACGATTTACATTGAAAAAATTAAGCTTTTATGCATAAATAAGTTGCTTTAGGGGCATTTTAAAAACTCTTGTTCAATCGAGTTTTTTTCTCAATTATAAATCTTCTTTACAATTTTCAATTTTCCCTTCATCCCCACGCTTAAAACTTTATATTAATGTAAACTTTAAAATTGTTGTGTGAAACAAGGGTCCTAACCTTTACCCAAGTGAAGTTACAAAGCTAACTTTCCAAATACGCATTATGCCTACCATGATTGTACTAAATGACACCAAACTAGCAAAGCTTTAAGTTATGGAAAAAGTACATGGACCTGATCATAGATGATAAAAGATGCCTGATCCGCAATAAATGGTGGTTATGGGTCAACATAGATAAGTAAAGCCGCCCACACACACATTCCTTTATGCTCCTAAAGATCCATGAGCTTCCCCACACTTGACTATTTGCATCCAGTGTTTAAAGCTGAGAAAAATAAACAAATTAAAACAAAGACTAAAAGAAACAAATCAATTTCGGGTTGCCTCCCGATTAGCACTAAGTTTTAGGCCTTCAGCCAGACCGTACCTACAACCACTCATGGTGGTCGAGTAGGATGCTTGACTTCGGTATTCTTCAAATGATCTGGTGGGTCTTCAACTAGATCGCATTGTGGCCTAAATATTAATGCCTCAACTCTGTCTTTTATATGATCAAGTAGATCGCCAACTTTCTTCTTTATTTTATGCTTCTTATCTTTTGTTTCTGTCATTATAATTGGTCCTTTCTCTTTTGTTAAATACATCAATTCCTTCAAGTCCACATGATTAACCCTATCATATTCAAAACCATTCATAAAATTGGTGTTTATGCTTACATATGAAGTATAAGTAGAAACACACACATTAGTTATATCTTCCATAAAAACTTCATCATTAACAAAATAATTAACCGACTTGGAAAAATACATGAAAATGTAACTTACAAGTTTCGTAACTCATTTCAATTGTTCCATCCTGACAATTGCTTTGAGCATTGGCAGTTGCTAAAAATGGTCGACCCAATATGACATTCAGTTGCTCATTTGTCCTTACCGGTGCATAATCAAGCACCATAAAGTCCATCGGGTAGTAAAATTCTCCCAACTTGATTATAACATTTTTTACCCATCCCTTGAGGACTTTTCTGAGTCAAGTCAGCTAACATCACAGTGGTGTTAACTTCTTCTAGAGAACCGAAGTCATACTGATCATATAACACACCTGGCAAGATACTAACAACTGCTCCATAATCCAAGAGTGCTCTTTTTATCTTCAACTTCCTCACTTTTATTGGAATGATTGGCGCTCCTGAGTCACTATCTTCCACTGTATCGGCTTTCTTTTCCTTATCTGCAACTTGTTGTGGAAAAGAAGTAAAGTTATTGTCAATAGTTAAAGAGTCAGGAAGGATACTACCGAATTGATTTGAACATTTCTCATGTTTTCCGTGTTGGTTCCTTGATGTTGAGGATTGATTGTGGTATCACTCGGTTGTTTCCCGGGGTTCCTTTTAATCTTGGTCACATCCTCGGAAAGTTGACCCACTTGTTTATTCAAAGTTTCATAAGCTTTGTCTCTGATTTTATTTTCCCTCTTCTTCTCTTGTATATTCTCCTTCATCATGTTCATTAAAGCATCTAACTTTTCCTTTGTAGAGTTTTCATTACCAACTTGTACCTATTGAGAATTTCCTTAATAGCTTTGTGATGAACTCCCTTGTTGACCCCTATGATTGTAGCTTCTTTGATTGTTTCCTTGAGAATATATAGTTCTTTGATAACCACTTGGATTATAATTCCCTTGTGTTTGGTTTTGATATGTTTGACAGCCTTGATGATTACCTTGAAAATTAGGGTTCATTTGGTTTGAAGCATTACCATATTTAAAGTTGGGATGATTCCTCAATCCAGGATGATACGTATTGGAACTCATATCGAATTGCTTTATATCTTTGTAAACTTGATTGACTTCCTCACTTCTTCCTATTACCAATGGACATAAATCACCATTATGACCCAACTCACCACATTCTTCACATACATCATATCCCATATTTGCAACTTCTTTCACACCTGCTCTTCCTAACTTTTCCAATTGTTTCTCCAATGATGCAATTCTCTCTTTAGTTTCATAACCAACCGTGGTCGATCTTGCCGCATTGGGTTTTGATCGCCTACTAGCAGAAGCTTGTGCTTTGGAGTTCCTACACATCCTCTCTAAAAATTCCCAATCTGCATTCTCATGGTTAGAAAGGAATGTGTCATTGCTCGTAGAATATAGGTACTTTCTCTCCTCATTGGTCAATCCATCCGAAAAAGCCTTGATCAATTCCCACCTTTCAATACCATGATGAGGACACATGCAGATCAACTCCTTGAATCTTGTAAATGCCTAATGAAATTGCTCACCAATTTGTTGTTGAAAAGAACAAATAGCCTCTCTTGCATCACTTGTCTTTCCCATAGAGTAATATTTTTCAAGAAAAACCCTTTGCATCTCTTGCCAAGTATGAATACTGTTGTTAGGAAAAGTGAGGAACCATTGCTTAGCTCTATCTTTCAAAGTAAATTGAAACAATCGCAGCCTCACTTCATCTTGTGTGAAGTGATTTCCACCAATAGTGCTGCATATAGCATCAAATTCAGCAAGATTGACATATGGTTCTTCTATTTGCAGTGCCTCTAAATACAGGACGAATGGTTTTGAGATAATGAAGGCGTACATCAAAAGCTCTTCCTCTACGATATGGAGGTGCAATAGGATTTGGATTTTCAGAAATAGCCGGTCTGAAATGGCTATCCACACCATGTACTTGAGCCCTTTGAGGTCTTCTTGGTTGGTTGAAATTGTTATTGACTCCACCTCGTTGTTGATTGATAGGTGGTGCATTCCATCCATAATGATTGTTCCCCTAATTATTATAATTCCCATTATACCCATTACCTTCACCATGATTTCCATCCCAAGCATCATAATTAGCACCGTGATCGTCTTCATTGTTGTTCCACTCATCCTCATAATCTTCATCGCCCGAGTGGACACTATGCATGCTCACATGATCAAAGTTACCTCCTTGATTGACGTTATTTTGATTCAGGTTATGGTTGGGTGGTGGTTGAATTAGGTTGTTGTTGCAGTTGTTATTTGGTAGTGGGAGTGGATTTGGGTTTTGGATATTAGAAGGAGCGTTTAGATTTTGAGGTGGTTGGTTATTTGGATTTTCCATTCGGGTTGAATCAAATGAACTTTTAGTTGCTTGATTAATAGCTTGTGAAATAGATGTAGCCGGTAACCCTGATTGATGTAGAACACGATTATACCTTGTTGATTTATCTATCTCTGGATCGAATACTAGTGGTGATTTCTACCAGAATACCGAGTACGCATTTTGTCACCTATATACTGAAAAGCACCAAGCATAACAAGGAAATAAAAGAAATAAAGCAAAAAAAATAAGTAAACAAAATCTAAAACAAATCAAATAACAAAACACCAAGCGCACCGATTTCCTGGCAACGACGCCAAAATTTGATCGATGTCGAAGTATCAATCAAATAAGATGTAAAATGTGTGTTCCTATTCATCTTAACTAGTTAGGGTAAGCAGGGTCGTCGATCCTTGTGGAAATAGTGGTCGGTGTATTGCTATTAAATTTGTAAGATAATGATTGAATAGGTAAATTACTAAACTATTGCCTCTTGGCTGTAACAAGGTAAATTTTAGAATAATTAACAAATTAACTAAGAAATCAAAGTGCAAGTAATGAATATTGATTAGAAGACGACTATGAAAAATAGTAATCCACCCCGGGATTTCGATTCGGTTGTCGGTAATTGCTTAGTTCAACTTAGTGGAAAATCCTTAACGGGGATTCTATACGTGTAATGATTAAGTGATAAAGATAACCAAGACTTAACGGGTCTTAGTACACCATACCAATTGAATTAACAATCAAACCTTGCAATCATACGACTCGCGCAAAATCATATGACATTCAAATCAAGATCTACTAAAACAATTGTTTAAATAAACAAACACTAGTTAAACTCAATAAAGAACTTAACGTGTTTTATAGTTTAATCCCAACACAAATTGAACATAAACAAAAAACCTAATAACATGAAACCTATTACCCGAGGTAGATCACACGGAGTTTAGCCTTGCATCTTCATGAATTTGGCAATAAAATTGGATTGGAACATGATTTAATGGATTGGAATGAGTTGGAGAAGTGGAAAAGACTTTAAGGATCACCAAAGTTCGTCACTTTCTGCTCCCAATGCGAATTAGGGTTTTTAGAATTGATAACACTCCTTAAATATGGTCAAAATCTGGAAAATTACGTCAAATCTGACCTTACGACGTAAGTTACGTCCTTAGGGACGTAAATTACGTCCTCCCAAATAATAGACGTGCTTAGCCTCTGTCTTTCGTCCCAAAAAATGTCATTTTTAGAAAGGACGTAGCTTACTTTCTTTAGGACGTAAGTTACGTCGTATGCTCATTTTCACCAATTTCTTCATTTTCTTCATCTCTTTTCATCCATATATCATCCAATCTTCGGGCAACCCTTGAATACATCATTTAAGCTTCCCAAACCTACAATTCAAACATAACACAAAATGATTACGCTTGATAGGAAAATCATGTTAAAAGCATACATTTAAACATTTAAAACACATACAAAACATGAACGCATCAAACACTAATGGTCCTAGAGCGGATGTCATTAAGTTGTTCAGTTAAATTAATATAGAATGACTAAAATATGGATTATCAATGATGCCGATATGGTATTCGGATTTTTCAAGTCAACCCAATTTGCCAAAACATAACCCAAAGACCAACTTAAATAATAATTTGGGTTCGGGTTTGATTTTTAACCGGGTTCGGTTTTTTCGGGTTTTGTCTTATCAGGTTTAAGTAGAGTTTAATCAGATTAGGTATTCGAGTTCGGGAAAAAAATGACAACCCTAGGTGTAAGTGTAAAGGTTGTGATGGTGAAGATGGTTTAGCGATGGTGATTATTGGTCGGCGATGGCGGTTCGAGTATGATGGTGGTATGGTGACGTCAATGGTATGGTGGTTCAACAATGGTGATGATGGGTTAGTGATGGTGATGACATGTGAACGATGATGATTCAACTATGTTGATGGTGGTCGGTGGTGGTTATAATATTGGTGCCTGACATGGACATGATGGTCTTTATTAAAATATCAAGCTATGGTTAAGAAAGATTGGGGAGACGGAGTGTTAATGAGGCGAATAAGAAAACGAGGAAGCAAGAATAATGGTGGTGGTGGTTGGCGATTGTGATCAGACGATGGTGGTAGGGTTTTCTGGCCTATGGTGGTCAAGCGATGATGGTAGGGGTGGTATGGTGGTGGGGGATGTTAGGGTTTTCTGAGAAGGTAAAAATAATAAGGGTTACTAATATAAATATAGTTAATGACATAGTTAGTCCATGTGGTATCCTCATATTGTAGGATTTGTTCCCATACTACATTATGGACATACACATGGAACAACCATGTAATTTAACTCTCCATAAAATGTTTGCAAGTTTTTATAATGTACGTAATTTATTTTCTACGAAGGTTTTGCAATTGATATATTTTTATTTTTTGATTTCATGATAGTTTTTCGACAACTTATACTTTTAGAATCAATTTGTAACATCCTTATTTTTTTATTTAAAAAAAAATCTTTTTCAACTTGATTATTTTTTTATTTTTAAATATAATTATATCAACCGACTAACAAAGCACTAGCTAGAAAGAAAAAAAAACATTACAATACTTTGCAACCATTAACCCCGGTTAATGTTCACTTTACTATTCCTATTGCAAAACCATAAAAGGGAAATCTGAGAATCATATCAAAGAGATTGTCACGAGAACTCTAATTATTTGCATGAGCTGTATCATTACAAAGATGCCATAGAGACCACCATGTTATATTGATAACGGTTTCAATTAAGGATTTCTTTGATCGGATTAATATTTCAGCCGATTCAACCATCGTGTGATGTTTGAAGGCCACTTCAAAGTCTGAAACACAAGATCTAACCAATAAGAAATTGAATTCCAAATTCGGATAGCACAATCACATTCGCCAAATAAATGGGTTTTCGTTTCCAGCTAATAAGAACAAAGAGGAGAAAGAGTGGATAAACATCAATACTCTATTAGAAAATTTCAAACATGTAAAAAGCCAGTATTGAAGAACTCTCTAAACCAAAATCTTAACTTTTTTAGGAATGAACTAATTCCACCTATTAAAGAATAAACCATCTAGAGGAGTAGAGACATCTATACGTCTATTAGTCGAGCAAACTCTAAAATTATTATCTATATTTAGATCATATTAACATCTATCAATAGAGAAAAACTTCTGAAGATTGATATGTTGGAGATAAAAGTTATTGTAATTCAAACCCTTCCTTATGTTCACGACTTTAGTTCTAGAACCAATTACCAGTTAACTAGTGATTTTTTTCTAAGATAGTCTTTTTGAAACTGTAGATTAAGTAATTTTGGAGATCAAACCTATCCATACATCTTATCAAAATAAGGTGGACCCACCATTACCATTTACCCGTTTTTTGATGAAGAAATACTAAGGGGCTGTTTGGTTGGGTCTGACTGACCCCGGTCAGACGTGGAATGTTTGGTTGGTTACCTCTTACCGGAGAAGAGGTCTGACTAAACCACTTATTCGGTCAGACCTAAACCAAGATCTGACCCAGTCAGACGTGGAGGCAGATGGTGAAGCGGCGAGGGTATGGTCTGTGAGGGCGAGGGGTCTGGTCGGCGGTGCTGCCGGTGGTGAAGCCGGAGAGGAAGGGGAGACCGGAGACGACAATCGGAATTTTGGTCCAACCAGATATCCAACCAAACAGACTTATTGATTCAGATATCTTATTGGTTCAGACCTCTTATTGGTTTAGACATCTTATTGTTTCAACACTTAACCATTCAGAAGTTGCCAAACAGCCTCTAAAAGATAATACATTTTTCATTAAGAAAATAACACAACTTAACAATTGTACACCAAATTCTCTTACGTCTAATCATGCGAGAGCCGTCCCCAACAATAAAACCAATGTTTCTTTCGTGAATAGACTTAATAATTTTCACCCAAAGATCTTGTCACGTCACAGACCTCCATCTTTATTTTTGGTGAAGTGCATAACCCCCCCCCCCCCCCTCTTTCCTTTCTTGGTCCTCTAAAACCAAAACAAAACTTTTTGATTAACATTCATTTGGAACGCAAAGATTCCAATGTATTGTCAACATTTACTAGCAACGGAAATAGAGACATAGTAAACACTCCAAGGAATAAGAACCGAAGAAAGAAGAATCGATCGCCCTCCCGTGGAAAGCATATATGTTTTCCATTTAGAGAGCCTTTCTTGAATGTGTCGATCATAACATTCTAACCTAGAATACGAGACATGTTACATCTGACAAGAAATCCCAAGTAAATCAAAAGGGATCTTTTCAGGCTTACGTCCTGCTAAAGAAGCAAATCTTTTCATTTCATGAAAGTCAACACCCACACAGAATAATGGACGTATGAATGTTAATCTTTTACCTAGAAGCAAGAAGAAAACAACTAAGAAGTCTAATCAAAATTTTTATATTATATACCGGTCAATTTCCAATAATAATTATATAATCAACATCCAATTTATGTTACAAAGATATCTTGTCTTTGATGATATCAATCCCCATAAAGAGAACAACCGAAATAGAACCTCCAATAGCTATGTAAGATCTTTCATAGGTATAATGAACATAAAAGGAGATCAGGGGATATCTTGTCTTAACCTACAAGCCTGAAATTTCGAAGTGAAACTATCATTCACCAAGATAGATGATATGGCAAATTCCAAACGTACTTGAAGTCTTGAACCTAACACACCCATCTATCACCAAATCCATGTAAAACATGAGAATCAAACGTTTTCTCAAATCATTCTTGAAAATTACATATTAATCTAAAATCTTTCATTTTAGTGTAATCTTAAGACTCTAGTATTTTATATATATGTATATATTAACTTATTTGTGAGTGAATAGAGAAAATAAAATTTGTTTAATAATTGTTTTTTATAGTTTCATTTAATTGTTTCTTTTTAAGTATCTTTTCATTGTTTCGACTTATTTGTCACAACTACTTTTTATTTGTTTTTTTTTTCGTTTCCGCATCGGCTATTATTTTAGTATTTATTTTTCTAAAATATTTTAATATATTTGTTCTAAGTAGTAATATATAAGTTCAACATCCAGTCACATCTAAACAAACAAGATGGTGTAAAACCTAGTTAAACGCTACCCTATAGGAAGAGAGAACCTACCTCAAATTGCACCAATCAAAATCGAAGAAAAAGTATTTATTACATTCCTTATTTAATTCGAAAATGAGATCCGGGATCTAACAATTCTTTAACTATTTTTTAAATATATTTTTGATTATGTATTAAATAAAATTCAACTCCATGTAAACATTAATGACCTGTTATTTCTATTAAAAATGGTCAGTGATTGAAGTTTTGTTAGCTGGCAAGGTGTGTTAATGAAGAAAATTGTGGGTAATTAAGTTATAAAATATAAATATAATGATCGCGAGATCTACTTAATGAATGCAATTATGAAAACGAGTAATCTTTATTTCTACATATTACTGAAAATTGTCTATCCGAATTGCAAAAACAAATATATAAAGTAAGCCTTCAAAAGATAATGATTTACTAAATAACAAAAAAGTCATCTCTATAAAATATAATCTTTAGTTTTACCGTTTGAATAGCTAATACATAATGGCAATCACTTAACTTGTAAGATGATACTACATAATATATATTTCATATTACTTTCAATGTTATAATTTTATAATATACATTAGACATGAAAATTTAAAAAATAAGAAAACGTAAATATTTTGATTTAAATATTATTTAAGGCACTTTCATTGCTGCTTAATAATTGAATAATAAAAACTTATTTTAATTTCGATTGTTTAAGAGGAAAATGCTAAAATAACAGGTTGTACCATAGGCTTGTTTTGTTATACATTAATCATTCATGTCACCATCTATCTTGTCCAAAATGCTTTCGTCTTGCAATCGAATTTAAGAGGAAGTTTCCAGGAAATGCTCGCCGACACTTTGTTTGCTTGTTTGAAGTTGACTAATATTCACCTATCTATATATAAAACATAAAATAATATAGTATGATAATAAAATAATATATATACAACGTTTATTTATATATATGTGTGGATATGTTTCGGATCTCATTCTATTAGTATTAAGATTTTCCTTTTCGAATCGAGAAAATATTATTTGTTTCAAGTATACACTGTATACTTTAAGTTCAACTTGAACAATATAGGCTAATTATTCGAATTAAAATAAGGTGGCGTTTTGTTAATATGTATAACTAGGTTAGTATCCCGTGTATTACACGGGTTGAATAAATAAAATAATAAATAATTAGTAATAAAAATTTATGAATTATAAAACCATGTTTGAAGATAAAATATGATTTTAATTGCATATGAATAACTATTTCAAGTAAATAAACAATATATAGATTATAGACAGATAGATATATAGATAAATAGATAGTCTAGTTAAACGGATTATAGTTAATAATAAACACGAAAAGTTACAGTACGATATTTTAATATAAGATATGTAAAATTATATATGCATACTTGTTCAAGAGATAAAATAATTATACTATTTATAAATCTGTTATCTAAATAGTTTCATTTTTAAATATTTATTTTAAGATTTTATTATACAAATTTATTGTTTATAAAAATCTTGTTTATTAAAAACTCAAGTTTCTAATTATTCTTGTTGTTTTAATAAAACTACTTTTAGAAAATTCCATATTTTTTATAATTACTTTATAAAAGGACTTATTCAATGTTTTAAAAAATATATGAATTTTAATTTTCTTAATAAAAATTGTTTTTAAAAGCATACTTTGATTTTAAAAAAATATAAATGAGAGAGAAAAATATATTAATTGACCAAATTAATTTTTATGAAGAGAGAGAAATTGTTTGAGTATTTAAATTACTTTAATACCCTTTTGGAGGGAAAATAAAGTAAGGATGTTTAAAAAAATGACAAGTGTCAAAAAAGTGGTTTAAAAATATGACATGTGGCAAAAGAAATCTTCTTTTATTAATATCTATAGATTTTTGATTTTCTATTTATGACAACGTACTATTTCTAAATAAAAATTCTATTTTGACTATTTAAAAAGTTTGGAAAACTAGGCTTTCAGTGTGTGTTTATTAAAATTGCACATTTTATATTTTGTTTTCTACCATCATGTTTCTTCCAATATTCTAGATAAGTTTAAAGTACCAAAGTTTTAAACTGAAAAAGTTATATGAAACACAGAATTTTGTGTTTATTAACCAATTTTATGATGTTTTAAGGTATGTTGTTTTCACAGTGCATTTCGATATTGTTTTGGTTGTCCTTATTATGAATTGTCGTCAAAACTAGTGAGAAAATGAAAAATAATTTATTTAATATTTCAACTTTTCGGTGACTTTTAGCAAGCAAGATTGTGAGAGTGTTGCGTGTTGCTTAAAATAAAAGAAAATCGTGACTTGTCACGACAAAATCCTAAAAAGTAACTATCATGAAAAAAGGTCATGAAGAGTGTTAGTTACCGACGAACTCAATGGCATTGTTCATGCCTTTTACTGTTAATATTATTCCATGAAACTTTATGATTCTTTTCAAGGTTACCACATTCGACGTCAAGTTTTTCGCGATTCCATATTCTTGTTTTATCATTTTTAATTTTGTAGTCGTTCAATCTTTAGCAGTTTATCTTAGATCATTTTATTTTACTATTTTATTCTAGTTTTTGTAGTCTTTTTTCTATTATAAAATCATCAAAAAGTTTAACCAATTGAAGCATCTATTTTTTAAACATTTATGTATTAAGTTTGCAAATAACACATTCTTGAAAATAAGGTTAAGAATATTTGATAACAAATGACACCAATTTTTAAACAACAATTTTTATGTTTCTTGAATCTATCCTGGCCGCATCCAAGCATAATCTTATCAAAAATTAAAAAGAAAATCTAATAAAATTAAAGCCAGAGGAGTTTCAAAATAACAAATTTTATATCATTTATTTAAACAAAGTTTTGATTTGTTTTAAATTATAGACATTGAGGTAATAGAAAAGCAGCATATAAGTGTCTCAAAGAGTAACAAAATCACAAAAAAGAAATTCAAAACAATAATATTTGAATCCTAGTAAACTGTTAAAACCTGAACATATAGATAGTGAGATTGTTTTAACATGCAACATAGATTAGAAACGATCCTTTCCTCCCTCGCCATCACCATTAATTCGGTTATAACCGCCAAAAATACTACCCGAATGAGAGCACACTCATTGACAAAACTAACATGAATAGGCTGCCCGTTTGATTCTCGTCAAAGGCCTGCCATGAGGGTATACTAAGGTGGGTGACCGGTTCGGACCGAAACTTTTTGGGGCTCAAACTCTTTTTTTATCGTTTAGATATCGTGCATCGATTAACATATTTAACATATTATAAACTTATTCATAATCTAGAGAGATCTAACCCTATTACATAATTAGTTTAAAAAATTAAAGAGCTCCCTTTTTACTAATCGTATAAGGTGTTAGAAATATGAGAGCTATAACATACCAAGATAACCGTAGGAAGACCGTTCATAAAATGAACATAAAATTTTCATTAATCAAACATTTTGTATTACAATACAATATGATATTAAAATAAGAACAAATACAACTAAAAGAAAATAAAACTAAACACAAACTAAGAACAAAAAACATATGTGGTTGAGGATTTCTTGTTCAACAAATGTTCCTTAAAACATATTTCGGGTCATCTAAGTGAATCTCGTCTGTCTCCAAGGGTACAACGATTTAAGTAGATTGTACTGTCGGGATTAGCCAAGCACTTGAAATATACCTTAAACAAAAGCGTGTAGAGCTTATAATGCAACAAATTCTTCTAGTTGAAGTGTGAAACATATATCTAATCACAACTTGAACAAGGCACCCATGCATTGTATTTATACTGAAGTTATAGAACTATTATAGCCTAGGCAGATCAAGGGTCATTATATTATCATTTAGTTCATGTTAGATTTAATGGTAATTTAATGCTTTGAAGCTAGACATACAAGCAGCAGTTAGGCCTAGACTTGATGTATTCGATCTGAGGTACTCGTTCAAGAAAATACTCAATTATCAATACTCGTATTAGCAGATTTTCAAACAGTTCAAAAATACTTAAGGCGACTCTCAAGCAACATGAGCGTGTAGAGTGCAAAGTGCACCATCAAAGCTTCACATTCGACCCATCGCCCCACACTCGATGTCGGGCGCGGTTGTAAGCGTGTGTTGGGTGCGAAGCACCTATCTGGAAGTCACTAAGTGTTACTAATCATATAAAAACATATTTCTTTTATAAACTCCTCTTAATAATCTCTTTTTGGTTTAGTGTATCCTCCGATATGACAACTCATGTTTCACCAAAACTATACAACTTTAAATATCGATTTATCATTGATCTTAGTTTCATTTTAGACATGGTTTGATTTGGTATGATCCTTTAATATCCTAGAATACAAACCCAATATATAATAATCATATCAGTCACAAATACTAATAATTATTTGTGTCCATAGTTAGTGAAAACCTTCTTTAGTGAATACTTCCACGCTTCAGTGTACAATGCATAACTTTTGTGCACTTTTCACACTTAAATGCACACTTTTATGCTCTTTATTAAAAAAATTTCACTATTCCAACAATAACAACGAGTAAAACCCTATGAAATGAAATAGGCCATGCTTGATAGATTAGGGGATTTACGTAACAAGTTTAGGATCATTTGAGAACTCGCAATACTTTCAGAACTGCGAAAACTCATATAATCTTCTTTTACGTTTTATACAAAAAATATAAATGATATATAATGTTTAATCGTCTATCTTGAAATTGAAAAACTATATAATGAACGAAATTCTTATCTACACTAGTGTAAGTCATATGTAGGTTATAATATCTACACATGTGTAGCCAAACAAACAAAAAAAGAACTATAAAACATATGAAAATATTACTTAAATGGGTTTTTATGTTACTTTGATGGTTTTAATGTATATAAATATACACAAATGTTTGTTAAAAGTACATAATTCAATTAAAATATGAACTATTAATATTAGTTCTCGTAGTTCTTAAAATATTTATAAGTTTTCAAATGATTATAACATTAAAATAACGTACAACAAAACATATTATATACAGAATCAACCGTAAACCTGTTATGCGGTATTTTGATACATTTTCTGGTTGTATCTATGGCGTGGAGTGTCACACCTCGACCGACGGCTTAATCATCGAGGCGGACGAATGTGAAACGATTGTTCATAGCTCATGGAATTAAATAAGTTGAAATAATATTAAATACCATTTTTCATTGAATAATACTAAACAAATAATTTATTACAACACAATAAAAATTCAAACAATAAAATAAAATCTTTAATTAAACTAGATCCAAGTCCTATATGAGCATGAAGAAGTCCTCAAAATAGTAATCCTGAAACATGTTAAAAATACGGTCACATATAATGTTGGTGAGTTCCCATGAATTTGTACATACGTATAAAAGCAACTTAAGAGGCAATTCATGTCATAGATTAAGAAATATTGCAAGAATATAGATAGCATAATGATAAATGTCACACCCCAACCTTGACGGCGGAAACGTCGAGGAGTGAGAGTTAAGATCGTTCACAGCCACATAACGCTATTAATAATCCAAATATTATTTAAACATAAGTTTCGATTGTATCATTACAAACATAAGTCTCAAAAAAATTAAAAGTATAACATAGAATGTAACAAATCATTCTTATTTCATTTATTTAACTAGGTCCATTCCTAGATGTGCAAGCTTCAAAGAGTAGATCACACACTTGAGGTATTCCTGAAACATGTTAAAAATAAAAGGGTCAACATAGAAATGTTGGTGAGCATTCCATAGTTTCAATACATAAGTATATAAAAGATGGCAATTCAAGTCATAAGTTAGTGAATCAAGTGATTAGGGATGTTATGAACAATGCAACAATCAAACCTCGACAATGTTTTACAAGTCTCAAACGTTAAAAGTATATACGATCAGCTAAGTGTACTTGGATCAACCAAGCAGGCTTGTCTTACCCATAGATCTATGACTTCGCTGGGCTAGCAATAGTTAATGATTGTACATATAACGCCATAACATGGTAACCACAAAAGTTCAACTAACCACAACTTAACATGATGAATTGCCATAAAGTTTACAAGTCTCAAATAAGTTTACAAGTGCAAAGTATAAGTAACATGTTTCACCCCAAAGTGTGAAAATAAACAAAAAGGGGTATGGAAATACTCACATGGATATAGGCATTACAAGATGATGTAAAAGATTAAAGTAAGATCCAAAAGATAAATCCAAAGTATCCATTACAAGCACCTAAATATATAATTTACAAGATAAAGGTTAAGGTTAACAATTCGATTAATGTTCACAAGAATTAGGGTGTTAATATTTTTAAGGTTTTTACTAAGCAATAAGTTTATAATGTAGTTATTTACATTTTGATTCTATTAGAAAGGATTATATAAGTTTATATGATTAAATATTTTAGAAATGAAGTTTAATAACAATGATGTAATTAAATCTTAATAATTTTCTAAGAATAGTATATAATTTCTCAATTTTAGAGATTAATAAAGATAATATTATGTCCATTATTATTTAAAATGATTTTTCTAAAATTATTGTATCAAGTCATAAGCATATAAATAGTTATTATTCTAAAAGAAAATCATTTAAATATATAAACTTAAATACACATAATAGGATATTTAAGTTAAAAAGTATATTTTGATCAATGTTCATAATGTATTTAATTATATGACTTGCAAAATAATATAAAATTATTTAAAGTCATTTAGCATGATCAAAAATAAAATAAATTAGAATAAAATAAAACTCATTATTTAAATGATATTTAAATGTCTATTTACATAATTAATCATTTATCATATTAATTTGTAATGTTTTATGAAATTTCCATTTAAAATAATGTGATTTAAAAGATAAATAATTAAAGGGAAAGTTCGGGTCACTAATATTTTATTTTTTTTTCAAAATCCATATAAATAACCCATGAATAATCTTTAAAATATTTTGTTACAAAGGTTTTTAGTTATTTAAAATTTTAGAAATATTACTGAAATTTATTTGATGCCTTAAAAATATTTAAAAGCTATAAAAACATTTTTTATATTTATTAAGAATTCTTCTAAAATTGATTTAAGGCTGAAAAGGCCATTTTAAAAAAATATGTGGTGCCCGGGGTTCGAACCCGGGACCTCCAAGGTGCCATGCGAAGACTTAACCGGTGAACCAAGGCATACAGCCGCGGTATCACCCGGTTTTTAAATGTTAAAAACACACTATCAAAAGAACCCCCAATTTACATAAGAACCCTAGTTTGATTTGAACCAAAATTGAAGATCAATTCGAGTATTTCATCTGGATTAAACTTAGGGCTTTTTATCCCTAAGTGTAATCGAGTGTGTGGGCATATTATACTTACTTGATTACAAACAAATTGAAGTGATTTCGCCTGGTTTAACCCTCGTTAGTTTCGCGAAGAACAACTTGTTGAGATCAATGATTAAGTGGAGTTTTCAAGGAATTGTGGTTACAGAGAGTTGAAAGGGATCAAAAGAAACATTTTCCCTCAGTTATATAGTTCCAATTCGACGTAGTTCTTACAATTTGATTTCGATTGGGATACGAATGTAAACTGATCAATTTGGTCTTTAATTCCCAATTAAACTTGAAATTAAGATCATTTACGAGTATGAACTGATTATCCAACGGTACGAACGTGATTAATTGAGTTATTATTGATTATTTATAGTTCAATGGTTCGAGATTATTGGCTTTCGGTTACCGAACTCCCAAGCCCCCATAGTCGACTTGTCACACAAATTAATGCACGTTTCGAGTTCGAAACGGTTACAAGAAGGATTATCGAACGGTTTTGGATCAAGAATCGATTAAATTTAAGGGTTTTTGGGGTCGCCGGAGCCGGCCGGAGAGTGGCCGGACTTCACGGCCGGAAATACGTGATTTGAAATGGGGGGAAGGATTTGGTTTTAATAATTTACACTAATGGTCCCTGGAGTTTCCAAGGGTGGCCACTTGAACATTAAGGTTTTGTTTTAGTTGGAATTAAATTACAATATAGTCCCTGAATTTTAACATGTTATTATTTTATGCCAAAGTTAGTTAAATACAAATTTTAAAATAATAACACTTATATTGTTTCTATTTTTTTTTACAAGTTTACTTTTAATATGATTATTATTGTTAATCTTATTAATATGATTATTATTGTCATTAATATTAATAATAATATTATTATTAGTGTCACTATTATAATAATAATAATAATAGTCATTATTTTATTTAAGATTATTAACACCTTACATTTTATAATAATAAGTAAACATTACATCACTTATAATGTTATTATTATTATATTAATTTGTTAATCACCAAATTAATTATTAAGCATAATAAGTCCTCAAAATTTCAAATTTGGCATAAAAGGTCCTTTTAAAACTTAACAAAGTTTACTTTTAATTTAACGAAAATTTGAGATGTCACAATAAAATCAAACCTTGACAAAAGATGACCATTACAAGTTATAACGATTAGCTAATTGTTCTTAGTTCCCATTATGAACAAGCATACGTCATCAGGAGCAGGCAATAATCTTGGTTTTAGAACCATATAGGCTTGTCAGGCCCATAGATCTACGACGGCGCTAGGCTAACAATAGTTAATGATTGTTTTTACAAGATGACTATCATATAAGACTCACAAGTATCTCAAATAACCATGAAAAGTTTATAAATGAATTGCTCGTGCATTACAAGTATCAAGAGGTTTTACAAGTGCATATTTATAAGCTTAACATGTTTCACCCTAAAAGGTGTGAAATAAAGTAAAAAGGGTCATGAGAAACTCATATTGTATAATGATGGATGTAGAGTACATAAGGAAGTTTGGATGATCAAGAGTCAAAGGTGATGTCCTAAAGGATAAAAAGAAATAATAACTTGAGGTCGAAATTCATTACAAGAAGTTAGGGCGTTTAGGGAATGCCAAAAAACGAAAGGTAGATATAAAATGGATTATTGTACCAATTTAGATTCTGGACAGAATGTTTGATACATGTTTGAACAAGTTTTAAAAATAGCAAACGGTTTCATAAAATTATAAAAATTTATAGTTGACTAGTTCAGAGTCTCCCGGACAGCTTTTGTTCAGAAACATTTTTATGAAAAGATCCGTAAAAAAGTCAAAACAGCAGCACAAGGAAGAAAGTGGTGAAATGCGCACTTATCTTGTAAATGCTATTGTTGAGTCCTCCAATTGAGTTTAAAGACGTATAAACTATCGTTAAAAATGTAATTCAATGAACCTAATATTGGCGTCTGAATTTACTAAAATTTAGTTTGTTATGACCAAGTTATGTTTAGTTGAAGTCAGACTATATTCTCCCAAATATATAGTAAGGCACTTATGTGCACTTTTAAATTTGCTAAAGCATGAAACGGATAGAACAAAATTATTATGTTGATATATGATATATTAGACTTTATTTGAGTTATATAAAAAATATTCCAAGTCTTTGACATAGCCATCATTTAGAGAAATAATCTTGTGGAATAACCGAATGCGGCGGCATGCCGTCCATATGCAAACGATAATTCTTTGTGTACGTTAGCGTGTTCTTAGCTTGATTTAGAAATGTTAGTGATTGTTATAAGGTTAGTGAAAGTTAGAATGTTAATGATCAAATGATAATGATTAAAATTAAAAGAGATTTAGTAGAAGAAAGAATAAAAATAAGAACATGAGAACAATTGAATGTTAGGATGATTAGAACAATATATATATATATATATATATATATATATATATATATATATACATAATATAAAAGCAATTATAAGATTACCTTAGTATTAGAAATTTTTTAAATTACTTGTAAAAGAAAATTCTTGAATTTGATATATATATATATATATATATATATATATATATATATATATATATATATATATATATATATATATATATATATATATATAATATACACATACATACATACATACATACATATATATATACATATATATACATGATAAAGTTCATTTGGTAACTCTTTTTTTTCGATAACCCGTTAACTCTAATGTAATGAACACTTACATCATAAGGTCCAAAATTATGCATTGTAACTAACTTTTATATCGTGTTACACCACTGATGTAACAATTTTTCCTCAACTTTTAAAATTTCCCTAGTTTTTAAAGAAATCTCACATTGTTTTAAAACATTCTTAATTTTTTTTAAGAAAAAAACTTCCCTAATTATGCAGTGTAACTAAATGCTTAGTTACTTGAGAAACATGTTAGAAAAACGAATCAAGATAATGTTGGTGAGCTCATACATTTTGAGTCTTGATAAATTATTTGGTTGCATAAATTAAATAGTTCAATGAATCATTGCTGTAATCATGCACATGCATCACTTAATTTAGTTGATATGTATCTATATTGAGCCAATACTTGTAAGCATTATTTCATTTAGGAATATAAGCATCCATCATAGTTGACTATGGATTTACGCTTTTCAATCAGTTGCATGAATGATAGTTCTATCTATATCAATCTATAGGCTGCATCCAATAATTAAGTGGTTCTGTTCAGTTCACACAGGAACTTCTGGTGTGATAATCAGTTAATATATATTCAAGTGGACTAGTATGCATACATGGCATCAATGTGATTCAAAAAGTTATTTTAACATGTTTCTGCCCCAAAAGTAAGTAAAAATAGTAAAAGAGGGGCTACGAGAAACTCAAAGTCAAGTTACAGTTTAGCACAACAAATTGTTCATTGGGAATATTCACCAAGCGGTACCTACTTTATTGATGGATACTAATGTGGTTTAATTCCCGTTCAGTTGAAGTTGGACTAAGAATTCTTGTCGTCATTTAAGTTAGTATTTCGTTTAGTCGGTTGGGCAACGAACTTAGGCAAGTTCACAATAGTTGAGTGTTGATGGAACATTGGAGAATTAGGTGTATCATGTGAGGTTGCGTGATGAGAATTGTCAATCAATGTCTCTATGTTATTGTTAAATGTATTGTTAAGTTCATTTCGAGTTTTGTTGTGTACACAGGTACGTTTAAGTTAAGCATTTAAGCTTGTCTAGCTTCTTGTTGATTGATATGTCTATTTGGTCATTATTTGCAAGGTAGACTTTTTTTAAAATTTATTAGTTTTACAAGGCCATTAACCCCTTTAGGCTTATTCATATGTTAGCTGATGTAGGTTGTCATGTAGTAAACCCAACTTTAATACAACCATTTGTGACAAGCTTTAAGACAATCAAATGGGTCAAATAAATCATGAGACTTTTACTACATCAAGACAACTTCTAAGTGGATAAAAATGTAAAATTTAGGCCTTCATAGTTACTTCAAAGGTTTCAAAATAATATATTAAGTAGCAAGGTCAGTGCAACTATATTTTGAACATTTTGTTGTATTTCAGTCATTTGAGGGTCCAAATCTTAGAGTTAGAATGTGTGCTTAGGAGGGTTTGAAATCTAACTCATTAAGATAACCTTTTACATCAAAATCATACCCATTTGTTAAATATTTTAGACGTTTGAGAGGCCAAAACTCCATAAAACTAATGAAATTGGTTGGGTTGGAAACATAACTCTTTAAAATTAATCTTGGACCCAAGAAATGTGTTGTTTGGTTAAGATTTGACCAAGATACGGTCTCTCAAATTCGGATTAAGGTTTTGCTCGGCTTCTGTCCTTTGTATAACCCAACTTTTTTCCTTTATTTTATTAAGAAATATGCTCTATTTGTGTTGGTATAACTTGTTAACACATTAATACTTATTTTCAAATAGGTGCATTACAAATCCATATTGGAGGTTTATGTAAAAATCTTATAATGAACCTCTCCTTGTTACTTCGATGTGATCAAAACAATCTTAGTTTTTCTTATACAATTTTTAAAATTTGTTGCATTAGGAAGCAACTTGTGGCTCAACATGCTTAGAATAATGATATAAAGAATAAAAGGCATGAGTTAGTAATAATTGTTACCACGAACGAGACCGAATGCGAGAAGTGCGAGAGTAGAACTTTCAAAACCGACTCTCCTTCTTTCTTTTTTTGCTTCGATTGAGACCACCGAGAGAACAAGAAGGGTGTCAATTGATTCTTGTGCTGCTCCAGATGCAAGACGTGAGGCTCTTTATATAGGTGTGGAGGTTGGTAGTGTCTACTAGTTACACAAAGCATGGGGGCTAGACCACATAATAATACGATCGAGAAAAGTTTTCTAGACAAGAATGTTGGGAGTTGACAATATGGTCAAGGGTGGTAAAAAAGGGGTGTTGGGCAGCCGTGAGGTAGGATATGGGGTGACATATTGACCTCGAGTCAATATGGTTACGGGGTGACGTTTAGTTCGAGTTCGTTGTTTTTCTTTTCTGTTAGTTTAAGTAGGTTTTGGGGATTTAATACATATATATGTAGTAGACATATATGTATACATTTAATTAGTTGATCATCTTGTATATTAGTTTTCCATTCCTTTACGTTTAAATCGCATAATTTAAATTGAACGTTAATTTGTTGAATTGCGAGACTTTCTCGCAAATTGGTTTTTAAAGATGAAAAGGTGGGTGAATTTAATTAATTAATCATTCCACATAATTTTTAATGACTTGTGTTGGATTTTTAGTTCGTTAATTGCAGTGTGTACTACTAAGTTCAAGTCACAAACATCCAATTTATTTTATAATTTCTTAGTGTAACGTTGATTGTACATCACTGTATTGTGTTTTTGTTAGATTCACAATTTCATATTGTGAGTTATCAGGTGTTGATGCTGGGATCCTAATCTTTTTTCACTTACAAAGATCTAAGCTTAATTTAGAATCTTAAACTAAGCAATTGAATGTATCAAATCAATTTAACATGTAAGATCACAGTCTAATTAGTATCTCAAATCTTTAGTGATGTTACAATAAATGTTCAAATGTATGTATATGAGAATGAGCTTATGAATAACCAGGAACTATTTACACACGGAACTATTTACACATCAAACTCATCAAACGTTATCGCCTTGATAGCATGGTTCCTAGTTGCAAGAATGCTGAAACACCAGAGCTTGTTACACTCGACGCGCAACAGCTTGCGATTGTTATTCCTGGAATGGTAGCTTAGATTAGTGATTCTCTTCGTAACATTGGAAGTTCTGGAAGTGGTGGAAATACAAAAAATGACACTATCACCTATAAAAACATTCATTTCATGCAAACATACTGATTTTAACAGGCCTACTGCAATGGTTTGAGAAAATGAAAGCTACTCTAGATTGAGTCAATGTCCAGAAAACTTAAAGATGAAGTATGCTTCAAGATGTTTCCACAAGAGAGTCCTTACCTGGTGGAAGGCTCAATTCTGGCCCAGAGGTAGAGATGTTTCCATGGCTATGCCCTAAAATGCACTTAGAGATTTACTAATCCGAGAGTTCTGCCATAAAAATGAACTTCAAATGATAGAGACTAAGATGTGGAACCATACTATGGATGGAGCTGAGCACATGGAATACACCACCTAATTCTATGAACTTTGCACCCTAGTGCCCTATATGGTTAGACCTGTCAGCCATATGATTAATCGTTACATTGAAGGATTGAGCCCCGAAGTCAGACTCCATACGTTATCTTCTTCACCAACTACTCTTGAAGCTGCTATTCTCTTATCGGCCATCGTAACTGACGATCTAGTAAAGACTAGGGTGTTAGTAAAGAAAGGATCCAAGAAGGCTAATATTGAGAGTAAGAAGTTGGATCGTCCAAACAAAAAAATGTAAATGACTCTCCTACTACACCTGTGAACCAAGTTTTTGCAAGTAATCAAACTCCTACTAAGAAATCCTACATGGGCAAATTACCCAATTGCCCCAAATCCCCATTTCACCATAATGGTGACTGTCGCAAGTGCAAACAATATGGTAGATTTGGTCACACTACTAAGTACTTCAAGGAACCTATTACCACTAACACCAACAATGATACAATTGCTAACCCCCCTCCCAATAACATAGTCAGGGCTTGCTATGAATGTGGTGGTCTTGACCATTTCCGAAAACGTTTCCCTAAGCTAAACAAGATTAACAACAACATTTGAGCTGCCCATGGTGGAGCCTTTGCTTCAGGAGCACCTGATGCATGTCAGGATCCTACTGTCATCACGGGTACGTTCCTTCTAAACAATCATTTTGCTTCTGTTTTGTTCAACACCAGTGCAGACAGAAAATTTATCTCCACTACTCTTAATTCATGCTTAACTTGAAACCTGCTAATTTAGACACTACTTACACTTTTGACTTAGCTAATGGCAAACTAATCCGTGCTCACACTATTATTTGAGGTTGTACTCTAAATCTTGATGACCATTTGTTCAATATCAATCTAAACCCTGTGGGCTTGGTAGCTTTGATGTGGTTATTAGAATGGATTGGCTATCTGATAACCATGCTGAGATCATTTGTACCAAGAAACTAGTTCGCATTCCCCTAGCATTTGGAGATAACCTAAACATGTGCGGAGAGAAACCTAGAAGAAACCTAAAAATTATCTTCTGTATGAGAGCTCGCAGGTACCTATGCAAGCATATGACGCTTTCTTAGCTAATATAATTTAAAAGAAGCCAGAAGGAAGAAGCTACAAGATGAGTTTATGGTCAATTCGTTTGGACTAACCAATGCACCCGCTGTATTCATGAACCGTGTTTGCAGCCCATACCTATATCAATTTGTCATTGTTTTCATTGATGACATCTTAATATATTCCCGAACCAAAATTGATCATGGGCGACGCCTTAGAATGATCCTCGAGCTATTAAAGAAGGAGCAGCTATATGCCAAATTCTCAAAATATGAATTTTGGCTAAGTGAAGTTCAATTTCTAGATCATATGATTAATGACAAAGACATTCATGTGAACCCAACCAAGGTTGAAGCAATAGAGAATTGGAATGCACCAAAAAACCCTTTAAAAGATCGCTCATTATTTGGTCAGGCGGGGTACTACTGAAGGTTCATCTCAAACTTTTCAAGAATTGACTTACCACTTACTATGTTAATTAAAAAAAGCAACCTATGAAATGGAAAAAAAAGGAAGACACTTTCCAGACACTTAAGCAGAAGTTGTGTAATGCACCTATCCTAACCATTTCATATGGCAATGAGGATTTTGTTGTATATTATGACACAATAAACCCTAACCTCTCCAACTCAAGGTTTCTCCAAGGGAAGGAGTCATTCGATTTGGGAAGAAATGTAAGCTTTCTCCTAGGTACGTTGGACCATTCAAGATCCTGGAAAGGATTGGTATTGTGGCCTACAAGCTTAAGCTACCTCAGGAACTTAGTCTTATCCATGACATTTTTCATGTGTCTAACTTAAGAAAGTATCTAGCCGATGACACCTTAAGCATTTCTATGGACGAGATTTGTATCGATGACAAGTTACACATTGTTGAAGAACCATTTGAGATATTGGATCGTGAAGTCAAGAAGATAAAGCAGATTCGTATTCCCATTGTCAAAGTCAAATGGAACTCTCAATGGGGTCCTGTGTTCACTTGGGAACTCGAAGACTAGATGAAGCTCAAATACCCACACATCTTCCAAGCTAACAGGACCTCTACTAGTTGAATTTCGAGACAAAAATCTCTTTACTAGAGGAGACTATAACATTCTTGTTTTTTCATGCTTAATCTACTCGCTTAACTCTTTGATGATTCTAGTACTTCCATAGGAAGCCATTGACTGAATTCGAGAACCTATTTATGAAAACTATCTCATGTTCTACGCATTATAATTCATTGTGAAGCTATTGAATGTTAGTGTGATTCTATGATAACACGTGTGTAAATACTAGGTCTTGCTATAAATAGTAACTTGAAAGTGTCCTAAAATTAATCAAATTCAAAAACAATGCTAAATTACAACATAAGTGAAATATATATAACTATAAGGGCAAAATTTTATATATGTATAGCTCAAGGTTACATATGTAACTTTTATTAAAAGAATAAAGATTTAACTAATTAAATTAAGTCTTATAATTATATAAACATAGTATATATATATATATATATATATATATATATATATATATATATATATATATATATATATGGATAATTACAAATTATATATTTTATTTTACTATTTTAAGAATTTAAGTGATATATATTTAATAAACTAATAAATAATTAACTAGTAATTATCTTAAATCTGACAAATAATAAAAAATCTTATTCTAACTTTAAAGAATTACAAGCAATTCATTCATTCCTATCCCGACTAAAATATATGATTTTTATCAATAAAATATTAAAAAATCAATCATAATTAAAACCTAAATCCCTAATTTTTCATCTGTATTTTTATAGCGGGTCTTATTCTTATTATTTTTCACACCAAGATCTAAATCTAAAGCTCTCATAGCAACAAGTCTTAACCCATAGAACCTCTTTGGAAGATCCAAGAAGCTTTCCTATTCAAGTAAGTTTTAGTGTTCTTAGTGTTCTTCGTGTTCTTCGTGTTTACCTTTTCAATTTTGTTTTATCAAAATTCAATTTTAACTAACTTGGATCTATGATTAAATAACATGTTTGTGTAGTAGTCGTAGATCTAAGACAGATCAAAGTGTCAAATAAGCATGAAATCATCAAAACTTTGTTTAGACATATCAAGCTTGAATTTTCGGATTTTGACATATTCACGAGGCTAACTTCGGACAACTATATCTCCCTCTGTAAGGATTCCTTTAAATCTGATGCAAACCAAAACATCCAATGTCTCTCTGCAAGTAATGCACTAAGTACTGAAAAAGATTTGCTTCGGAAGTTTTACACTATACACTAGAAAATATTCTAAGTGTAAAATCTTCGGAAGCCAAGACCAATATCTTCCGAAGGCAAACATGAAGTCTTCCGAAGCCTCAGAGACAAAGTCTTCCGAAGCTTCATCCTATGAAGACAGATTTCTTCCGAAGACTTTTAGTAACATGTTTTATCTGATGTACTGTTCCATAAAGCTGGACACCTTTCCGCTGCATCTCTGTAAAGTCACCAACTTACATGAGTTGGTGAAAAGGTCCATGCTTTTGGTAACTGTACATTGAGGTCTTGAGTCTGTAACTTTCTACTTTATGTACTTTATCCTTTTTGTAATAGATAAGGATGTGAGCTATGGCATGTCATAGTCACAAGGTCAAAAGACAGATATGCCTTTTGATTCTACAATTGATTTTGTTTGTGTCTAGTCAATTGTATCCAGCTGGCTTTCAAAGTATAGCCGGCTGTAAGTTTTAATATAAGAATTCCAAGTTCTAGTATCTTTCTTTATGCTTTGTAACACTTGTAATAGAACTTGAGAAAGCAATATACTGTCTCCTTGAAACCCAAATCTCTTGTTCTGTCTCTTTATCATTACTTGTGTTCTTTGTATCATTATCTTGGTTAATCCAGTTTACTGTTTGATCAAGTTTAGTTAATCTCCTCTTTGTGTTGTTGTGTTGTAATTGTTAAGCCCTTAACCGGTCCTGCATTTGGTATCAGAGCATTTCAGGCTCTTGATATAAGATCTCACCATCTTAAGATCCCTCACACACACAAATACTAAACTTTCAAAATGGCATCCATTTCAAAGACTGATATGGAGACTGGAACCATGAACAAGTCCCCACTGATCACTCTTGATGACTTTGATACCTGGTGTATGAGAATGGAAGGTTTCATCAAGTCTCTAGACTCAAGAATGTGGGAATCTGTTGAAAATTGACCTTTCATACCCAACACTCCTTCTGCTACTAGTGCTGGTATGATCCCCAAAGATGTGGCCAACTACTCTGATGAAGATAGGAAGAGAGTAGAGATTGATAGAAAAGCCATGATTGCTCTTCAAACTGCCCTTCCAAACTCTATATACAGAGGTTTCAAGAAGTGCAAAATAGCTAAACAACTGTGGGATGCACTAAAACTAATGTATGAAGGCTCCTCTGAAGCCAAGGAGAACAAGAAGGATCTCCTGAAGCAACAGTTTGAAAACTTCACCTTCAAAACAGGTGAAACCATGACTCAGCAATACTTTAGGTATGTTGAGATAGTGGATACCCTCGTAGATGGAGGAGTTCCTCTTGAAAACAGAGACATTGTAAGGAAAGTCATGTCCTCACTTCCTAGGTAATGGACACACTAGTGTATGGTGATCAAGAGGACTGAAAATCTCAAAACTCTTACTCTGACAAAGTTATATGGGATTCTCAGTGGCTACCAGATGGAGATGAACATGCAAGGTTCATCTGGCAACTCCAACAATCAAATGGGTTTAGCCCTGCATGTGGTTGAAAGGGATAGCATAGAACCCCAACATCATCTCATATGCTACCCTGACAACTCACCAAAGGGTCCTTTCATCACCTTCCCAGATACACCTAGGGAGAAGTACACTCAAGGAAGGCCATTCCAAGAGACAAACTCTTCTCAAGCCTTTGTGTCTTCTGATGAAAGTTGTGGTAACTCTCTTTTCACTCTTGAAGACGTGGACTGTATCCATCCAGATGACCTGGAATATATGGAAATAGTTCAGCAGATGAATCTTCTCACTCATAGAGCCAAGAAGTTCTACAAGAGAACTGGAAGGAGGTTTCCAAGCAATGCAACCAGTGGAAAGTTTGGCTTGGATAAAAGCAAAGTCAAGTGTTACAACTGTAACTTGATGGGCCACTTTGCTAGAGAGTGTAAGGCACCTAAAACAAATGGTGGCCAAGCACAAACCAGACCAAACTACACTGACAAAGCCCCTCAAAATGAGAAGCCAAAGCAACAAGCTGCTGTTTCTGTTGAAGAAGGAGGCTTTGACTGGAGCTTTCAGGTGGAAGATGCTTCTCCAAACCAAGCACTAATGGCAGATCATAATGAAGCCAAGGTATTGGAACATCTTTGTACTCCTGGATGCATTGCTAAAGTAAACCAATACAGGTCCTATAACTTGGAAATGAGATCTGATCTTGAGTCCTTAAACATTTTAAAATCTGATTTTAGAAAGTCTGAAAATGATTACAAGTTAAAGATAGAGGACTTAGAGAAAACCATTTCAGTACTAAAACATGAACATACAGATTTTAGGACTCAAATCCAAGATCTCATAACCAAGCTGACTGAGTGCCAGGCTGAGCTTGTGATCAGCAAAGCCAGGGCAGAAAAGAGTGTTCTTGAAGAAGAGACCTTCAAGAACATGATATCCTCATCCCTTCACAACAAAGTGTGTTATCAAAATAGACAGGGACTGGGATCAAATGAGATAGCTCCTCCACACACAATCTTGTCCGTAAGATCTCCTAGGTGTGGAACTTGTGAAGATGAGCTTCCTCTCATAGATCCTATAAGTGAAGAGGATGAAGAAAAGATAGTGAAGAATTTCTCTAAGAAGAGTGAAGAGGAGCATTCTACTAAGGGCCACCATCCTTCTGAGGAGAAGAAATCTACTGTGATGACCAAGTCAAAGAGAAAGAACTTGATCAGGAAGAGCAAAAGAAAGGCAAAGAAGGCTCAAGAGATCAAGGCTACTTTTGACTCTAAGCAGGGTTTAAAGTGGTAAAGACTGAAGACATCAACCAAAACTTCTCAGCCAAGAGTTCTGGTTCTTGTTCAAATCATCTCAGTACCAAAAAGAAGACTGATCTGCTGTGTACCACTGCTGCACAGCCTGGACCATCAAACTCCAAGAACAGTTCACAGCCCAAAAGAACTGTCTCAGCATCTACAAAGATGAAGGTGGAGAAGGGATGTGACCAAAGACAGTCTTGCTTTCATAAGGAGACTCTTTTGGAGAAGAAACTGTTGTGTGTCATGTGTGAAAGTACCTCTCATATTGCTAAGGATTGTCCATATAATCCTAAAAGTACTGTCCATATGACCAATACAAAGACTTCAAAGAGTTTCAAGAAGATTCAAGCTTTGGAAGGAAAATCTGTTTCCTTCGGAAGCTCCAAATCAAAGAAGAAGGTAAATGGAAAATTACCCTCGGAAGAAAATTTGGTCTCGGAAGAAAGGAGTTCTTCCGAAGCACTGAAGTCTGCTGCAGTGACTGCAGAATCTTCCGAAGGTTCAGTCATCAAAACTTGTGAAGTCCCAAAAGCTTCCAAGGTTTTGAAGGTCAAGTCCAAGACTCCAAAGGTGGTGTGGAAGTCTAAGAAAGACCAAGTGACTGAAGTTTCCTCATCAACAACAGCTGAAGATCCCCCTAGCACAACCATAGGATCTATTACTGTTGCATTACCTTCTTTTATACTTAGTGAGCCCAAGACAAGTAAGGCTTGGGTTTCCAAATGTAACTAATCATCTTCTTTGTGCAGGAACAACTCAAGACAAACAGGAATGTTGGATAATTGATAGTGGCTGTTCCAGGCACATGATAGGCAATAGGTCACTACTCCATAACTTTGAGAGAATTGATGGAGGACCAGTTGCTTTTGGAGGAGATGAAGGTGGTTACATTTCGGGAAGGGGCAAGGTCATAAATGGTAAGCTCAGCATTGAAAAGGTAAACTTTGTCAAGGAGCTTGGGTACAACCTTCTGAGTGTATCCCAATTTTGTGATCAGAGTCATAACATGCTCTTTACTGAGCATGAGTGCATTGTTCTCAAGCCTGGAGGGGTCATTCCTCATGAGCATATCCTGCTCATAGCCACCAGGAAAGGGAACATGTATAAGATGGATTTGCAAGAAACATCTCCCTCTGGAGAAGTTTCATGCTTTCTATCTAAAGCAAATAGTGATGAGTCTTTCCTATGGCATAAAATAATGTGCCATGTAAACTTTAAGAACATGAATAAACTAATTAAACATGATTTGGTAACTGGAATGCCAAAGAAAGAGTTTACAAGTGATGATCATTGTGTTCCATGCCTGAAAGGGAAGCAACATAAGGTATCTCACAAGCCTAAGGAAAGGAACTCCATCACTACTCCCCTACACTTATTACATATAGATCTCTTTGGCCCCACCAATGTAATGAGTCTAGGAAGGACCTCTTATTGTTTGGTGATCACAAATGATTTTACAAGATTCACTTGGGTTTTCTTTCTTAGAACTAAGAATGAAACCCCTCAGATTCTGAAGAATTTCATCTTAAAAATTGAGAATCAAAGTGATCACAAGGTCAAAACCATAAGATGTGATCAAGGAACTGAATTCAAGAATCAAATCCTTTATACAGTTTGTGATGAAAAAGGTATTACAAGACAATATAGTGCTCCGAGGACTCCTCAGCAAAACGGAGTTGCTGAGAGGAGAAACAGGACACTAATTGAAGCTGCAAGAACTATGTTGTCTGACTCTAAATTGCCCATCACCTTCTGGGCAGAGGCAGTAAATACTGCTTGCTATGTGCAAAACATAGTTTTAGTAGTTAAGACACATGGTAAGACTCCTTATGAACTTTGGCACAAGAGAAAATCTTTCATTGGTTTCTCAGGTCATTTGGATGTCCCTGCACCATCTTGAATACCAAGGATCAAATTGCCAAGTTTGCTGAGAAATCAGATGATGGACACTTCATTGGATACTCTTCCCAAGCCAAGGCTTATAGAGTATACAATCTCAGAACTAGAATTGTTGAGGAGTCAGCCAATGTGACTTTCAATGAACACACACCCTGTGTGGCTGGTTCTGGTCCGGATTGGCTATTTGATCTTGATTTAGTTACCAACTGTTTTAACAAATCTTGTGAGAATGTTTCAGGATCTACAGAAAATTAAATACAGGTGATCCTGATCCAAGATTTGAGCTAGGAAGACCCTCAACTCATACATCTTCAGCTCCAGTTGGAACTACTTCAGCAAATGAGGTTTCTATCAGCACTACAATGACAAATTCAGCTGATACATCTGGGGTGCCTTCAAATTCCAGCTCAGAGGCTCCAAACCAGATAAAGATACCTCAATTGTGGAAGACAACAATGGTGATGGTGAAAGTGATCAGGAATTCCTTGATGCTAATAACCACACCATAGATGACAACATCAATGATGTCACACACTCATTGGATCAAGTTAATCTTGATAAGTGTGGTGATGTGGAGGGTGAATCATCTATGCCAGATCTAAATTTCTCAAATTTGGATCTTTCTCAGCAACTTGCTGATCCCTCAGCTAAGGATCCACAAGTCTCACCCCACCACAAACATCATTGGAGATGTTGTCACAAGGGTAAGAACAAGAGGACAAACCCATGAAGCAAATGTTTGTCTTCACTCTTGTTTCTTATCCCAGATAGAGCCAAAGAAAGTTGATGAAGCTCTAAAGGATGGAAGTTGGGTTGAAGCTATGCAACAAGAGTTACTTCAATTCAAAAGGCAGAAAGTTTGGAACCTTTGTCCTCTTCCTCATGGGAAGACTACCATTGGAACCAAATGGGTTTTTAGGAATAAGAAGGATGATAGAGGAATTATCATCAAGAACAAGGCAAGACTAGTTGTTCAAGGATACACACAAGAAGAAGGGATTGACTACACTGATGTCTTTGCTCCTGTAGCAAGATTAGAAGCTGTTAGGATATTCCTGGCATTTGCTGCATCCAAGAACTTCAAGGTCTTTCAACTTGATGTAAAGTGTGCTTTTCTGTATGGAGTGATTGATGAAGAGGTTTATGTCAAACAGCCACCTGGTTTTGTAGACCCTGATCATCCTGATTATGTCTGCAAGCTTGACAAAGCTCTTTATGGGCTGCATCAGGCACCCAGGAAGTGGTATGAGACATTGTCTGAGTATCTTTGTAAACATGGATACAGGAGAGGTACTATAGATGGAACTCTCTTCATCAAAGGACAGGGAAATGACTTATTGCTAGTTCAAGTATATGTAGATGACATCATCTTTGGTTCAACTAATCCAAAGCTCTGCAAAGACTTTGAGAAGCTGATGAAAGACAGATTTGAAATGAGTGCAATGGGAGAACTCAATTTCTTTCTGGGAATTCAAGTGAAGCAAGTTGAAGATGGCATCTTCATAAGTCAGTCAAAGTATGTTCAGGACATACTCAAGAGGTTCAACATGACTGATTGTAAGATTGCTAAGACACCCATAGCCAGAAACCACTCCCTTGGACCTGATCTTGAGGGGGAGTGTGTAGATGAACATTTATACAGGGCTATGATTGGGTCTCTTATGTATCTTACAGCTAGCAGGCTGATATCATGTTTGCTACATGTATTTGTGCAAGATATCAAGCCAACCCTAAGATGTCTCACCTAATCACTGTTAAAAGGATTTTAAGATACCTCAAAGGTGCCTCAACACTTGGTTTATGGTATCCAAAGAATCCTGACTTCAATCTGTATGCTTATACAGATAGTGATTATGGTGGTTGCAACATGACTGCAAAGTCTACATCTGGGGGATGTCATTTCCTTGGTGGAAGGGTTGTCTCATGGCAATGCAAGAAACAATCCTGTGTGTCTGCATCAACTGCTGAGGCTGAATACATTGCTGCTGCAAGCTGCTTGTGCTCAAGTGCTTTGGATTCAAAATCAGATGCTGGACTATGGATTTAACTTCAAGGAGACTCCTATCCACATAGACAAAAAGTGCTATCTCTATCACTGAGAACCCTGTGCAGCACTCAAGGACCAAACACATCAATATCAGGTATCATTTAATAAGAGATAACTATGAAAAGGGATTAATTAAACTAGTCAAAGTTCATACAGATGAACAATATGCTGATCTGTTTACAAAAGCTTTTGATGAACAGAGATTTAAATATCTAATATCAGCTATTGGGATGATTAACTTTGAGTAGATCTTTTCTTAAAACTAATTCTAATTATTTCTTAAAATATGTGTGTCCTAATTGTCTAGTTCATCACTTTCATAAGCTCATGTTTTCTTTGGATATAAAATCCTTTTTTTGAAGACTTTCCTTAGATTCTTGAAAATTTTCTGATCCTTCGGAAGATATAATTTTATCTTCGGAAGAAAATCATGTCTTCAAAATAAATAACTGTCTAAGAAATTTTACCTTTGAAAGAAGTCTAAATTTATCTTCCGAAGCTTAAATTCTTATCTCAGACACTTATTTGTTTTTAAGGACTTTTTCCTTCCGAAGCAAAATTAACTCTCGGAAGCTTTGTTGTTTCATATACAAAGCATTCAAGTGTTTATTTCTCTTCCGAAGCAAAATTTTCAAGACTCTCAGGAAAATCTTCCGAAGTCATTTTAGCTTCGGAAGCTTTTTCATTAAAACTTCCGAAGATAATTTACCTTCGGAAGCTTTTCGAATTCCAAGAAAACTACTTTTTGAGCAAAAGTAAACTACTTTTTCAGAGGTGGGACCGACTTTCGGATTTCAAAGTTTATCCTCTTTCATTAACTTTGGTTCAAATCCCTTTTCACATAAATACCCAACGGTTCCCCCTCTTCCTCACTATCTTCCTCAATTCCACTATTTCTCAAACCTAATTCCCAAAACCGCCTTTGCTTTTTACCTTTCTTCAACCTTAAGCTTCTAAAATGGCCAACCTTAACCGCAGAAACAACCCAGATTTCTCCATGCAACTTCACAGGCAACACAACCAGGTTGCTCTGTTAAGCTCTGAGAAAGATGAAAGTTTCTCAGAGATTTGCCAATTCTTAACTCTATCAAACTATTTCACCTCCCTAACCATTGATCCTACTCTGTATGAGGATCATTTGCTTGAATTCTGGAAGACCTGCCAAGAGGTCATTATGGATGGGGAGAAGGCACTGTCTGCCACAGTGCAAGGGAGGACAATCTTCATCATTCCGGCCATCATCAACTATCATTTGCAGCTGGATGATGAAGAAGGTGAGTTGTCCTTCCCAAAGGAAGCTGTCAATCATTCCTTTGAGCAGATGGGCTATGAGGGAGATTTCTCTGTAAAGACCTTCAGGAAAGGGAAGGTCTCATCCCAGTGGAAATACCTGCTCCATGTGGTTATCCACAGCTTGTCAAACAAGCATGGAGGGTGGGACCAGATTCCTGAGGATCTCTCCTTCATAGTGCATGGAATGGTTCAAGGGGTCAAGTTCAGGTACTCTCATTTTGTTTATACCAATTTACTTGCAAACTTGGACTCCTTAGAGTATTACATGTTTCCTAGATATGTTCAGCACATTCTTAACTGTGAACTGGGCTCACAGTTGAGGGAAGCAAGTAATATTCTTAATTGGGACAGATGAAGCCCGGCATCTTTAAAATCATGAAGAAGCCAACTGTAGGCTTCTCAGGGGTAGAAACAGCCCTTGTCCCCAAAATGTTAGAGCTCATTGCTCAAGGTGACAACCTAGCAACACAAGCTAGTGTTGAACCCACACCTTCTACTTCCTTACCACTAAAAAGGCCTCAAATAACCCTCACCTACCAAAGAAAATCCAAACGAACCCCTGCTCAAGCTATTGAGTCTGTGCAGGTCCCCATATACTCACCTTTACAGAGGAAGTGGACACTAGAGCTCCTACTTCCCCTGAGGAGCAAACCACTCTCATTTCTTCAACTATTAGGGCTGAGGTTCCTCATGCTCACCTGATGAGCTCACAAGCCCAACAGCCTTAAGCCTTCACTCTGAGTCTCAACACTCAAGTGAACAACCTTCAGGGGACAGTTACCATCCCCAGCCTTTAGATCTAAATCAACCCATTCCCAACCTATCCTTCTATACTGATGAAGACTTAGGATTCAGTGAGTACCATGAGTCTCTCTTCTCCTCCCCTACTCAAAGAGAGATGAGTAGCTCTGAGTCTCCTCAGTCTAGCCCACATCAGTCACCTGTTACTGAGGTGGACACTTCTGAACATGTTCAGGATGTCCATATGGAAGAGGCTCTCACTTCTGCAAGTGATTACATCATTAAGACCTCAACCATGGCAACTCAGCCCACTGACATCTCAACTGAGATTGCTAGTGAGCAGAGGAAAACCAGCAGCCAAGAACCTCAAGCTGGTGGTGAGAGAGAGGACTTTGGTCCAATCATCTCATCCCCCAATGATTCTTCTGATGAAGAAGAGGGGAATTTGAGACTAAAGGTGCAAAAACTGTCAAAAACATGCTCCTATTTAGTCTCTAAGGTCAGTCACCTTGAATCTCAGGTGACTACCTTAAAAAACAGGGTCAATGATCAGCAACTTCAGATTTCATATCTTAAGGAAAAACTAGCTGGGAGACCTTTAAGAAGAGCTCAACCAGGAACACAAGAACCTGTGGATGTGATTGATTTATCCTCCAGCTCACCTATGCAAGTGGGTGATGCTACCAAAAGGGGGAGAAAGTTATTGCAGCCACAGAACCTGGGAGTTCTTCACAGAGAATGGACATAGAGGACTCACCATCCTCACTTGCAATTGTGCATTCTCAGCAACTTCCTCAAGTTCACATTAATGTGGACTCTATAGACTCTATCATCAGGAGTCTCTTTGAGGAAGGTATACCAAGGGCTGTGTCATCCCCACCTCAAGGAACTTCAAACTACATCATAAGGTGGAGGTATGATGCTGACAGAAGAGCCCTTATTCTTCACAGAGTTCAAGGGCAACAAGAAGTATTTGACTTTTAAAGCTTGAACTTCTATGAAAGATTGGATCTAGTCAATATGCCACTTGTCAATCCAAGTAAATCAAGACAGGCTGACAGATTGGCTCAAAGAATCCAAGACAGGATCCTTGCAGAGTTCAGTTTAAGAAGGAGACTTAGGCAATCAGGCAATGTCATCGGTCAACTGGATGTTGAGGTGGACCCTAAGATTAGTTTCATAGGAAAACCTTGACTGAAGGCCCAGTGGCAGAACCTGAGACCCCTGTCTCATCATCATCAACTGCTGCAGAGATTCACACTCCTTCTGAGACACCTGCTGGTGAAGGTGTTTCTCAGCCTCTCTCTGGCCAGAGCATGGATGCTACACAAGCAATGAAGGCCAAACCTCTATCCACCCTGAGTCACAATGGTCTGTGGGTGACAAAGGGAAAATGATTATGACTCCTGAAGAAATTGAGGAGGAAGAGAGAGAGAGGAAAAGAAGCTAAGGGGAGAAATTTCCTCTGGGTCTTCAGGCTTTATGCAAGCTGCAATCAGGGTTGCCCCCAGACCAAATACTCAAGATGATGAGTTGAGGGCAGTCAAGATTACTTATCTGCAGACCAGGAACTATGACATTGATGAAATCATCTCTCTCCCCTTAGAACAACTGAATGAACTGGCTGACATGGAAGTGTCAAGAGAGATGAAAGAAAAAGAGGATGCAAGGTTACTTCTCCAATTCAAAGAGGAGAAGAGACAGAAAAGACTCTACAAGCATGCTCCCACTCTCTCCCCAGTTCAAGAAATCCTTGTACAAGAAGATGTGGCTCCACAAGAACCTCAGGTAGACAAAGAAGAAGATAGGATCAAAATGATCAACTACCTGAGTGCCACAGGCTTCTATCAGGTAGATGCACTTCTTCCCTTGTCCTATGACTTTGTTGAGTTTGAGTACTTAAACAACTTGAACTTGAGTTAGTCAAGGAGAGAAAGACAACTAAGAAGAAGCTGCAAAGTCAAGAGCCATCATCCAAAAGAATATGAAGAAGTCTGCTGATAGACAAAAGATGATGAGCTTCTTGAAGCTATATGGATTCTCCGGAAGGAGACTTGGCCCTATGTCTCTATCCACAATGGATGAGCATATAAGGGTAATCAAACAGAAGATTAAGAGTGGTGAACTGATTGACTTACACTCTCTTCCAAGTCAAGTCCCACCTGAAGTGGAGGTTAAGTTTGAACAACCTGAGACACCTCAACCCGGACCTCCTGTTGAGCCTCAACAAGCTTCATCTTCTGATCCAAAGCAGGGTCAAACTCCCTCTCCTTCTGAACCTGTGAGGGAGGAACACCCAACTGAGAAAGACAAGGATGATCAACAAGGTGCTGCAGACCAGTCTTCTCAGTTAAAGTCATCTTAGAGGAAGAAGATGATGGCTTCTAAACCAAAGTCTAAGAAGAAGAAGCCTAAATCATCTACCTCTACACCTCAGGCTGAGTCAGATCAACCTGAGGAAGTGCATGAAGAGGCAGCCCAATCAACTCCAATGCAAGTGGCTCCTCTGGCAGCTGAGACACCCATCTTATCTGGACCTTCTCTACCAATCCAGAAGGATGGCATGTAATCAGAGATCAAGGTGTTGAGAATGTCTATACATGGCAAGACATAATCAACTTACCTCTGCATGATCTCTTCGAGATGAGAAGATACTATGAAGGTCTGAATGATCCTGATGAAGAAGGGTATGGTCATGATTGTGCTGAAGACTACTAACATCTGAAGATCTTCTTAATGTTTTGGTAGCATCAGCCTAGGGGGATTTGTAAGGATTCCTTTAAGTCTGATGCAAACCAAAACATCCAATGTCTCTCTGCAAGTAACACACTAAGTACTGAAGAAGAATTGCTTCGGAAGTTTTACACTATACACTAGAAAATATTCTAAGTGTAAAATCTTTCGAAGCCAAGACCAATATCTTCTGAAGCCAAACATGAAGTCTTCCGAAGCCTCAGAGACAAAGTCTTCCGAAGCTTAACCTATGAAGACAGATTTCTTTCGAAGACTTTTAGTAACATGCTTTATCTGATGTACTGTTCCATAAAGCTGGATACCTTTCCGCTGCATCTCTGTAAAGTCACAACTTACATGAGTTGGTGAAAAGGTCCATGCTTTTGGTAACTGTACATTGAGGTCTTGAGTCTGTAACTTTCTACTTTATGTACTTTATCCTTTTGTAATAGATAAGGATGTGAGCTATGGCATGTCATAGTCACAAGGTCAAAAGGCAGATATGCCTTTTTATTCTACAATTGATTTTGTTTGTGTCTAGTCAATTGTATCCAGCTGGCTTTCAAAGTATAGCCGGCTGTAGGTTGTAGTATAAGTATTCCAAGTTCTAGTATCTTTCTTTATGCTTTGTAACACTTGTAATAGAACTTGAGAAAGCAACATACTGCCTCCTTGAAACCCAAATATCTTGTTCTGTCTCTTTATCATTACTTGTGTTCTTTGTATCATTATCTTGGTTAATCCAGTTTACTGTTTGATCAAGTTTAGTTAATCTCCTCTTTGTGTTGTTATGTTGTAATTGTTAAGACCTTAACAGGTCCTGCACCCTCATAGAAATTTCTTTTTTGGTGATTTTTTTAAAACTAACATCAAAGTATTATCTTTCCAACCATATAAAGAACATTTTCTAACTCATTGTTTTGACCACTTAAACAGCTCGCACAAGTTTAGTGTAGGAATCTGTCCAAAGCTATCAAAATGCTAACTTTTGCAACTTTTCAATATTTTCATGAATATAATGTAAAGAAAAGATTTATATTATAATATAAGAAATATAAACATGTTTTTAACTATAAAAATCCAAACCTTAATGATTCTTATGATTATTTAATCAACTTTGAATTATTATTTTTTTGTAAAATTCTTCATATTTTAAATTGTAACCCTATACTATACAATTTGTTCATTTCTATCATTGGTAGACTTGTATTCACACTTATTCCTTATACTTTAGAAAAATACCAAACACACATTTGACTTGGTGTAGTATACATCTAGAATCGTTTCACCCGGTATGTAGTTATATAGCAAGCAAAAGGTTCTAACTAAGGAAAGACGGGATACTTAAGTGATGAAAATCCACCAACTCTTTCCAGGGAATTCTTTAATTGGATGTGCTACTCTAGGATGACAAATATCTAGCATATGACAACCATTTTTAAACTTTTTACAATAACAACCCCTCAGCTGTCAAAAAATACAATAAACTAACTAAATAAACTTACATCGGGCAATAATCACTCCAAATTACTACAAGTTGCAAGATCAACCCACTTACTTTACAAGGTGAGTTTATAGCCGCTTTTCTTTTGTGTTTTAGGGTAGAAACATGCTCTTATATTAAACTGGAAAATCAAATTCTAAAGTCAAAAGTCAAAACTAGATTTTTGCAAACTCAATAACACACTTTCTAATACTGGTAAAACTAAATTGATTATACATGTTATATTCTATGACACTTTTTACTACAAAGTCCTTCTATTTTCTAAAATCTACACAACCATTAACTTCAAGGAAGCCACGGGATTACGTAGATGGATTTATTAGCCTAACAAGCCCATTCGGTACTCAAGTTGATGTATGCCAATCAATACCGAGCGTCCATTGAGTCAACGTATTCTTTTTTACTTGAAAGGAGCTGGATGTTCAGAATCTGCATACTAGACAAACAAACTATTAGTCTGGCCTCTTGTGTTAAAGGCTTAGACGAGAGGGCATTCGATCGCTAGGGTTGGTTGTGAACTCATGTATAATAGTTTATTTACTTGCATTTGAAGAATTATTTGTTGGTTTATACATTGTTATCTGCTATATGCGTACTTCTAAACCTATGCTCTCATTAACTTTTTAGTTGACATATTTGAAGAATTATTTGTTGGTTCATTATTTTGCTCATGTTAGGTTTTAAGGATAAGTTTTAGTTGAACCTAGTTAAACTTTGAATAAAATGAAAACTTATTTGCTTGCTTAGGTTATTTTTTAGAATTGGATTTAATTGACTATTCGGTTTTAATAAGTAATTTTCTTTAGTACTCTTTATTCTTGTATTGTGATTCAATTTCATCACGCCTCGGTGTTTCCGCTTTAACCGGGGTGTTAGAGAAATGAAGAAGATGAAACTAAGAAGTAGCAGCTCCCTCAATCGTGTTAAGTTCTCGTTGTGATGATGATATCAATTGTTCCTGGAACACCATCCTAGGGTGGGATGTTACATTCGATGAGTGTTGACATAGTTTCATTTGAAGAAAACTCATAATAAAGAATGACACAACAATATTATACATCAAAAGTTGTAAAAAATGAAAATTATTATATTTGACCAAGCTCATATTTAAATAAAATATTTTATTCAAATATTAAAAAATACATGTATTTGACCCGTCTCTTTGTTGAATAAACATTATATGGAAACGTAAACATTTCACAATGATATATCATTAATTTTATAAAACAATATATTTTAACATTTAGATAAAAAAACTATGATAACAAATAATTATAATGTTAACATATTATAGAATATAAAAATATAAAATATAAAAATAACAATAAAATATCGTATAATGAAAAACCAAAATGGTCATTCATCATGATAGTTTGTTATTGTATTAAACTAGTCTTAAGCAGCGGGGGCGTAAAACCGTGTCAAGTAGCACCAATGACCCACTACCGCTAATAACCACTAACATCCAAAAAGCTCGTAGAAAAAATAAAATAAAAACGAACAAAAAGTAGGTGTAAAAATGTTAAACCGCGTATGCGGAACGTAAAACATATAAAACAATAAGTAGGACGATCTAGAACCAATGCGTTGCGAGATGGTCGTTAAACGGGAAAAATATAAGGGTAAAAACGTTGAACCACACTCGCACGTTGCGCTGAGCTAACTTGCAAAATTTAAAGTGAAGCGTAAAACAAAATTTTTATAAGATACGAAAAATAAAGAGATCAAAGTTGAAAGTAAAAAAAAATATCGGGGGTCAAATGATAATAAGTATAAAAGTGTTGGATTAAAATAAGAAATAAGTTAAGTATTAAAAAAAGAGATAAAGGTGTGTACAACCAATTAAGCATATTGTACAACCCACTAAGCATAGTAAAGTGGGTAATTAGTAATATATAAATAGTATTAAGCCTCCCGCGTTGCAGCGAGGGACGTAAAAACGTGTCAAGTAGCACCAATGATACACCACCATCAGTGACCACATACACCAAAAAAGCTCGTATTAAAAAAGAAATACAAAACGAAAAAATATAACTGAACGAAAAGTAGACATAAAAACTTTGATCCACGTAGGCGAAACGTATAACATATAAAACAATAAGTCTATCTAGGACCAGTACGTTACGACGGTGCCGTTGAACGGGAAAAAATGAGCTTGAAAACGTTGAACCACACACGCACGCTACGATTTGTTAACTCACAAAATTTATACCGAAACGTAAAGGGGAAAATTTGTAAAAATATAAAAAGTATAGGAGATAAAAGTTGAAAGTAAAAAATGTTAGGATTAAATTGTAGAATATGTAACAATATTTGGTTAAAATAAAAAGGTTAAAGATTATAAAAAAACACAAAAGGTGGGTACAACCCCACTAAACATAATGTACAACCAATGATGCATGACTAACTTGGTAATTAGTATATACTAGAAATAAGCTCCCCGCGTTGCGGCGGAGGCATAAAACGTGCCAAATAACACAAATGTCATCCCACCTCTAACGACCACAAACATTGAGTTGCGGTGTGTTAATATATGAAAACTTAGACCAAAACGTAAAACATAGAAAAATATAACTATGTCGATCTAAGATCAGTGGTTGTGACGAACCCTGCAGGACCGTTTAAGGGCTTGAACACAATTACAACACAACAACACAATGAGGAGAGAAACTAAACTTTAATCAAACAGTGAACTGGATTAACCAAGGTGATACAAAGAACACAAGTAAAGTAAAGAGACAGAACAAGAGAGTATGGGTTTCAAGGAGGCAGTATATTGCTTTCTCAAGTTTTTTTACAAGTGTTACAAAGCATAAAGAAAGATACAAGAACTTGAAATACTTATACTACAACCTACAACCGGCTATACTTTGAAAGCCAGCTGGATACAATTGACTAGACACTAACAAAATCAATTGTAGGATCAAAAGGCATATCTGCTTTTGACCTTGTGACTATGACATGCCATAGCTCACATCCTTATACATTACAAAAAGGATAAAGTACATAAAGTAGAAAGTTACAGACTCAAGACCTCAATGTACAGTTACCAAAAGCATGGACCTTTTCACCAACTCATGTAAGTTGGTGACTTTACAGAGATGTAGCGGAAAAGGTGCTTTATGGAATAGTACATCAGATAAAGCAAGTATACTAAAAGTCTTCGGAAGAAATCTGTCTTCATAGGTTGAAGCTTCGGAAGACTTTGTCTCTGAGGCTTCGGAAGACTTCATGTTTGGCTTCGGAAGATATTGGTCTTGGCTTCAGAAGATTTTACACTTAGAGTATTTTCTAATGCATTGTGTAAAACTTCCGAAGCATTCTATACTTCAGTACTTAGTGCATGTTGCAGAGACACTTTGGATGTTTTAGGTTGCATCAGACTTAAGGAATCCTTACAAACTCCCCTAGGCTGATGCTACCAAAACACTTAGAAGATCTTCAGATGTTGGTAGTCTTCAGTACAATCATGACCATTCCTTTCTTCATTAGATGGTCAGGATCATCAAGACTCTCATAGTATCTTCTCATTTCAAAGAGATCATGCAGAGGTAAGTTGATTATGTCTTGCCAGGAGTAGACATTCTCAACACCTTGATCTCTGATAACATGCCATCTTTCTGGATTGGTAGAGTAAGTCCAGGACAAGATGGGTGTCTCAGTTGTTAGAGGAGCCACTTGCATAGGAGTTGATTGGGCTGCCTCATCATGCACTTCCTCAGGTTGATCTGACTCAGCCTGAGGTGTAGAGGTAGATGACTTAGGCTTCTTCTTCTTTGTCTTTGGTTTAGAAGCCATTCTCTTCTTCCTCTTAGATGACTTTAACTGAGAAGACTGGTCTGCAGCACCATGTTGATCATCATTGTCTTTCTCAGTTGGGTGTTCCTCCCTCAAGGTTCAGAAGGAGAGGGAGTTTGACCCTGCCTTGGATCAGAAGATGAAGCTTGCTGAGGCTCAGCTGGAGGTTCTGGTTGAGGTTGTCTCAGGTTGTTCAAACTTGACCTCCACTTCAGGTGGGACTTGACTTGAAAGAGAGTGCAAGTCAATCAGTTCACCACTCTTAATCTTCTGCTTGATCACCCTTATATGCTCATCCATTGTGGATAGAGACATGGGGCCAAGTCTCCTTCCGGAGAATCCATATAGCTTCAAGAAGCTCATCATTCTTTGTCTGTCAGCAGACTTCTTTACACTCTTTTGAATGATGGCTCTTGACTTTGCAGCTTCTTCCCTTAGCTTCCTTTTGGTTGTCTTTCTTTTTGACTAGCTCAAGCTCAAGTTGCTTTAGGTACTCAAACTCAATGAAGTCATAGGACAGGGAAAGAAGTGCATCTGCCTGATAGAAGCCTGTGGCACTCAGGTAGTTGATCATCTTGATCCTATCTTCTTCTTTATCTACCTGAGGTTCTTGTGGAGCCACATCTTCCTGTGCAGGACTTTCTTGAACTGGAGAGAGAGTGGGAGCATGCTTGTAGAGTCTTTTCTGTCTCTTCTCCTCTTTAAATTGGAGAAGTAGCCTTGCATCCTCTTTCTCCTTCATCTCTCTTGACACTTCCATGTCAGCCAGTTCATTTAACTCTTCTAAGGGGAGGGAGATGATTTCATCAATATCATAGTTCCTGGTCTGTAAATAGGTAATCCTGACTGCCCTAACTCATCATCTTGAGTATTTGGTCTGGGGGCAGCCCTGATTGCAGCTTGCATAAAGCTAGATGACCCAGAAGAACTTTCTCCCCTTAGCTCCTTTTCCTCTTCCTCTCTCTCTCTCTCCCTCCTCAATTCCTCAGGAGTCATTATCCTTTTCCCTTTGTCACCAACAGACCTTTGTGACTCAGGGTGGATAGAGGCTTGGCCTTCATTGCTTGGTGTAGCTTCCATGCTCTGGCCAGAGAGAGGCTGAGAAACACCTTCACCAGCAGGTGTCTCAGAAGGAGTTTGGACCTCTGCAGCAGTTGTTGATGATGAGACAGGGGTCTCAGGTTCTGCCACTGGGCCTTCAGTCAAGGTTTCCCCTATGAAACTAATCTTAGGGTCCACCTCAACATCCAGTTGACCGCTAACATTGCTTGATCAGTCTTTGGAGAATTAAATCCTTTTTGTTTGGCTCTTGTTGAATTGCTTGTTGAAGTATAAGGGCTCTTCTGTCAGCATCATACCTCCACCTTATGATGTAGTTGCCAGTTCCTTGTGGTGGAGATGAGACAGCCCTTGGTATACCTTCCTCAAAGAGACTCCTGATGATTGAGTCTATAGAGTCCACATTAATGTGAACTTGAGGAAGTTGCTGAGAATGCACAACAGCAAGTGAGGATGGTGAGTCCTCTATGTCCATTCTCTGTGAAGAACTCCCAGGTTCTGTGGTTGTAATAACTTTCTCCCCCTTTTTGGTAGCATCACCCACTTGCATAGGTGAGCTGGAGGATAAGTCAATCACTTCCACAGGTTCTTGTGTTCCTGGTTGAGCTCTCCTTAAAGGTCTCCCAGCTAGTTTTTCCTTTAGATATGAAATCTGAAGTTGCTGATCATTGACCCTGTTTGTAAGGTAGTCACCTGAGATTCCAAGTGACTAACCTTAGAGACTAAATAGGAGCATGTTTTTGACAATTTCTGCACCTTTAGTCTCAAATTCCCCTCATCTTCATCAGAAGAATCATTGGGGGATGAGATGATTGGACCAAAGTCCTCTCTCTCACCACCAGCTTGAGGTTCTTGGCTGCTGGTTTTCCTCTGCTCACTAGCAACCTCAGTTGAGATGCCAGTGGGCTGAGTTGCCATGGTTGAGGTCTTAATGATGTAATCACTTTCAAAAGTGAGAGCCTCTTCCATATGGACATCCTGAACATGTTCAGAAGTGTCCACCTCAGTAATAGGTGACTGATGTGGGATAGACTGAGGAGAGTCAGAGGTACTCATCTCTCTTTGAGTAGGGGAGGAGAAGAGAGACTCATGGTACTCACTGAATCCTAAGTCTTCATCAGTATAGAAGGATAGGTTGGGAATTGGTTGGTTGAGATCTAAAGGCTGGGGATGGTAACTGTCCCCTGAAGGTTGTTCACTTGAGTGTTGAGACTCAGAGTGAAGGCTTAAGGCTGTTGGGCTTGTGAGCTCATCAGGGTGAGCATGAGGAACCTCAGCCCTGATAGGTGAAGAAATGGGAGTGGTTTGCTCCTCAGGAGAAGTGGGAGCTCTAGTGTCCACTTTCTCCTGTAAGGTTGAGTATATGGGGGCCTGCACAGACTCAATAGCCTGAGCAGGGGTTCGTTTGGATTTTCTTTGGTAGGTGAGGGTGATTTCTGGTCTTTTAGAGGTAAGGATAAAAGAGGTGTGGGTTCAACACTAGCTTGTGTTGCTAGGTTGTCACCTTGAGCAATGAGCTCTAACATTTTGGGGACTAGGGCTGTTTCTACCCCTGAGAAGCCTATAGTTGGCTTCTTCATTATTTTAAAGATGCCGGGCTTCATCTGTCCCAATTTAAGAATATTACTTGTTTCCCTCAACTGTGAGCCCAGTTCACAGTTGAGAATGTGTTGAACATATCTAGGAAACATGTAATACTCTAAGGAGTCTAAGTTTGCAAGTAAATTAGTATAAACAAATTGTGAATACCTGAACTTGACCCCCTGAACCATTCCATGAACTATAAAGGAGAGATCCTCAGGAATCTGGTCCCATCCACCATGCTTGTTTGATAAGCTGTGGATAACCACATGGAGCAGGTATTTCCACTGGGATGAGACCTTCCCTTTCCTGAAGGTCTTTACAGAGAAATCTCCCTCATAGCCCATCTGCTCAAAGAATGATTAACAGCTTCCTTTGGGAAGGACAACTCACCTTCTTCATCATCCAGCTGCAAATGTTGGTTAATGATGGCCGGAGTGATGAAGATTGTCCTCCCTTGCACTGTGGCAGACAGTGCCTTCTCCCCATCCATAATGACCTCTTGGCAGGTCTTCCAGAATTCAAGCAAGTGATCCTCATATAGAGTAGGATCAATGGTCAGGGAGGTGAAATAGTTGGATAGAGTTAAGAATTGGCAAATCTCTGAGAAACTTGCATCTTTCTCAGAGCTTAACAGAGCAACTTGATTATGTTGCCTGTGAAGTTGCATGGAGAAATCTGGGTTGTTTCTGCGGTTAAGGTTGGCCATTTCAGAAGCTTAAGGGTGAAGAAAGGTAGAAAGCAAAGGCGGTTTAGAGAATTAGGTTAGAGGAATAGTGGAATTGAGGAAGATAGTGGGAAAGAGGGGGAACCGTTGGGTATTTATGTGAAAAGGGATTTGAACCAAAGTTAATGAAAGAGGATAAACTTTGAAATCCGGAAGTCGGTCCCACCTCTGAAAAGGTAGTTTACTTTTGCTCAAAAAGTAGTTTTCTTGGAATTCGAAAAGCTTCCGAAGGTAATTTGTCTTCGGAAGTTTTAATGAAAAAGCTTCCGAAGCTAAAATGGCTTCGGAAGATTTTCCTGAGAGTCTTGAAAATTTATGCTTCGGAAGAGAAATAAACCCTTGGATGCTTTGTATAAGAATCAACAAAGCTTCCGAGAGTTAATTTTGCTTCGGAAGGAAAAAGTCCTTAAAAATGAAAAGTGTCTGAGATAAGAATTTTAAGCTTCGGAAGATGAGTTTAGACTTCTTCCGAAGGTAAAATCTCTTAGACAGTTATTTATTTTGAAGACATGTTTTTCTTCCGAAGATAAAATTTTATCTTCCGAAGTATCAAAAATTTTCAAGAATCTAAGGAAAGTCTTCAAAAAGAATTTTACATCCAAAGAAAAACATGAGCTTATGAAAGTGATGAACTAGACAACTTAGGACACACATATTTTAAGAAGAAATAATTAGAATTAGTTTTAAAAAAAATCTACTCAAAGTTAATCATCCCAATAGCTGATATCAGATACTTAAATCTCTGTTCATCAAAAGCTTTTGTGAACAGATCAGCATATTGTTCATCTGTATGAACTTTGACTAGTTTAATTAATCCTTTTCATAGTTATCTCTTATTAAATGATACCTGATGTTGATGTGTTTGGTCCTTGAGTGCTGCACAGGGTTCTCAGTGATAGAGATAGCACTATTGTTGTCTATGTGAATAGGAGTCTCTTTGAAGTTAAATCCATAGTCCAGCATCTGATTTTGAATCCAAAGCACTTGAGCACAGCAGCTTGCAGCAGCAATGTATTCAGCCTCAGCAGTTGATGCAGACACACAAGATTGTTTCTTGCATTGCCATGAGACAACCCTTCCACCAAGGAATTGACATCCCCCAGATGTAGACTTTGCAGTCATGTTGCAACCACCATAATCACTATCTGTATAGGCATACAGATTGAAATTTGGATTCTTTGGATACCATAGACCAAGTGTTGAAGCACCTTTGAGGTATCTTAAAATCCTTTTCACAGTGATTAAGTGAGACATCTTAGGGTTGGCTTGATATCTTGCACAAATACATGTAGCAAACATGATATCAGGCCTGCTAGCTGTAAGATACATAAGAGACCCAATCATAGCCCTGTATAAGTGTTCATCTACACACTCCCCCTCAAGATCAGGTCCAAGGGAGTGGTTTCTGGCTATGGGTGTCTTAGCAATCTTACAATCAGTCATGTTGAACCTCTTGAGTATGTCTTGAACATACTTTGACTGACTTATGAAGATGCCATCTTCAACCTGCTTCACTTGAATTCCCAGAAAGAAATTGAGTTCTCCCATTGAACTCATTTCAAATCTGTCTTTCATCAGCTTCTCAAAGTCTTTGCAGAGCTTTGGATTAGTTGAACCAAAGATGATGTCATCTACATATACTTGAACCAGCAATAAGTCATTTCCCTGTCCTTTGATGAAGAGAGTTCCATCTATAGTACCTCTCCTGTATCCATGTTTACAAAGATACTCAGATAGTGTCTCATACCACTTTCTGGGTGCCTGATGCAGCCCATAAAGAGCTTTGTCAAGCTTGCAGACATAATCAGGATGATCAGGGTCTACAAAACCAGGTGGCTGTTTGACATAAACCTCTTCATCAATCACTCCATATAAGAAAGCACACTTTACATCAAGTTGAAAGACCTTGAAGTTCTTGGATGCAGCAAATGCCAGGAATATCCTAACAGCTTCTAGTCTTGCTACAGGAGCAAAGACATCAGTGTAGTCAATCCCTTCTTCTTGTGTGTATCCTTGAACAACTAGTCTTGCCTTGTTCTTGATGATGATTCCTCTATCATCTTTTATTCCTAAAAACCCATTTGGTTCCAATGGTAGTCTTCCCATGAGGAAGAGGACAAAGGTTCCAAACTTTCTGCCTTTTGAATTGAAGCAGCTCTTGTTGCATAGCTTCAACCCAACTTCCATCCTTTAGAGCTTCATCAACTTTCTTTGGCTCTATCTGAGATAAGAAACAAGAGTGAAGACAAACATTTGCTTCATGGGTTTGTCCTCTTGTTCTTACCCCTGTGACAACATCTCCAATGATGTTTGTGGTGGGGTGAGACTTGTGGATCCTTAGCTGAGGGATCACAGCAAGTTGCTGAGAAAGATCCAAATTTGAGAAATTTAGATCTGGCCTGGAAGATTCACCCTCCACATTATCACACTTATCAAGATTAACTTGATCCAATGAGTGTGTGACATCATTGATGTTGTCATCTATGGTGTGGTTATTAGCATCAAGGAATTCCTGATCACTATCACCATCACCATTGTTGTCTTCTACAATTGAGGTGTCTTTATCTGGTTGAGAAGCCTCTGAGCTGGAATTTGAAGGCATACCAGATGTATCAGCTGAATTTGTCATTGTTGTGCTGATAGAAACCTCATTTGCTGAAGTAGTTCCAACTGGAGCTGAAGATGTATGAGTTGAGGATCTTCCTAGCTCAAATCTTGGATCAGGATCACCTGTATTTAATTTTCTGCAGATCCTGAAACATGCTCACAAGATTTGTTAAAACAGTTGGTAACTAAATCAAGATCAAACAGCCAATCAGGACCAGAACCAGCCACACAGGGTGTGTGTTCATTGAAAGTCACATTGGCTGACTCCTCAACAATTCTAGTTCTGAGATTGTATACTCTATAAGCCTTAGCTTGGGAAGAGTATCCAATGAAGTGTCCATCATCTGATTTCTCAGCAAACTTGGCAATTTGATCTTTGGTATTCAAGATGGTGCAGGGACATCCAAATGACCTGAGAAAACCAATGAAAGGTTTCCTCTTGTGCCAAAGTTCATAAGGAGTCTTACCATGTGTCTTAACTACTAAAACTCTGTTTTGCACATAGCAAGCAGTATTAACTGCCTCTGCCCAGAAGGTGATGGGCAGTTTAGAGTCAGACAACATAGTTCTTGCAGCTTCAATAAGTGTCCTGTTTCTCCTCTCAGCAACTCCGTTTTGCTGAGGAGTCCTGGGAGCACTATATTGTCTTGTAATACCTTTTTCATCACAAAATGTATCAAGGATTTGGTTCTTGAATTCAGTTCCTTGATCACATCTTATGGTTTTGACCTTGTGATCACATTGATTCTCAACTTTTAAGATGAAATTCTTCAGAATCTCAAGGGTTTCATCCTTAGTTCTAAGGAAGAAGACCCAAGTGAATCTTGTAAAATCATCTGTGATCACCAAACAGTAAGAGGTCCTTCCTAGACTCATTACACTGGTGGGGCCAAAGAGATCCATATGTAACAAGTGTAGGGGAGTAGTGATGGAGTTCTTTTCCTTAGGCTTGTGAGATACCTTGTGTTGCTTCCCTTTCAGGCATGCAACACAATGATCATCACTTGTAAACTCTTTCTTTGGCATTCCAGTTACCAGATCATGTTTAATTAATTTATTCATGTTCTTAAAGTTTACATGGCACATTCTTTTATGCCATAGGAAAGACTCATCACTATTTGCTTTAGATAGAAAGCATGAAACTTCTCCAGAGGGAGATGTTTCTTGCAAATCCATCTTGTACATGTTCCCTTTCCTGGGGGCTCTGAGCAGGATATGCTCATGAGGAATGACCACTCCAGGCTTGAGAACAATGCACTCATGCTCAGTAAAGAGCATGTTATGACTCTGATCACAAAATTGGGATACACTCAGAAGATTGTACCCAAGCTCCTTAACAAAGTTTACCTTCTCAATGCTGAGCTTACCATTTGTGACCTTGCCCCTTCCAGAAATGTAACCACCTTCATCTCCTCCAAAAGCAACTGGTCCTCCATCAATTCTCTCAAAATTATGGAGTAGAGACCTATTGCCTGTCATGTGCCTGGAACAGCCACTGTCAATTATCCAGACATTCCTGTTTGTCTTGAGCTGTTCCTGCACAAAGAAGATGATTAGTTACATTTGGAAACCCAAGCCTTACTTGTCTTGGGCTCACTAAGTGTAATAGAAGGTAATGCAACAGTAATAGATCCTATGGTTGTACTATGGGGATCTTCAGCTGTTGTTGATGGAGAAACTTCAGTCATTTGGTCTTTCTTAGACTTCCACACCACCTTTGGAGTCTTGGACTTGACCTTCAAAACCTTAGAAGCTTTTGGGACTTCACAAGTTTTGATGACTGAACCTTCGGAAGAGTCTACAGTCACTGCAGCAGACTTCAGTGCTTCGGAAGAACTCCTTTCTTCCGAGACCAATTTTTCTTCCGAAGGTAATTTTCCATTTACCTTCTTCTTTGATTTGGAGCTTCCGAAGGAAACAGACTTTCCTTCCGAAGCTTGAGACTTCTTGAAACTCTTTGAAGTCTTTGTATTGGTCATGTGGACAGTACTTTTAGGATTGTATGGGCAATCCTTAGCAATGTGAGAAGTACTTTCACACATAACACATAACATTTTCTTCTTCAAGAGAGTCTCCTTTGAGAGCAAGACTGGCTTTGGTCACATCCCTTCTCCACCTTCATCTTGGAGATGCTGAGACAGTTCTTTTGGGCTGTGAACTGTTCTTGGAGTTTGATGGTCCAGGCTGTGCAGCAGTGGTACACAGCAGCTCAGTCTTCTTCTTTGCACTGAGATGATTTGAACAAGAACCAGGACTCTTAGCTGAGGAGTCTTGGTTGATGTCTTCAGTCCTTACTACTTTGAAACCTGCAGAGATAAAAACTTGTTTCTGCTTAGCATCAAAAGTAGCCTTGATCTCTTGAGCCTTCTTTGCTTTCCTCTTGCTCTTTCTGATCAAGTTCTTTCTTTTGGACTTGGTCATCACAGTATATTTCTTCTCCTCAGAAGGATAGTGGCCCTTGGAAGAATCCTCTTCTTCACTCTTCTCAGAGGAATTCTTCACTATCACTTCTTCATCATCCTCACTTATAGGATCTATGAGAGGAAGCTCATCTTCACAAGTTCCACACCTAGGAGATCTTACAGACAAGATTGTGTGTGGAGGAGCTATCTCATTTGATCCCAGTCCCTGTCTATTTTGATAGCACACTTTGTTGTGCAGGGATGAGGATATCATGTTCTTGAAGGTCTCTTCTTCAAGAACACTCTTCTCTGCCTTGGCTTTGCTGATCACAAGCTCAGCCTGGCACTCAGTCAACTTAGTTATGAGATCCTGGATCTGAGTTCTAAAATCTGTATGTTCATGTTTTAGTACTGAAATGGTTTTCTCCAAGTCCTCTATCTTTAACTTGTAATCATTTTCAGACTTTCTAAAATCAGATTTTAATATGTTTAGTGACTCAAGATCAGATCTCATCTCTAAGTTGTAGGACCTGTATCTATTTACTTTAGCAATGCATTCAGGAGTACAGAGATGTTCCAATACCTTGGCTTCATCATGGTCAGCCATCAGTGCTTGGTTTGGAGAAGCATCTTCCACCTGAAAGCTCCAGTCAAAGCCTCCCTCTTCAACAGCAACAGCAGCATGTTGCTTTGGCTTCTCATTCTGAGGGGCTTTGTCAGTGTAGTTTGGTCTGGGTTGTGTTTGGCCCCCATTTGTTTTAGGTGCCTTACACTCCCTAGCAAAGTGGCCCATAAGGTTACAGTTGTAACACTTTACTTTGCTTTTATCCAGCCCAAACTTTCCACTGGTAGCATTGCTTGGAAACCTTTTTCCTGTTCTCTTGTAGAACTTCTTGGCTCTGTGAGTGAGGAGAGCCATCTGCTGAACTATCTCCATGTATTCCAGGTCATCTGGATGGATACAGTCCAGGTCTTCAAGAGTGAAGAGAGAGTTCCCACAGCTTTCATCAGTAGACACAAAGGCTTGAGAAGAACTTGTCTCTTGGAATGGGCTTCCTTGAGTAAAGTTCTCCCTTGGTGTCTCCGGAAGGTGATGAAAGGACCCTTTTGTGAGTTGTCAGGGTAGCATATGAGATGATGTTGGGGTTCTATGCTGTCCCTTTCAACCACATGAAGGGCTGAACCCATTTGATTGTTGGAGTTGCCAGATGAACCTTGCATGTTCATCTCCATCTGGTATCCACTGAGAATCCCATACAACTCTGTCAGAGTAAGAGTTTTAAGGTTCTCAGTCCTCTTGATCACCACACAGTAATGTGTCCATTGCCTAGGAAGTGAGGACATGAACTTCCTTACAATGTCCCTGTTCTCAAGAGGAACTCCTCCATCCACTAGGGTATCCACAATCTCAACATACCTGAAGTATTGTTGAGTCATGGTTTCACCTGCTTTGAAGGTGAAGTTTTCAAACTACTGCTTCAGAAGATCCTTCTTGTTCTCCTTGGCTTCAGAGGAGCCTTCACACATCAGCTTCAGTGCATCCCACAGTTGTTTAGCTGTTTTGCACTTCTTAAAGCCTCTGTATACAGAGTTTGGGAGAGCAGTCTGAAGAGCAGTCATGGCCTTCCTATCAATCTCTACTCTTTTTCTATCTTCATCTGAGTAGTTGGCCACATCTTTTGGAATCATACCAGCACCAGTAGCAGAGGGGGTGCTTGGTATGAAAGGTCCATTCTCAACAGATTTCCACATTCTTGAATCAAGAGACCTGATGAAACCTTCCATTCTCATACACCAGGTGTCAAAATCATCAAGAGTGATCAGTGGGGATTTGTTCATGGTTCCAGTCTCCATATCAGTCTTTGAGATGGATGCCATTTGAAGAGTTTAGTTTTTGTGTGTGTGAGGATCTTAAGATGGTGAGATCTTATATCAAGAGGCTGGAATGCTCTGATACCAATTGCAGGACCGTTTAAGGGCTTGAACACAATTACAACACAACAACACAATGAGGAGATAAACTAAAATTTAATCAAACAGTGAACTGGATTAACCAAGGTGATACAAAGAACACAAGTAAAGTAAAGAGACAGAACAAGAGAGTATGGGTTTCAAGGAGGCAGTATATTGCTTTCTCAAGTTCTTTTACAAGTGTTACAAAGCATAAAGAAAGATACAAGAACTTGAAATACTTATACTACAACCTACAGCCGGCTATACTTTGAAAGCCAGCTGGATACAATTGACTAGACACTAACAAAATCAATTGTAGGATCAAAAGGCATATCTGCCTTTTGACCTTGTGACTATGACATGCCATAGCTCACATCCTTATACATTACAAAAAGGATAAAGTACATAAAGTAGAAAGTTACATACTCAAGACCTCAATGTACAGTTACCAAAAGCATGGACCTTTTCACCAACTCATGTAAGTTGGTGACTTTACAGAGATGCAGCGGAAAAGGTGCTTTATGGAACGGTACATCAGATAAAGCATGTATACTAAAAGTCTTCGGAAGAAATCTGTCTTCATAGGTTGAAGCTTCGGAAGACTTTGTCTCTGAGGCTTCGGAAGACTTCATGTTTGGCTTCGGAAGATATTGGTCTTGGCTTCGGAAGATTTTACACTTAGAGTATTTTCTAATGCATTGTGTAAAACTTCCGAAGCATTCTATACTTCAGTACTTAGTGCATGTTGCAGAGACACTTTGGATGTTTTAGGTTCATCAGACTTAAGGAATCCTTACAAACCGCTCAAAAGGAAAAAATAAACATAAAAATATTGAACCACACACGCACATTGTGTTGTGTTAACTTACCAAATTTTGAACGAAAAGTAAAGCGAAACGTAAAAATGTTAAATCACACATGCATGTTGTGTCGTATTAACTTGCAAAACTTAGAACGAAACGTAATACGAAGATTTACGAAATATGAAAAGTATAGGATAACAAAATTGAATATATAAAAGTTGTGAGATTAAATTGCAAAAGATGAAAAGTTTTGGGTTAAAAGTGAAGAAAGTCAAATTTAAAAAGTTAAATTGTAAAAAAGAAAAAAATTTGTGGTAAAAGTGAAAAATCAAGTTTTTTTGAAAAACCCCCTATGCATAATGATATTAAATATTATTGAAATGTTATTAAACTTTAAGTTGTATATTATTGTTTATTTTTATTTATTATCTGTTTTTGTTCGTTTATGTTAGCAAATAAACAAACGAACACCTATTTATTTGCTTGACAAAGGAAGATTAACAAGAATATTCAGTTGTTAAGTGTTAATTTGTCCTTATTTGTTTAATTAAAGTTAAAGGAAGAAACAATATGTAGGGGCGGACCTACGTTTACTCCACAGGGGTCAAGGGACCTCATTTTTTTCAAAAAAGAAATTATAAAAGCGTATAGTAACATACGTAATTTCGTTTGATCGTAGTCTTTATCAAACGTTGACACCAATGTATTCTACAACCCCTAAACTCAAAAGACTTTATATATTTAGCTTACTTAAAAATAGTGTTTTGTAAGTATATTCTATTTAAAGGATAAAAACGACAAATTTTAATTTCAACAAGTTAAAAGTAAGTTAAACTCATTTTAATCGAGACTAATTAGATACAAGCTGGCTAATCATCCCATTCACTCAAATGCCCAAATAAGCCGATTAACTTTTTTTTTATTTTTTATTATCTGATTGCTCGCAACATTCCCAACCCATCATCTATCCGTGTGCTCATCCTTAAATCTTAACAAAAATATCAAAACAAGCACACCATCTCATTCCTCATTCAAATACCTTACCCCCATAATTTTAAGGAAACGATATCATTCTTCAAATACAAGGGATCACTATTTATCATCTATATCTTTTCTTAATACTTTTATAAGAGTATTCACATCGGATTATTCATTTGTATCCTTATAATTATAATAAAAATCATTATATCCTTTTCTTTTCTTTTCAATTAAACAATATTTTTTTATACTTATAATATTTTCATATCTCTCTTCTTTCTCACAATCATTTTAAAAAATATTAAAAAAACTATAAAGTTGAACAATTTTCTTCAAATATACAGATGAACAATATTTTTGTTTCTAACCTTCAGTCACAACCATTTCAACTATTTCTTATAATATAGGTTTTGCACTCATAATAATATAAAAAACCTACTGTGAATGCTCTAAATGAATGTGAGTGGAAGGAAAAAAATATTATTTAAAAATAATAAAATAGTATTATTTAATTGAGATAGAGATATATAGAAGGAACATAATTTGAAAGGTTTTAGAAAAAAAGAAGTAGATTTAGAAAATAGTATTTTATTTTGTAAATTATAGAGAACAGACTGCAAATGCTCTAACCCATATACTTAATTTCCTGGATTGTTTCGTCAACCTAATTTACTAACCATTATAACCATTGTGATCGTACATGTACCCATAGCCTATCACTATCATACAAGAATATAACGCTAAAGCAATCTTAGATGAGAGTATAACGTTACAACAATCGATCATTGCAGTGACCAGGTGACCTACTTGGCTACTCTCCTACAACAGACCAAAACCAATTGACCGACAATCCTTCTCCTTCTCATCCACCGGGTTAATTAATTTTCTCACTTCAGTACTTTAATATTGTGAAAGTAAGATATGAAACGTGAAATTTAATTAAACGATTGAAACTTGAATGAAACCAATCGCAAACTATAAACCTGGTTGGGTGTTAAAACTTTAGTGATTTTGCTTTTTAGTTTTTTCATTAGAACATTAGTGATTTTAGTTGGTCTTGACTTTCTCCTGAGTTAATTAAACTTGAATTTAAGGGATCATAGAGCAATTTCTAAAAAGAAAGTTGTCAAACCAACCAAACTCGTTAGTAATTTTAGTTGGTCTTAAATTCCTCTTGAAATTAATTGTTTAAACTTGAATTTTAGGATCATAAAACAATTTCTAAAAAAAAAAAAGTTGTCAAACCAACCCAACTCGACCTAGCCAACCCAAATTCTAATGATGGGTTGTCAAAAATCCGATCAAAATAAATCTGACCACATAGTAAAAACATCAAAGTTTTGCCACTACGAACAAACCCACATTCAGATTGTTTATAAGCCTACACAATATGTGTGAGTATGTTCACTGTTTAGAATATTTCTAAATTCATGCCTAGCTATAACAAGCAATGCATTGATCTAGATAAACAACAAACCGTAACTTGCCAAGATGGTTGCTTTTATTGGTAGAAAATAAAGTGGTTTTCATTTTAATCGAACAAGTAGCACGTTCAAGAAACACAATGGAAATAAGCAACAAAAATATGATAGATATTATCAAAACATGTTTCATATTTAAGGGAATGGATCTTCTACCTTCTATAATATTGCTCACAATTATACAAAAACATATACCGCAATTAAAATAATAGCTCTTCTAAAATTTACAACGTACCGTGAGATTTTGCATTCCAAGCATTATTTGTCGCCATTCTGCTACTTCTTTGACATTACTTGGCTTGGGCTTGTTTCTAGAGGACTACTGACTAGAACACAATGAAGGTGTCAGCATTTGCATAAAGATTGAAAGAGCTCACTATTTGTGAAGAAGGATAAATAGAATGTAACTGCTGCCGGAAGGAAATGCTACACTATTAGCAGATCTTAAAGGGTCTTGATAAACATTTTAGTGTAATTGGATTGAGTAGGTGATCAATATAATCATTATAATCATGAAACTAGTCTGGAAGTACGGAGTGCACTCTAGTTTGAGTTTATTATGATTCTTAATATTAGAACCTATGTAATGCGGGTTACAAGGGGGCAACGTTTCCTTGGTGGGGGTTCAAGGGAAGCACACCTGATACTGGGGTCCAAGGAGCAGAGTCTTGTCAGCTTGAGAAAAAAAATTGATAAAAATTTACTAAAAAAACATCAAAATATAAATTTTTTGAAATTTCACATGAGAAATTCATAATAAACTAAGCTCCGATTTTAATGGATTTTGAATTAATAGGTTTGGCACAATTCAACCCTATCCCTAAAATAGATGTTCATCTTCATCCGGTCATATTCTCTGGTATAAAAATCACACTATCAACGCATACTTGTTCGTAATCTTGTCTGAGTTGTATGTGATTGATTTATGTAGTTAAACCATCAAATAAATTTGATCTGAAAGCGTTCAACACGCTCTTAAATTATCCTAGTTATTGAGCTCGAATTTCCTTGCAGGTCATGTTCATAACAACCTATTTGTTAACGATGGAGAGTTGTGATGAAAATCAGTATTCATTAACTATATCATGTACGGAAATCATATGGACAAACAACAATATCATTTGGTTCGGGTTCACGTGACATCAAATTCTAGAAGGAGCGGATAAAAAGGGCACATACCCAATGCTTAACTTAATTCTCGTTTTGTGCACAGTTCGGGGAGGGTTCAAGTAGCTTTGCGATCTGATGTACATAGCCTTACCCTACACTTCTTGAAGGAGACTGTTTCTCATAGCTTGAACCCATGACATTAAGGTCACAAAAGAAACAACCGTATCAGTTGCAGCAAAACCTACTATCTATAAGAATTAAACATGTTGATTAACAATAGTGTATATGAATAATAATATACGATGAACACAAATAGAATGATACACTTTTAGTTTGATTTAATACATAATAAAACCTTTTACCCAAATCCCATTTTTAATTTTTAGCGTTTAAAATGCTATGAGCAACAATTCATTGCAATAGGTAATGGTATGATAAAATTATTGTAATCAACCAAACAAATATGCTCAATACTTAATAAAATTTTGTGTTGTATAAAAGCTCGCTTAGGTTTAAGGTTGCGCACAATTGTGTGCTTCTAACTATGGCGAGCAAGGTACAAGAGTTGTGCACTACTAAACGTTTAAGCTGGAGGCGTGTCTGTGCACTTGATATGGATGATCCAATGCAGTCCAGGACAAGCTCATCAACTGCAAGCCCATTAAATAACCAAGCAAGAGTTACAAAGATAGGCCCAAGAAGGTAATTTTGAAGCCCATCCGGTTCAAGGAGTGAGCTGCAAGTTTGGGTGCGTATTAGTTTATTTTTATTTCATGTCACACGTTTGTTTACTAGGTCATGCATTAGTGGTTAGTAGAGTTAGTAGTTTCCTGAGAATCAGGTAGTGGATTAGTGGTAGTTTATGCATTGCATGTTTAAACTATTGTAGTTTGCTTTGAGGTTTTTTTTTTTAATGAGAAATTGTCCTAAAAACTCTTGCCTTCTTCCTCCCCTTTCTTGGAGTGTTTGCCTACTAGAAAAGGCTACATCAACTTGGTGCTTTCATTCACCTCTCATCCTCCACCATGACACCATGTCAAGATACTTTCACTTCCGATGAACCAAACCTCCCATGCTCGACCAATGTTAACACAACTAATCACGACCACCACTAACGCATCATAGAAACATAAAACCATGCTAGCCGAACTAATCAAAGCAACTAAGAACCTTAACACCAAAATCAACCTCCTTTCTAATCAGCTTACTTCGGATTCTTCCGATGCCAAAACCCTACCCCACCACCATTCTCCACCTCGTAACCATTCCTCGAATCGTCATCATACTCCCCGTCAACCCAAAATAACCCCTCCTATTTTTTATGGTTCAAAAGTTCTCGATTGGATATTCTAAGCGGAGAAATTATTTTCTTATTACCAAACCCCAGTTACTGCAAGTGTTGATCTAGTGGTCCTCTACTTCATAGGTAATGCACTCTTATGGTACAAACACCTTGCCAACAATGATTTGCCTGGAACCTGGCTTGTGTTTAAATGGGAAATTGAGTTATGCTTTAGACCTTTTCAAAATCCAACAAACGTCCACTATAGCTAAATACCAGTCCGAGTTTGAAAGAGTTAGCAATCAGGTTATCGGCTTATCCCAACAGGCACTTCAAAACTGTTTCATTTCAGCCCTTTGGGCAAATATTCAAAATGAAATGTCCATTCTAAAGCCCATGACACTCCACCAAGCATATGCCTTAGCCTGTTTGTTGAGGAAAAAAATCCAATAATCTTCAAAGCCCAAATCCTCCTACTTGAAACCCAATAACCCTACTTGGAACCCATCTTCAACCACGGTCACCCCATCGAGTGTTGTTCCTTCCTTAATTCCCAACAACACCAACCCCTTACTGTGAACCCCAACAACCACACCTAAAAACCTTCCCTTTACTACCAACCCCTTACTGTGAACCCCAACAACCACACCTAAAAACCTTCCCTTTACCTGATTATCAACGAATGCGTTATAACAACAAAGAAAAGAGGGACTATGCTTTAAATGCCCTGAGAAATACTTCACATGTCACAAATTTTCACCCTTAAATTCCTCTTAATTGTTGATAACCACGAAAACCTTACTATTGTCGACAACCACAATCCCCACCGCAGTTCCTCTCCTTATCACAGGCTGCCTTCTTCGGTTTCTCTTCAGCCTAAACACTCCGTATCACGGGCCATATCACTGGTAACCCAGTCATGATTTTAGTCACTTGTGTTAGTACACACAACATCCTCCAACCCAGAATATCCACCAATTTGAACCTCCACACTAAACCCATCTAACCGTTTTTGGTTATGGTTGGAAATAACCAACTCGTCCAATGTCAAGGTTATTGCCCAGAGGTTCAACTACAAAGTCAACAAGCCAAGTTCAACTTACCCTTTTTCATCTTACCAACAAAAAGCGCAAACTTCATTCTCGGCGTTGCATGGCGAGGCTCCCAAGGCCGCGCAAAAGCCGATTTTTCCGTTCCAGAGTTGTAATTCACAAAAGATGGTAAGCCTTGCACCCTTAAATGTGAACCCTTGATCCAACCAGCATCACCAGCACCTTGTCCTCTCTTATAAGCTAGGATTTCATGGTGTCACTACATACCATGATCATTACCCTAACTAAGGATGACTGAATCTTGATACTTAGCCCATGCAAACCCACACATCTCTACTCTTTTACATTTTTAATACCCTGTTTCATGACCCACATAACCTACCTCCTACCCACCAACATGACCACCACATCCCACTAATGAATGAAACCCAACCCGTGAATGTTAAACAATATCAGTACCCCCAAATTTCAAAAACAAATCATGACTACCTTAATCAATGAGATGTTATAAGTTGGGATCATACTACCTAGTCAAAACCCCTTTTCTTCACTGGTTTTACTTGTAAAGAAAAAAGACGGTCCATGGTGTTTTTGTGTTGACTATAGGGTATTGAACGCGATTACCGTCCGTGATCGTTTCCCTGTACCCACCATTGATGAACTTCTGGACGAGTAGCATGGTTCCATAATATTCTCCATAGTAGATTTACGCTCTAGATATAATCAAATTAGGGTTGCCCCGATGAACGTTCACAAAACTGCTTTCCGAACAATGGATAGCCATTACGAGTTTTTCATAATGCCTTTCGGTCTCACTAACGCGTCATCTACCTTCCAGTCAATCATGAATGACTTATTCCGACCGGTGTTGCGACATTTATACTTGTTTTTTCGATGACATCTTGGTCTACAGTCCTAACCTAAAGCAGCACTACGTTCATCTTCATTATGTTTTGAGACACTCGTGACCAAAAATTTCTATGCTTAGCCATCTAAGTACGTACTCTGAGTGGATGAATGTTCAATTTTAGGTAATCGTATTTCCAAAGAAGAACTAGCACCCGATCTAGATAAGATAGCCACTATTCAATAATGGCTAACACCATCTTCATCACAGCCCAGCGAGCCTTTTTGGGACTAATTGCCTTTTGCTACCGCTTTGTTCTTAGTTATGCAAATATGGCAGCCCCATTAACCGTCCTCCTAAAAAACAAAACCTTTGCATGGAAAGATGAAGCGACAATAACCTTCCAAACTCTCAAAACTCAAATGGAACAATTGATTACCCTGGCCTTACCAATTTCAGAAACTTTTTGATGTTACTACAGATGCCTTAGGTGTGGACATTGGTGCAACATTATCTCAAGACAGCCGACCACTATCATTTTTTACTAAGAAACTTTGCACAACCATGCAAGGCCAGTCGACTTACACTAAAGAACCTTACATAATTAAAGAACTGTACATAAATAGAGGCAATACATTTAGGAAGATGTTTCCAAATTTTTACAGATCATCACAACCTTAAACATCTTCTCACCCAAGTGATCCACACTCTAGAACAACAGAAATGATCACCGAACTCGTTGGATATGATTTCAAGGTTCATTTCAAATCAGGCAAGGAAACTTAGTTGCGGACTTGCTAAATAGTGTTAATCGTGCTTTATTTCTCGCTTGTTCAAACCCAACGGCTCCTTGGTTGAAAGAGATTCGTACATACTTCGAGTCTAATGCAACGGGTTAGTAGCTTCTCCAACAAATACGATCTGACAGCGGTTCCTCCATATCATCAGATCTAAAAAGATGGCTTGGTTTAAGTACATGGTTGTATTCTGGTCCCTCCAATTGCACAGTTGCATGACAAGCTGTTCCATGAGTTTCACTCTTCTTATTTAGGTGTCCATGGAAGAACTCAAGCTACATTTAAATGTATTTCAACGAAATTTACTTGGTATGACCAAAAAGTTGTCACAACCTTTATTTGACGTTGTGAAGTCTGTCAATCTACAAAAGCACCAGATTATAAACCATACAGACTTTTCCGGCCGCACCCAATCCCAGAAGTCCCATGGGTCGATATCTCTATGGACTTCATCACCCACCTTCCGTCATCAAGAAATAAAACATTAATTTGGGTCATCGTAGACTGTTTGTCAAAGTTTTCTCATTTCATCTTATTACCCACACACTATACAACAGCTTCTTTAGCTTCTATATTCTAAGTGAAGTTTATAGATTACATGAGCTACCAAAAACCATTGTCTCCGAGCGCGACCCTCTGTTTATCAGTCGCTTTTCCAAGGAATTTTTCACACAAATGGGTACTACCCTGCTGCATTCTAGTGCCTATCACCCACAAACTGATGGTCAAATAGAGGTTGTGAATCATTGTTTAGATGCTTGCTTACGAGCTTATGCTTTCAATGAACTGTCATCTTGGGTGAGATCCCTTTACTTAGCTGAATTTTCGTATAACACTTCTCATTATCCATCGATAAAATATGACTCATTTAAAAGTGTCTATGGTCGAGATATAATGAACATTCATGCGTATCACCCGGGATCCACCAAAACAACTTCCATTGAAGCTTCTCTCCTAGAACATGAGCGGTTGTTATTGATTCTAAAAGAGTCCTTAGTTGCAGCTAGAAATCATAAGGTAAAATAGGAAAATAAGAAAAGATTAGAAAAAAAGTTTGAGATAGGTGATTGGGTTTATCTCAGACTACAGCCATGAATGCAACATTCAATGGATTTTCGGAAGAATCATAAGCTCTCTAAACGGTTCTTTGGGCCTTATAAGATTATTGAATGAATTGGTAGTGTAGCTTACAAATTATAGATAAAGTTTCATTGTTAAAAAGAGTTTTCACACCAACCAAGGCATTGGAGATACAATTTCGGATGCTCGAAATGAACCGGAACTCGCATACTTACCTGAGGGTATTTTGGATAATCGCCAAGGAAAGGATGGAACTGAAGAAATTTTGGTCAAGTGGGAAAGCAAAGGATTGGGATATTCAACTTGGGAATTTGTATCTGACATGAGACGTAATTTTTCTTACTTTAATATTGAGGACAATGTTACTTTTCAAGGAGGGGGTAATGATACGGATGATCCAGTGCAGTCCAGCATAGGCCCACCAATTGTAGGCCCATTATAAGAACCAAGCAAGAGTTACAAAGATAGGACCAATAGGGTAATTCAAAAACCCATCCGGTTCAAGGAGTGAGCTGCAAGTTTGGGTCCGCATTAGTTTGTTTTCATTTCATGTCACACGTTTGTTTACTAGGTCCTGCAATAGTGGATTAGTGGAGTTACTAGTTTCGTGAGAATAAGGTAGTGGAGTAATGGTAGTTCATGCATTGCACGTTTAAATTCTTATTGTTTGCTTTGAAGTTTTTTTTTGAATGAGAAAATTGTCCCAAAAATTTTTGCCTTCTTTCTCCCCTTTCTTGGAGTGGTTGCCTTCTAGAAAAGACTATATCAACGCCCATCCAGGTGCCTAAGGTGATAGAGTGGTTTCCCTTCGCTCTTATGTTCAATAGCTAATTGCACTGCTCTACACATCCTTGGCTTCAACAGATTTAGTGTTCATTTGTTTAGTTTTTATACTAAAGAGTAAATAAGCTTAAGAAGTTAGAGATTAAAGGTTTTATACCGTTCAAAAAGAAACAAAATTAAAGGTTTTATGTAGGATAGTTAGGCTGTTCAGAAATAAATTAGTATTAAATGTTGATTCTCAAGAATTAAAAAAGTATACGGTATTGCATTATCACCTACCTCACCTAAATCTTGACCGCACAATAAATACATATTTATTAGTTAATATATCTAATAAAGTCAATAAATCTTTATATTATATGTATTATATAAATGTGTTGATATCATAGAGAGGTATTTTTAATAGTTGTAACAAATTTTCGACATATGTTACATTAGCCAAAAAAATATTTTTGTCATTATTTTAATATATGCAATTAAATGTATCATTTTATATTTTAGTTATACGGGTTACATTTTGGATTGTAAACACTCAGACACTCACTTTACTTTTTGTACATATAAATGAACTATTTTGATTTTTAAACATTTTAGGTGCGGAAACAATGATGTATAATTAATTTCAAGTGTTACGTAGAGACCTAGGCCTTTGGTACGTCATGCATGCGACTTCACCTCTGAACTTGACTCTCGGGAATGTGTCATCTCGGAGACTTGGTGTGTCTCACGCTTTTTAAAAAAAAAATTAAATCTCATAAGTTTCTTCTTTCTAAAATTCCAAATTCACACAACCCTAATTTACCCAACAAAAAGAAATGAAACACGTGAGTTTGTAATAAAGGGCTCTCAAGGTCAACCAGGCTTATTGAGCTGGATCGGTTCGATGATCAATTTAATTTTGTGGAACTGGGCTCACGAGTAGGCTAGTGAAATTATGTTTATCTAAACAACTTAATTTCAAAATGTGAACAACCCATTTATCATTTTACAAAAGAAACTTAGTTTATTTGATAGGTCCATCACATGAATGTTACGTGATTTGTTATACAAGTTTCATAATAAATCCTCACACTAATAATGATGTTAATAGTCCTTGGACATATAGTTATTAAAACAATAACATAAATAGTCCTCAGCCATATGGTTATTAAAACTATAATACAAATATGACTAGTCCAAGGCCGTATAATCTAATGTTGCGTATATGTAAATCCTCACAAGTGTAAGCTTACATGGTATTTACGAGTATAAAAAGTTGTTCAAATAATATATATATCATTTAATGTGGAAGCAATTCCCGTCACTCAAGGTTCCATGCAAATCAGATCAATGGTGGATACAGGATTTCTAGTCAGCTAGTCATATGATAATGGGTTAGTCTGAACATTAAATTGAAGCACAAATTACTTCAAGCATAATAGAACAATTAGGATTGATGCTTTATGCTATAAATTGGATTAAATTATTAATGTTTCGACTTACCTTTAACATTAAATTGTTAATAGGCAAAACAAAAATTGCTACATAAGTACCACAAATTCATATTCCATATGAGTTTTGATTTTTAAAAATATTTGTTTAACAATCATGTCAAAATGAAAATTGCTTTATGGTGCAAGTCCTTTCATTCACTAATAAAACATATAAAAGAAATTATAAACAAAGATAAACTACGTTATTTTGTCTCAAAAGAAATATTAAATCTTTTTGTTTTAGTACATAAAACTACTTTTGGAATAATTTAGTATATATAATAGACATGTACAAACCGGTTTTTATGCCCAAACCGGTTCGGGTTCAAAATCGAACCGGTTTTTTCGTGGTGTGGTCAAACCGGATTATCTTCAAACCGGTTCGGGTTACAAACCGGTTTGGCTCACCAAAAACTCGAACCTATCAAACCGGTTCGGACCGGTTTGAAACCGGTTTTTTTACCCAAACCGGTTTTTCTTACGGTTTAACCGGTTTTTAACTTTTAAACCGGTTTATAAACCGGTTTTGAGTGCGGGGCTAGCAAACCGGTATAGAAACCAGCGGTTCGGATCGGGTTCGGGACCGGTTTGGTGCAAACCGGTTTTTCTTTGAAACCGGTTCGGGTTTTTTTTAGGTGAACCGGTTCCGAACCGGTTTTTTGTACATGTCTACTATATAATGAGAGATAGTTAAATACATTCAAAATAATTTATACATAAGATAAAAAGATACATAAAAAGTTCTTTTAGAATACAATAGTATAATGGGAGAGTTATCATCATACATCTTATTTGATACATTTATACATAGTTGTGGCTTTAAAACGAGAATGACAGCGACGTACAACATAAGAATTAAAAAAATGCTTAAAATATAAATTTGAGAAGTAAAAGATAGATCATAAACACTATGCTAAACCTATGATAAATTTGGATTGAAACTAGGGTCCTATTATAAAAACTAATAAGGGTATGATCAGTTTGTTATAAAATTTAGAGGCCATGTCATGAAATTTTCTAAGTGTCTAACTCAATTTGTCATAGATTTTAGAGTGTTGGTCAGAGTTGAGTGGGAGCCTTCCCCCTCTTACAATATAATTGATACGCTCCTAAATCACATCATGTTGAAGGAGAAGATGACCTCCATCTCTAATCTATGGTGGAGTCAGGTTGCTCATCCCATCTCGCTATCTTAGCTATAACTACACAAAACACTCGTTAGAGGGCCCAATGTGCCATAGGGTCCAAGGACACTCCAACGGTCAATTCAATCGGAGGTATTACCTTCTGTTGAAATAAACCCTTTTATTTATAGACGGGGAGAAGGCCTAACCTTAATGGATCGGCTGCCAAGTTTCAACTCGCATGGGTTGATCGAATTAAGATACTACATCTTCATTAATCATGTTATAACTGATGGATCATGAATAGTATTTCACGCAATCCATCAGCTTTCACGTGTAAAGCCATATATTGTTTTGATTGGTTAGATTTTTAAACAATTTTAATAAGCATCCAAGTGTTGTACCATATGTTGTTTTAATTGGTTTGGGTTTTAAATTATTTTAATATTAATAATTGTTTTTAAAACGACTAGTTTTTTTCTCTTACTACTTATAAAATATAATGCTTTATAAAAGTCAAAATAGGTTGGCATGTGTTTGTATTTATCTACGTTCCGGTGTACATGTTTAATCCTATAAACTAATGCATAGAGAAAATCAATAATGAGCTAGGACAAAATTGCTTATGCAAGGAGAATATACAACTATTGATAATATCCGTTTTCGGGACAATGACTCATAATACCTCTTGGGGACAATGGCTCTAATCAAATTGCAGCATTCACCATAGTTTACGGTCCACCATGAGTAATGATGCAAGTATAAATGTTGCAACTAACCTTGATGTGATATCAGGGTGGTCCTCATAAAACATTCAGTTTACATGTTTTTAATGGTTTTGGTTAATTACACTAGTTGGAGCATAAGATAAGAATCTAAAATTTGCAATAGACTATCCTTATATCCGGGGTTATTTCCAACTATAAAGTTGTAAATCTTATGAACAAAGTATTTGCATCTAGACTCTTTTGGTTGTTCATAAGATCCATAACCAAATGATTTATCCTTTAGGCTTTTAGGATGGGCGGGGTGGGTTTACCTGCGAGTACCATAGATACATTGTCTCGTCTCCATCAGGTAGCTTGATAGAGTACGGATGGCGAGTTGTTGATCAACCTGAACAACAATAATAATATCATATAAAAATATGAGAAGACTTAAAAATATTATAATTATTTTTACATAATAAATTAACAATTACTTGATGAAAATATGGTCTTTCTTTGTTAATTATTTTATGTAGAATACTTGATATCAAACTTGGATAATCGGAGAGTCGTGAAGATTACTTTCAGATCGAAATTATTCGGTGGTTCACCCGAATAAATCAATCGGATACAACTCAGACAAGATCAAGAATTCGTATGTTGTGTGTGTGAATTTTCGTGAACCAGAAGAAGAAAAATTCGAGAGAAAAGTGGCCAACTTTTTCATCCAATTCGATTTTGGAGGGAAAGAAAACGGGAATAACTGCCATTTGGCGGTTTAAGATTTTTATTTTTTATTTTAAATAATCATTAAAAAATACGTATTTTCCACTTGAATTTCACATGTGAAATTCTGGAAAATCGATTCAAAATGCATTTTTTAATGAAGTCATTTTTACCAGAATAAAAAATTTCCAAGCTCGACCCCAGCCAGGGGCTCTGCCCCTTGGACTCCGCCAGGGGCTGCCGCCCCTTGGACCCCGCTACCAGGGGCGTTGTCTCCGGACCCCCGCCAAGGGGGCGTTGCCCCCTTGGAACCCCCATTGCTTAGGGGCTTCGCCCCTAAGAAGGTTTTCAATATCGAAGATCATAATACACTCAGCACAAGCGTGCACTCCGCACCTCCTAACTTGTTTGATGGATATTATGATCACATTGGTAATTAGTCAATCCAATTACACTAAAATATCTAACATTTTACACTAGTACACTACTACCAAATCCTGACCCGTCGATGTTTTTTCCGTTATTTATGCCTTTTCTATTAATGATAGTTATATTTTTATTTTAACGTTTTCCAATTTTAAAGTTTTTATTATTTAAATGTATAATTGATGTTATTAATAAATGCTAAGTCAGTTTGGGTTTTAAAGATTATGTCCCTTCTTTTAAAACCATTTACAATTCAAATTTTTTTATCCATATCCTTATAATATAATTAAGACAAATTGGATTTTAATAATCCGAACTATTAATCATTGGCTGATAATAATCAATACTATTAATTTGGCTGGTAACACTCCTAACTTTAACATTTGTTACCAACAACAGTGTCAGTGATATAATTATTAAATATTAACGCTCAATATGATATTATTTTAGGCTCCATTTAGCATGTATGTGTTTTTTATTTCGTTCATAATCATTATTGTGAATGTAATCGAGTGCAAAATCAAACGTAATCATTGATAATTATGTTACTAGGAGTGTTGTTGGTAATAAAAGTGAAAATTCAAGGTGTTAGCGGCCAAATTAATGGCATGGATTCTTATCGGCCAATAACTAAGAGTTTGGATTATTAAAATCCAATTAGCCTTTAATAAAAATCTATCATTTCTTATACTTATATTTCATTCTTTATACCTTTATAATTAACATTCTTTAATATTATTTCTTTCTCTTTCTTCCGTCTATAATTTTAAATATCTACCATGTGAATAACGCAATAGACACTTGCATAACCAAAACATAGCAATTGTAGAATCAAGAACACAGAACACAATGCAAAAGAAGATTCTACAACTAAATAATGTCACATTATTACATTTTTTTATCAAATATATTGATCAATTTTGAAATGCGGGATCAAAAAAGACCAGCAACATTTATGATCATCTCTATTATAGTGTTTTCTTGGTGGGTTAATTTAAGAGGTTAGTAGAGTGTTGTTGTTGAAGAGGAGATATATGGTAGATAAGAACAGTAGAATGGTAAATATAAAGATTTATTACTAAATATCATAAAATTTTTAAGATATGGTATAAAGATAAAGACTCGGATGGAATAAAGTTTTTAGTAGATATCTAAAATTTTCTTTAAATATTAAAGATATAAATAGGTATAAAGAATGAGTTGAGAGTGTTATAAGTTATTAGTTCTAAGATGCTTTTAGATAAAATGATATGATAAGTTTTAATTAAAGTATTAGCCCATTAAAGTATTAAACTCAGGAGGGAGTTAAGTACTCCTGTAAACCCTTAATTTTAGCGAACTCTAACGTTGTGTTCCTAAGTTTAATAAACGTAAAAAAAGAAAAGAAAAAACGTGAAAGCAAATTAGTGAAAGAAAAAAAATAAAGAGAAAAAAAATTAAGGAGTGAAAAGAAATGAAGAGAAAAAAAAGACATATTAAATTTTTGTGTTTAAGAGTTCTAATGAAATGAAAATAAAGTAAGAATTTTTTTTATTTTATTTAATTTCTTTCCATTTTCTTCCATTTTGGAAGGAAAGTTAGAATGAAAAATTCTTGAAATTTTTTCTTTCATTTCTTTCTATTTTCTTCCTTTAAAAAAACTCGGGAACATAAAACATTTTTTGTTTCTTTCTATTTCCCTCTTTAAAAAAAGTCGGGAACATAATTATTTTTCACTTTCCATTCATTCATTCCATTTCTCTTCTTAAAAGAGATTCGGGAACACAACATAAATGATAAACTTGTGACACAAGTGGATTGTTGGTCTAGCCCCTCGTTGGGCTCCTATTCGATTATTTGGATATTTATTTATTTTAGGCCAACTTTAGGTCTCAACATATTAAGAGCATTCACAATAGCTTTCTTATCTTTATCCATATAATTACATTAAAAATCACTGCATTTCATATCTCCTTTTCAATTAAATAATATTTTTATACTCTTATCATTACTTTTTTCTCTCTCATCCACTCACAACCACTTTAAAAAATATTAAAAATTTTATAAGGATTGAATAATGATTCTTCAAATATACCAATCCACAATAACATTTTCTTTCTCATTCACTAACAACAACTCAAAACCATTCCATATAATATACCAAACACACTCACATACTTTTAAGGACTCCACTGTGAATGCTCTAAGTCCACCTGGTTTATGGTAGTAGATATTCTTGTTACGGTGCTTTAGACTTATGAAATAATAAACACTTATTTTAGGGTGAATACTTTAATGGTTCGGGTGGGGCAGTGACCCTTCAGTGATTCAAAAAGTCGTTTAAAAAAAAAAAACTTCCATGGTTTAGGTAATAATTTATAGTTTGATGCCCATGACACTCATGAAGTTATGTAACATCCTAATTTTCTGGTATAGTTGCACGTTTACTACATAGTTAAATGAAAGGTTTTTGTTGCAAGAAAGCATCTACATTTAATAAAGGAGTAGTATATCGTGATGGTTTAGATAAAAGTTAAGAAGTGTATATCACCTTAATCAAACAATACTTTATGAACTTTCTCACCAACCTTAAAATGTTGAGGATCAAATCTACCATTTAGCTAAAGATATTTTATACCATGGATTCTCAAGATAGTTATAGAGGACGGAACTTTTTTTTTTTTGTTCTCTCCTTCTGTGTGTTGATCATCGACGGGAACAAGAAACAAACGGAGGAACTCAATTTCTTTCCAAAAGTTGTTGCAAAGAATCAAATAGATATGATATTATAGTGAGCATACCATTAAGAGACAAAGGCATTTCTTGACTAAATATTGTTAGGAATTGTTACCATCTTATATGAATAGTGTATAATGGTTTGAAGGTTTAAACTTGATTAAGAAAAGATTATTATTATTATTATTATTATTATTATTATTATTGGTTGATTGTTATTTTGGTTAAGTTTGTATTAGACTAAGAACTAAGTTTGTTTATTAATTTGATTAGTTAGTAATGTTTGAGTTAGCTTTGTATTAGTTTTAAGTGTAGTATAAATAGGAGATTATAATCATGATATTTGATGTGATTTTGTTTATAATAATATGATTACAATCAAAACGGGTTATTTCAAATTCTCAATGTGTTTTTAAGTTGATATAATGATTCTTCGCCCTCATAGCTAAAGTATGTATTCAAGATAGGATTCTTGAAATTTCAATTTGGATGAGTGTTTTTTAGTTCATAGAGATTTGGGGGATTTGACTAGCTAAATAGATTCTTGTTAATTCCTTAAGTTCATGAGTAAATCTTAATGTCTATGACTTAAGTATACCTTCTAGTATATGTAAATAGTTTGATTTGTCCCTGGGTCTACGATGAAAGCTTCTATAAAGAAATTTGGTGAATAACTAATTAATTTATTTAACAGAACAAAATAATACAAATATACCCAAGAGGAAATAATACATAGGAGATTGTTATGCTATATTACAACTATTTTACTAAACTAAATACAATTTAAAACACAAATGTGAATTTAAATAGTTAGGTGATGAGATAAACTATCGAGAATTATGTCTTAACATGCCCCCGCAAGATGCACGTTCCTGAGATAAGACTAATCTTGGATAATAGCTGTGTAAAATGAGGTCGTAGGAGACTTTTGGTGAGGAAATCAGCAAATTGATCATCACTTGAAATGTGTGTGACACGTAAACACCCATCCTGCACTTTTTCTCTAACAAAGTGAAAATCCAAAGCTACATGTTTCATACAAGAGTGAACGACAATTAGCAGAGTACTTAGGTTGCCATAATAAATTGCTAGAATTATGGAAGAAGTGTACCCAAGCTCAGCTAAAAGTTATCAAACCCATAGAACTTTGGTAGTGGTGGAAGCGACTCCTCGGAACTATGCCTCTGTGGAACTTCGAGCTAAAGTACTTTGACATTTAGAGCTCCACGATATAGGACTGGAACCAAGATAAACCACATAATCCCTTCTACTCTGATAGTTGTTGGAGCATATATTGTCATATATAGTGTGTCCGTCGCTTGACGAATAGTCTAGGCTTAATGTAATACAGCTGATATATTGTAAACACATAAAACTGAGTCATTCGCAGGAGCATATGCGAATGAGACTCAGTCGTACGACTGAGCCATGCTAATGGACCAGTCGTGTGACTTAGAGATGCTATTGGGCCATTCGTAAGACTGAACCATAAGTATGGTCCAGTCGTACGATTGAACCATACGCATGGTCTAGTCGTACGATTGAACCATACGCATGGCCCAATCGTACGAATGGGCCCAGTCGCATCTGATATGGGCTGAGGCCTATAAATACCAGTTTCATTGTATAAAGATTAGGGTTTTTGAGAGTGTGCCCGGGGCCTAGGTGCTGCCAGATGAGAGGGGAGATCATGCTCGATCTCCCCTTGCCAAGAGTCGTGATTCTTATGTTGTAAAAAGCTTGTAATCACTAGGTTTTTATCAATGAAACCATTTTATTATAGTTCGTTCTATTGTTTGTCTCTTGGTTTTTTATCCTTCCTTCAAGAACACGCTCGGATGTCTACCGATCCAGCGACTTCACAATTGGTATCAGATCCGATTATTGCTAAAATGAGCTAACAATCATTCTAGCAACCCGAGCTCTTGATTTCTGGATCTATTTCATGTTCTTTGACGTTAAACCCACTTCATGTTCTTCGTGTTTTGCTCTGATCTTGTTACGTGTGTTGTTTCTATGTTAAAATCGAAGTAGAAACCACGTTCTTATCACCCTTGCGAATCTGATGATGTCTATTTTGTTTCGGTTCATGTAAAATTCATCAGATTAGGGTTTTTGGCAGCCATGGCGGCTGCAGATCTGAAAATCTGCGTGCAGATCCGCTCATGCGACTGGACCATGAGTATGGACCATTCGTACGACTGGACCATGCTAATAGACCATTCGTACAACTGGACCATGCGACTGGACCAGTCGTATGCTCAGTAGTGCAACTGGACCAGTCGTACGTTCAATCACACGACTGAGCCATCCGCATTTATCCAATCGCACGATTGACTCATCTGCATTTGTCCAATCGCACGATTGACTCATCCGCATTTATCCAATCACGCGATTGACTTGTCCAGTCGCACGAATATATCATTCATCTCATCCATTCACACGAATGTGATATTTGTCCTCCATGTCATACGAATGAACCGTGTTCCAGACCAAATCTTGCATAGAATTGAGGATGAGCAAAGCACATTCATCATGAGGTTCTTTTATAAAATAAGTTTGATGGGTACCCCATTATTCGTTGGACTTCCAGAATAGATGAATGCAGTTAAAACACGAAAGAGAGAAGAGAATATGTCAGCAGTCGGTGCTAATTTTGTGGGGTAGTCAGGAGCATCTGACTATTTATGGGCCAATCAAGTTATATTTATCCGCACAGAGAGGATTCTCATGCTTAGGGGGAATCCATGTATAGAGAAATTGAAGACGCAATCAGAAAGTGATGATGTGAGCTGGTTTCTGATGATTAATCTGAGTGCATGCTGATCTGTTTGAGATTGTCAGCTGTGGATTGGAACCTTCTACCTTTTGCCCAATACACTGTATGAAGACGCCAGGAGAGCACAATGTTTATATATTGGGATATGCTGAATTTGAGGGGGAATTTCTATAGGTGTTAATGTTAATAAGGTTAGCATGTGTGAAGATTGGAGCAATGGAAAACTGTTCATTTTATTATCTGGAAAAATCAGTCATATGGGGAATCTTGCTGCTATGATGGTGTTCTGCAAAGTAAACGAAAGCTATTGTGCCTAAACTCATTTTCAGGGATACTGTAGCAACCTGACGGATCAACAACGTTGGCTAATATGGTTTTTCGTTTGATTCTATTGGAAACCAGAGCAAAGATTGACTGAATATTGTAAGAGGTGTTATCTACTATTCGCAAGCAACGTCCAAGGGGGAATTTGTTGGAACATATATTGTCATATATAATATGTCCGTCGCTTGACGAATACTCTAGGCTTAATGTAATACACCTGATATGTTGTAAACACATGAGCATATGCGAATGAGACTCAATCGTACGACCGTGCCATGCTAATGGACCAATCGTGCGACTAAGAGATGCTATTAGGCCATTCGTAAGACTGAACCATAAGTATGGTCCAGTCGTACGATTGAACCATACGCATGGCCCAATCGTATGAATGGGCCCAGTCGCATCTGATATGGGCTGAGGCCTATAAATACCAGTTTCATTGTGTAAAGATTAGGGTTTTTGAGAGTGTGCCCGGGGCCTAGGTGCTGCCGGATGAGAGGGGAGATCATGCTCGATCTCCCCTTGCCAAGAGTCACGATTCTTACGTTGTAACGAGCTTGTAATCATTAGGTTTTATCAATGAAACCATTTTCTTATAGTTCGTTCTATTGTTTGTCTCTTGGTTGTTTATCCTTCCGTCAAGAACACGCTCGGATGTCTACTGATCCAACGACTTCACAATAGTTATCTTTGTCACCAGCCCAATTATGATCCGTAAATGCATGTAATGTTATGAGGGTGGCATAGAGATAACGCAGTAGGCATTTTAACTGTCTAGTGAGTTGATGTAGGGCCATACATGAACTGGGATAGCTGGTGGTTCATAGTAAAGGAAAGATCCGACCATGTTAAGGATAGGTATTGATGAGCACCGATGAGGGTACGATACTCAATGGGCGAAGGGTGAGGGTTGCCTCCATGTAACGTTAATGGTTTAAAAAAAGTAATCAGAGTTAATATTGGTTTACAATCACTCATCTTGGCTTTCGATAGGATTTCTTGGATGTACCTCTTTTGGCATAAAAGAATACCTTGTGATTGAAGGAGTATTATGACACCTAGAAAGTAAGAAAGGTTGTTAAGATCTTTGAGATTGAAATTTGTAGCAAGAAGATGAATGACTTGATTAAAAAGAGTAGGATAGGACCGATGATGATTATTTCATCAACATATACGAGGAAAAAAATGGGAGATAAGGTAGTTATGAGTACTATTTAGAGAAGAGTTAGAGATTATTGGTTTGAAAACCTTGGGAAATTAGATACGACTTCAATTCATCATACCAAGCACGTGATGCTTGACAAAGTCCATATACGAATTTGTTAAGCTTGCAAACATGGTCCAAAAAGGAAGGATTAACGAAACCCGGGGGTTGAGCCATATAAACATCCTCCTGAAGGATGGCCTTAAGAATGCGTTGTTAATGTCTAGCTAGAGAATGTTCTATTGTTGAGAAATGGCTCTAGAGAGGATAAGGCGAAGTGTGGCGGGTTTGATGACAGGACTAAAAGTTTCAACATAGTCAATACGTGGTCGTTGGTGAAAGCCTTTAGCAACTAAGTGTGTTTTTAAACACTCAGTGATGGCATCATATTTGTATTTCGTGTGGAAGACCCACGTACTACAAACAAAGTTAGGTGCAAGGGTGGAGGGAACGAGTATCCATGTTCGGCTTTATTCAAGGGTGTCATATTCAACTTGAATTACTCGATACTAGGAGGGGTGTTTGAGGGCATGGGCGATGGTGGGTGGTTCAAACAGAGGGATATAGGAGTGAGCATTCGGTTATACCCGTGAATTTCTACCCGGGACCGATCGGGAACCGGGGACTGACTAGGGTAATTTCAAACCCGGAACCGCACCTGTTTCCAAATACACGGTTCGGTTAAATCACGGGTACTACTGTCGGTTCTAATCGGGTGCCGTCGTAGAACCGATTTCCAATTCGATGGTCTGAGTGGCAAGCATCGGAAGCAAAAGATCATGGACAAAAAACATTAATTTGTTAATCTAGTGAAAAAAAGAGAAGAAATTATCACCATTGGATGATACATCTAATTATTGTTAGTTTCATTGCCATCAACACAGAAGGTTAGTAAACTTTTTATTGTTATGAAATGTGTTGGGTTTGCTAAGTTTCAATTTCTTTTACATATTTTAACCTTGCTACATAGAATTTTATTTTTAGAATCATAGAATGTAGATGAAACATGTGGTTATGGGAATGAATTGAATCTTACTTGGCATCTCGATTTGATTATTGTAATGCCTACAAGGTGTTTGATGAAATGTCTATGAGACTTGACTTTCTAATAGGAGCAAGCATACTTGGATCTTCTTTATTTTAGTACAAACCAACAAAATGTTTACTGATTATACATCTTTGCTAGTTGTAGAGATCATTATATGGTATGGTGCATAATTCTTTGTTAAAAAGCTAAAATTTTATGTAAAGAATCAAGGATTTGAAGTTTACTACCACCCAAAATTTGTAAAATTCAGTCCTACATAACAAGAAAGCACAAAGGATTTTATGAAAACAATTTGTCAAACATGAGCCAAACACTAACATACTAATATACTCACTGTGGTGTACCTACTCTTGTAATGCATAAATGAAATAAGAAAAGTAGCTGAAAGTTGACAAGAAATGATAACCAAGAAATCAAAATAAGATACTGATTGAGTAGAAAATCCAAATAACTGAATAAGTAAATGACTAATGAGTTTAAATTCAAACAATTGATGACCTAAAAATCAATAGTAATAATAATAACCAAAATAAATAGAAATAAATGATAATCAAAATCTCCATCACTCATATGAGCAAGAAGTCCACTTCTAGTTGTTCTTCAATTCTCAACAATCACCATCAACCCAATTTTATCAAAAATATCTAAATGAAATCTTCAGTTAGTATCTAAAAATACAAAAAATATCAATAACAAAATAAAGAAGTTACCTTTTGACAACTCGTCGAATTTATCCAAATCCTCGACTTCACTAATTTCTTTCTTCCCTTTCGAATCCAATCCTGTGTGCATATCAATGCTTCAACAATATTAGGGGATAATGAACTTCTATAGGCGTGCACCACCCGTCCGCCCGTGCTAAAAGCTGACTCAGAAGCTACTGTTGAAACTGGAATGACCAAGATATCTAAAAATAAAATGAAACAATTATAATCTAATAAATGATGTAAATAGAAATTTAGAAACATAAAAAATGTATTACCTTTCGCCATGTGTGAAAGGATTGGATATCTACCCGAATTGACCTTCCACCATTGTAGAATATCAAAGTCGAACTCATTCATTGTAGAATCCTCATTTGTCAGATATCTTTCAAGTTCTGTTCTCTGAGTGTAGGACTGAACACCACCACCCTTGAATTTCTGAAATGTACCAATCCAAGCATTTTTACTCGACATTGTTTGCTCACCTCTATTCTCCGTCCTTACTGGGTTGCTTGAACTGGTTCCATACAATACCTTATAATCCTTATACATTATATGCATCTCAGACTTCACATCTTCAACCATCTTGCATATCTTAGTTTTAATATATTCGTTGGTGTCTTCGGGTTTTCTAGCCAACTCACAAGTTCTGCTACAACCGTACTCTACTACTTGAAGCTTATATCACGGATCTAATATTACTGCGAAGTCAAAAATCATATTTCTACTACCATCATCCCCAAATTATTATTCAAATTTGGCTTGCATCATTGATATCATTGTCATGAAATCAAAGAGATCCTTATTTTCCTTTTTCAATTCATCTAGGTGATCACCTATATCCATAACCTCAGCATATACTTCATGGGCCACCACAGTAGTTGAACAACTTGCATTTACTGTTTTTGTTTTGAATAGCTCAAGGAACTTTGCAAGCTTCTTTGCAACAATCCAATCACTATGATCTGGAACAACATCTAAGTTACTCCGGAAATTACTATACTTACGAGCATATAAATCAAAAGCATCCTTTAGTTTAATAGCCCTTTCTAGCATGTCGTAGGTGCTATTCCATCTTGTTCACACATCCAAAGATAACAAGGCTTTTGTGTCAATTTTTTTCTCAGTAATACATGCTTTAAAGTCATGAAGTCTAGCCGCCGATGATCTAATATATTTGACTGCGTCACGAATACATTCCACAGTTTTACCTTGTCGTTTCAATCCATCTTGTATTATGAGGTTAATTATGTGAGCTAGGCATCTAACATGTAGGTACATACCATTACGAATCAAATTTGGTAACCTAAGCTTCAGTTCTCTAACTGCCACATCATTTGATGTGGCATTATCCATAGTAAATACCATCACTCCATTTATCCCCCACTCGTCGATACAATCTTTAATAGTTGTCGCAATCTGATCACCCTTATGGCTAAGTATGGGCCTAAAGTTTATTATTCTCTTCTGATAGTTCTAGTTATCATCATTGTAATGGGCTATCAAACACATGTAGTTTATATTTTGGTTTGAAGTCCAGGTATCTGTTGTTAAAGAAACCCTTTGTTTGTTCTTAATAAAAAATTATTTCAGCTTCTTTTTTTCATCAAGATAGAATTCAATAATATCATGGGCGACCATAAACCGCGAGGGAATGTTAAAACTAGGACACACAACTTCCATAAAATTCCTAAACCCTTCACGTTCAACGAAAGAAAATGAAAGTTCGCCCTCGATAATCATCCGAATTAATGCTCTTCTAACATTAGCGGGGTCAAAATTCCATGTTTTTAACGTGCCTTGACCATCTTCATTTCTCTTCAAAGAGAGGCGAGTTTGGTCTTTGTTCATATTAGCAGGGTTTTTCTCACAACTTTTTACATGCTTATTCAACGACGATGTTTCATTCCTTGAAGATTCAACACATAACACATTACCACAATAGTTGCACATTCCTTTTCGATGACCCTCCTCATCGTAGAATTCTTGAAAATGTTTCTAACATTCTGCTTTGAGCTTCCTTTTCTTTGGTTTCATTTTTTGTTTCCCAGATTTTTTTCCACTCACAGGTTTGATTTCTTCTTTCTCTTTACCACTAGATATGTTTTAGGTATCCATATTGTTAAGACATGTATATAAAATAACATTGTGTTAAGACATGTATATACTTGCATGTTTCTTAATGATCATACATGCAACCTACTATGAAATCAAGATATAAAACACACATATACTTACTGTTATGTTAATAGTCTTCTACTATGATAATTGTTTAAAAAAACAATTACAGTTTCATACTTGCATACATACAAGACATATGTATTACTTAACATCAGATAAGTAGCTTTTATACTATTAGTAGTTAATAGATGGTTACAAAAAAACAAGTAAAATAGTAGCTTTTAAAATCCATCTGAAGTTAGTAGCTTTTATACTATTAGTATAATAGTCTGAAGTTTTCATCTCTCCCTTGGTTTTGCCAAACCAGATGATGTTGCAAAGTTAAACACCCGCCAGTCATTGACCATCAACAGCAGTATGCATTTACCAAAAACTAACCAAGGTGGTCTTTTGGTCGCGTCCAGCAATATGAATATAAGGTTTATAATTCCAAAACATAGGATTATTTCAAGAATGGAATGGAATTTGTTATCTGGATCTTGGATGCAAGGATGTACTTCAGCGGGTCTTCTACTCGCATTATTGATGTGTAATCCAAGTTCTGAACCTGTACATGCTGAAGCTAAAGAGAACAAACAAGATAACCCTAGATATAATGCTTTCTTCGTCTCAAATGAAGCAAATCAAACTTAATCAATCTACACAACATTAATCAATATTCTAGTTGAAAAGCCATACATGCCTATCACTTAAGGATTAATGAATACTCATGAATGAATGCTACCATAAATCAATACATTCAAGTGTACTCTTGTGTATGTAAATAATTTAACATTCATACCTTAGTTGTAGTTGAGATATTACAGGTGGATGATGATGATTTCGGTCACCGGGCTGTTTCGTAACACAACCCAGGTTATGTATATGATGTGTATGGAGATTAAACTTGATTGATGATATGTAATATTGCTTCACAATTGATTTCGATCCCTGTTGCTGTATGGTACTGCTGTAATGGTTGCTTCAATTGATTTACCATACCATTTAAATTGGAATTCAAATTGGTTTGTGATTAGGAAGGTACGTATTTTTTGGGATTTAAATTCTGCATGTCTATCTTCTTAAATAATAATATCTTTTACTCAATTTCGGTTATCACGGTTTTAAATTGTTTACCCGTGGTTATACCCGTAACCGACCCGTAACCCGCCAAGCAAAAATTATAAGAACCGTTACCCGTATGGTAATACAACCGACTCGGTTATAACGGTTTTTAACTGTACAGTTCGTCGGTTATCTCGGTTCCTACCCGTATCTTGCACACTCCTAGAGGGAGAGGTTGGTTTTGTGTGTAGTAAAAATCAAAATGATGGTATTTAGGGTTGGTTTTGGGTTTGAACGTGTGTGTGGTTTGAAAATAGAAGTTTTAGTATGGGTTACGGAGGCCGGTAATGGATTATAAGCTACTAGGGTGCAAGAAGTATGAGGAATAGGAGTGTCATGCAAGGTATTGGATCGCATGGGGCCTGGTGGAATCTTTATGGTGGTGGATGTATGGTGTTAATAGATGGTGGATGGTGGATGTGAATGGAATAGGTAAAGAAAGTGGATTCTAACTTATGGCTAAAAGATTTGAGTAAGAGGTTGAGCTGGTTAACTTTTCATACGAGAAGATAACTTAAACAAAATACAATGTGTCACGAGGTGTAAAGTTTGTAAGTGAGTGGGTCAACTGCATAACACTTTGGGTTGGGGAGTACCTGAAAAATATGCATGGGGTATATGAAGAGTGGAGTTATGAGGTAAGTAAAGGCGGTCCGAAGAGTAGCACAAACAACTAATACTGTGTATTTTAGTGTAGTTCGGTTGTATGTTAAATAGTCGACAGAGTGGGTAAGAGTTATGAAGTGTGGGAGTGTGGAGATGGTTGATAAGATAATTGGTAGAGGTGAATGAAAATGGCCAAAAGGTGACTGACAACTTTACATTAGATAGAAGAACTAAACTCATTTTAACAATATATCGATGGTGTTGTTCAGCATATCAATTGTACTTGGGGGTATTAGTGGTGAAGTTAAATGGGAAATGCCACAAGATGATAAGTGAGGAGCAATTTTTAGATAAATTAGCATGAATATATTGTTTTATGTTCTTTCAGAAGTAAGTTTCCATTATTTGCTGGAAGTGACTAAATGTTGAAACTGAATCTAATTTTTATTTCAATGGGTAAAGCCATATGTATTTAGTGTAATAGTCCAAGAATTTATGTAATTTTTAAAATTATTAAATGATTCAATCGGAGAGCACCAAACATAAGAAAAAAATAAATTAAAAGGAGCATGAGATGATAGAGATGTAGTTGGAAATGGTATACGATAACCTTTATTGATATAACACGCATTACAATTATCATCAAAAGTAGAATCGAGAGAAATAGACAATGAAAAAAGTTTGAAATTGTATTAGTTAGATGACCAAGCCTATGGTGCCATGTGAGTGTGTGTGTTTACCAAGCATGAGTGGGTATGTAAGATGTGGGTAGTCATGATGATTCATGATGCATGATGTGGTTGGTTTTGTGCGTGTGTTTCGTAGGGTGTGTGATTAACCCTTTTGATAGATAATATGTATATTATATTTGTGTTATATAAAATATGTATAATAGGTATGTGTTAAATATAAAATGTATGTTATATGTGTGTTATTATATGTGTGAATTTAATTATATAAAGTAATATAATTAAAACGTATAAAGGGTATCTGGAATGGAAGTGGAAGCACATCACCATGGATTTCATTACGAAGCTGCCGCGTACCCCGAAAGGGTATGATGCCATATGGGTGATAGTTGACCGTTTGACGAAGAGTGCTCACTTTTTACCGATCCGCGAGACATATTCATCTGAGAGGTTGGCTGATCTGTTCAATAGGAAAATTGTAACTCGTCATGGTGTGTCGGTGTCTGTTGTGTCTGATCGTGACACCCGGTTTACATCTAAATTTTGGAAGAAATTCCACCCGACGCTATGGGGACGAGGTTACATATTAGCACGGCTTATCATCCCCAGACTGATGGTCAGTCAGAAAGGACCATTCAGACATTGGAGGACATGCTTCGGGCATGTGTTATCGATTTTGGAGGAAGTTGGGATGACCACTTAGCGTTAGCTGAGTTCTCATACAACAACAGTTATCATGCCAGCATTGGTATGCCCCCATATGAGATGCTATACGGTAGGAGATGCAGAACACCCATTTGTTGGGGTGATATTGGTCAGAAGGAGTTAGGGAGCGTCGAGGTGATCGAGGCTATGACTGAGAAGCTTCAAAAGATCAAAGCCTTCATAAAGGTAACCAAAGATAGACAGAAGTCGTATGCTGATAAACGACGCAGACCGATTGAGTTCTAGGTGGGTGACCGGGTTATGTTGAAGGTCTCACCTTGGAAGGGTATCATTCGTTTCCGAAAGCGGGGCAAGTTGAGCCCGAGGTACATAGGCCCTTTCCGAATCATTGCTCGAGTAGGAGAGGTGGCCTATAGATTGGAGTTACCGGATGAGTTAAGTGGAATTCACCCGACATTCTATGTATCTCACCTAAGGAAGTGCTTGGCAGATGAAGATATGATTGTTCCACTGGAAGATATTGAAGTATACGAACGGCTCAATTATGTGGAGCAACCAGTGGCAATATCGAAAAGAGAAGAGGCTGAGGAATAAAACGGTTCCACTTGTGCGTGTACAGTGGAAGCACAGGAAAGGATCCGAGTCTACGTGGGAGACTGAAGAAGAAATGAGGCAGCATTACCCACGTTTGTTCGAGGAATAACAGGTTTCGGGGACGAAACCTATTTAAGGGGGTGGACTTGTAACACCCGGTTATTATTTATTTTGAAGCCGACGAATGAAGAAAAAGAAATAAAGTCCAAAGTCGAGGGACCTAACTCGCCAATGAGAGAAAGTTGGGTGAGTGGAGGTATTTGAAGGGAGAGGGCAGCCCTTACCCTCTCTCCACACCCAAAAATTCAGCCATAGAGAGAAAGAAGAGAGAAAAAGGGAGAAAAATTGGTTCGGGTGGATTCAAGAGTGCAAAATCGAAGTGTAGCGTGTTGATTCGAAGCTCTTCTCGTTGTGGTCGTTTGTGTGAGTTCTAGGACCCCTCTTTTACATGTTTTCAAACGATTTTGGGGCTGGAACACATAGAAAACCTGTTTTTGTATGTGTGTGTTTGACCCATTTGTATGTGCTTGCGTGTGATGTGTTTGGAGTTTGTTTCTGGGTTTGTGTGTGCTTGAATGGTGTTTTAGTATGCATTCCTAAGGTTTAGGATGGTTGATTTAGGCTTAGAATGGGTTTGGATGAGCTTGGAGGTCGAAAATGGCAGATTGGGTTCGGGATGAACTCCATTTTGCATCAGCTAGGGCTAGGCGACCGAATGGAGGCCATACGGCCGAATGAGGTGCGATTGAGGTTCATTCGCACGATTGAAGTTCTTTCGTGCAATTGAGGAATTCATTCGTACGATTGGGGGCCAGTCGCATGGGGAGTCATGCGACTGAGGGCCTTGTCGCATAGGTGCTCATCCGCATTAGTTTCATCCGCATGAGGTCCATTCGCATTAGTTCCATTCGCATAGGACTCATCCGCATTGAGTCCATCCACATGAGGTCATTCACATGGGTGTTCATTCGCTTGGGTGTTCATCCGCATGAGGTCCATTCGCACGATTGGACATTCATCCGCATAGGTGTTCATCCGTATTGGTCCATTCGCATGATGTTCAGTCGCCTGGAGGCATGCGACTGAAGGGTGTCCATACGCCCAAGTAGAGCTGTTGTACCCGGGGAAAAGTGTAGTTTAATTACTGACTTTCGGGGGAAAGTGCAGATGTAAGTTTTGGCATGAAAATTCCCGTAAGTTCATGTAAGATGACTGTTGAGACCTTAGAGGGTATGTTGGGCATGATGATGATGATGTTGCATATTTATGCATGATGTATGTTATGTATGTATGATGTTATCCTGTATGATGATGATGACTGTGTATGTTGATGTTCCTGATTTTTATGAATGTTTATCTTTCCTGTGGCTTTACGTGTTATGTTAATGAATGAAATGAAAGTATTATGTAACGTAAAGTGGAAGATAATAAAAGAGTAACATGATGAATGAATACATGCATTAATAAATGATGGAATGTAACAAAATTCTTGCAAGATTGGTATAACGGGACACACCCCTTTGTAAGGTGTTAGCCCAACGGTGTGTGGGTTGCTACCTCAGGAGTATGCACATCGGGGTCCTTCTTTGTGATTGACCATTTGTATAGAACCATTGTTGCTTGCCTTCGGTACTGTGGCCATGAGGTGCTGTACACCGTAATGGAAGGTCTATGATAGGCTTCGGTCCAGTACCAACGGACGGAAGGGCATAGCGCATGACAATGGTATACCTGAATTTTTACCTTCGGTGCTGTGGCCATGAGGTGCTGTGCACCGTAATGGAAGGTCTATGATAGGCTTCGGCCCAGTACCAACGGACGGAAGGGTAAAAGTTCATGGTTTTAATGGAAAGAAAAGATGTAATGATGAACGAACGAATGATGAAGATAATAAAGATATTATCTATGTGTACGTATGATGTATGATCGCATGAAAGTAAAGAATGGTTTTAATGAAAGAAAAGTATGTTTTATTATAAAACTAGAACTCACTCAGCAACGCTGACTTTTATGTGTTTCCAGTTGGCAGGTAATGATTGCTGAGGATGGCACGGGGCGGCTACTCAGCTCTTTTGGATGGCATCCATTTATATAAGGCTTTTGTGATGTAATGCAACAATGTATTTTGTAATTGGTTAACGATGTATTATTTTGCAAAAGTTTTTATGATGAAATGGAATGATGTTTAATGTTTCCGCTGCAACGTTTTATGAAAGTTAAATGTAATTATATGTTTTATGTGCGATGATCGACCAGCTGTAAGCGTCCCGGGAACGGGGCCTTATAAAATAGCACAAAGAAGCAACAATATGAGAATGATGAATCAGACTCTCAATCCAGTAAAAGTCAAGAAGATTCAAAAGCAAAGAAGAAGCAGCAAAAGCATCAGTTGCTAAAACCAAAGTAGAAAACATCTGCTGATGATAAACCTCTAAAGAAAGAGAAACCACATAAGCAACTCAAAACACCTCACAAGAAGGTGGATTTGACTGATAAGAATGAAAATGATGATAAATTCTTTGATCATTTTGAAAAGGGTACACATATACCACAGTCAAAATCAAAGGATGGTGAAACATTTAATCATCAAGGTTCATCATCAAAATCAAAGCAGCAGATAACAAGAGAAAAGGTGAATGAAGAAGGGATTGAGAAACAAGAATAAAACTCCACAAGCTCATCTTCAACAGAATCATCCTCACCTCAACCATCACATAATGAATCAATTGAGTCTAAAATTAATACTGAAACATCAAAACTCATTCATGAGGAAGTTACAATTTTAGACACTATTGGAAAACCCAAGATCATTAAGACTTGGGTTCCTAATTCTAATTGATTTCTTTTTGTGTGCAGGAACAATCATGGAGAGCTGACAACAAGTGGTATGTTGACAGTGGTTGTTCCAGACATATGATAGGAAACTGTTCTCTTCTCCATGACTTCAAACATAAAAATACTTCTTACGTGGCATTTGGTGGGGATAAGAAGGGAGGTAAAATTGTTGGTAAAGGAATGGTAACTAATGGTGTGCTCAAATTTGAGAAAGTAAACTATTGTGAAAATCTACAATATAATTTACTGAGTGTGTCTCAAATTTGTGATCAAAATTATACCATATTATTTGATAACACTAATTGTTACGTTCTTAAGCCAGGTTTTTCAGTTCCAGAAGATTGGATCCTTCTTAAAGCATCAAGAAAAGGAAACACATATGTTTTGGATATGAACAATACATCACTCATAAGCAGTGAAACATGCCTGCTATGTAAGTCATCAGAAGATGAATCTCAGTTGTGGCATAGAAGGCTTGTTCACTCCAACATGAAGAACATGAATAAATTGGTGAAAAATGACCTAGTCATTGGATTACCAAGAAAGAATTTTATTGTTCAAACCATTGTCCTTCATGTTATAAAGGAAAATAACATAGAGTGCCACATAAAACCAAAATTATCAATACAAACACTACACCACTCAAATTGCTTCACATGGATCTTTTTGGTCCAACCAATGTGATGAGCATTGGAAAAAGGCAATATTGTTTGGTGGTTGCGGATGATTTCACTAGATTCACATGGGTCTTTTTCTTATAACAAAAGAGTGAAACATCAGAAACATTAATGGAGTTTGTCACCATGATTGAAAATCAACTTGATTTAAAAACTAAAATTTTTAGGAGTGACAATGGGACTGAATTTGTTAATGCTGTCTTAGACTCTTTTTGCAGGAATAAAGGCATTGCAAGGCAATTCAGTGCACCAAGAACTCCACAACAAAATGGAGTTTCTGAGAGAAGAAACAGAACTCTCATTGAAGCAGCAAGGACAATGTTGGCTGATTCACAATTGCCTATCACCTTTTGGGCTGAAGCAGTGAACACAGCATGCAATGTTCAAAACATGACATTAATTGTCAAAGAACATAATAAAACACCTTATGAGCTTTTATTTAAAAGAAAACCTTACATAGATATCTTAGAGCTTTTGGATGTCATGTATCTGTTTTAAACACAAAAGAACAATTGGGAAAGTTTTCAGAAAAAGCCTATGATGGCTTATTTGTGTAAGGCCCCGTTCCCGGGACGCTTACAGTTGGTCATTCATTGCGCATAAAACATATAATTACATTTATCTCATGAAAATATTGCAGCGGAAACATTCAAAAATGACATCTCATTTCATTATAAACACTTTTGCCAAATAATACACCATTATCCGATTACAAAATACATGTTTGCATTACATCACAAAAGCTTTATAAATGGATGCCATCCCAAAAGAGGCGAGTAGCCTTGCAGTGCCATCCTCAGCAAACATTACCTGTCAACTGGAAAACATATAAAAAGTCAGCGTTGCTGAGTGAGTTCTAGTTTTATAAATGAACATACTTTACTTTCATTAAAAACTATTCCTTTTTTCATGCGATCATTCAACATACGTATACACAGATAATGTCATTATTATCTTTCGTCACATTCATTATCTTTCGTTCTTTTCATACGTTCATTCTTCCGAGTCTGTTGCGACAACAGAGTCGCTCACCTCAATAGCAATCTCAAAGATTGCACACTATCCGAGTCTGTTACAACCATCGGGTTGCTCAACTCATTGCCAATCTTAATGATAGCAAGCTATCCGAGTCTCTTGCAACAACAAGGTTGCTCACCTCATGGAAACATCACGATAGCACATTATTGGAGTCTCTTTTAACAACAAGGTTGCTCACCCCATGGGCAATCTCAATGATTGCACGTCATCTGAGTCTCTTGCAACACAAAGTTGCTCACCCCATATATGTGCTTGCAAGCCTTTCCTTCGTTCATTCATCATTCATTAATGCATGCATTCTTACTTCATGTTCCTCTTTCATTATCTTTCACTTTACGTTACATAATACTTCATTCATTCATTAACATGACACGTAAAGCCGCAAGAAAGATAAACATACATCATAATAAGGAACATATCATACACAATCATACATACAGGGCAACATCATACATACATAACATGCATAAACATGCAACATCATCATCATCATACCCTACATACTCTCTAAGGCCATAACAGTCATCTAACATGCCCTTACGGGAAACTTTACGTCAAAACTTACATTTGCACTTTCTCCCGAAAGCCAGAAGTCGAACTACACCTTCCTTCGAGTGCAACAGCCCTATTCGGGCGTATGGACACCCTTCAGTCGCATGGCCTCCATGCGACTGAACATCATGCGATTGGACTCATGCGGATGATCATCTATGCGAATGAACACCCAGTCGTGCGTATGGACCTCATGCGGATGGAACTAATGCGAACGGGCACCTATGCGACTAACATCATGCGAATGGACTCATGCGACTAAGCACCTATGCGACTGGACCCTCAGTCGTATGACTTCCCATGCGACTGGACTCCCAGTCGTGCGACTGAAACCTTAGTCGTGCGATTGAACCCTCAATCGTGCGAATGAATCCCAATCGTGCGAATGACCTTCAATCGCCTCTCAATCGGCCGTATGGCCTTCATTCGGTCGCATAGCCCTAGCTGATGCAGAATGGAGTTCATCCCGAACCCAATCTGCCATTTTTGGCCTCCAAGCTCATCCAAACCCATTCTAAGCCTAAATTAACCATCCTAGACCTTAGGAATGCATACCACAACACCATACAAGCACACACAAGCCCGGAAACATACACGAAACGCATCACACCCAAATGGGTCAAACACATACACACACAAAAACAGGTTTTTAATGTTCTCTAGCCCCGAAATCTGTTGAAAATAAGTAAAAATGGGGTCCTAGAAATCACACAAACGAGCAAAACGACAAGGGCTTTGATTTGGCTTGCTACACAACGAGTTTGGCCACCCGAATCACCCGAACCGACCCTTTTTCCTCTTTTTTTCTTCTTTCTCTCTTCTCCTCTCTATAGATGGCTGAAATATGAGTGTCAGGGAGAGGGTAAGGGCTGCCCTCTCCCTTAAATACTCCCACTCACCCGTCTTTCTTTCGTTGGCGAGTTTGGTCCCTCGACTTTGGACTTTATTTCTTTTTCTTCCTTCGTCCGGCTTCAAAATAATAAATAAGCGGGCGTTACAATTTGTTGGATAGAAACTCCTAATGTGTCATTTGATGAATCCTTATTTCCTAAATCTGTGAAAGGATCATCATGGTTGTTTGAGATAGATGCACTCACAGACTCATTTAACTCTAGTTATTTGAATAATGCAGGTTCAGCAGATGCATGCTATCCATTTGTTCCACCAAACATAAATGAAGTGTCATTATCTGCTGATCCTCCAAGAATACAAACTTCAAGTATCATGGAACAAGGAACTTTAAATAATGCCAATAATGCAGTTCAAGACCAGCCAAATGGATCTACATCCTCAAATGAAAACACTTCATCAGCAGCTGCTAACTCTGCATCCGCAGATGAGTGTTCTACATCCGAAGATATGGATATTGCATCAGCAGATGTACCATCCACATCAGTAGATATTCAAAACATTGGAGATGATCCATTTCATTCCAAAGAGTCAATGTCAGCAACTCAGCAAATACCATCCGTAGATGTTCATGTAACTCTTGCGGAAGAACAAAATACATCTGTAGAAGTTTCTATGGAAGGCATTCACAATGCAACTGATGTAGAAACTCATGAGGAAAATCATTTAGCTTCCAATGATCAACATGATGATCAATTTGATTACTTCATAAATTCTGGTTCTCACCTGAATCCATCTGTATCACTAAATATGACTAACTTGGAATCATCTATTCCAGTTGAGTCTATTCCAACAACAAGAATTCATAAGACTCATCCAATAGACAACATCATTGGTGACCTTAATGAAAGAACCACAAGAAGCCAAGGGGGAGCTGCAAACATCTGTCTCTTCACTTGTTTTCTCTCACAAGTGGTTCCTCCAAACATCACAGCTGCACTAAAAGATAATAGCTGGATTGAAGCAATGCAGGAAGAGCTTCAACAATTCAGAAAGCAAAAAGTCTGGAATCTAGTTGATCTACCTGAAGGTCAACATCCAATTGGCACAAGGTGGCTTGTCAAAAATAAACTAGATCACAGAGATATAATTGTGAGAAACAAAGCAAGGCTAATTGCACAAGGCTATACTCAAGAAGAAGGGATAGACTATGATGAAGTTTTTGCACCAGTTGCAAGAATTGAAGCTATAATAGTATTTCTAGCCTATGCATCATATAAAAAGTTCATTGCCTATCAAATGGATGTCAAATGTGCTTTCTTATACGGGAAAATTGATGAAGAAGTCTATGTAGCTGAACCTCCTGGTTTTGAAGATCCTGATTACCCACATAGGGTATACAAGCTTGACAAAACTTTGTATGGTCTTCATCAAGCACTAAAAAAGTGGTATGAAACATTATCATCTTTCTTGCTCAAGCATGGATATAAAAGAGAAACTATTGATCAGACTCTCTTTCTCAAACAAGAACATCAAGACCTCTTAGTTGTTCAAATTTATGTGGATGACATTATATTTGGATCGACAAACAAGAGACTGTGTGTAAGCTTTGAAGAGTTGATGAAATCTAAGTTTCAGATGAGTTCAATAGGAGAATTAACCTTCTTCCTTGGTCTACAAGTTCATCAAAAAACAGATGTCATCTTCATCAATCAAGAGAAGTATATACATCATATATTGAAGAAGTACAATCTTGCTGATACATCTTCATGCAAAACACCTGCTTCAACAATTGATAAGATTGTACCTGATTCTACAGGAAAATCTGTTGATCAAAGATTGTATAGATCAATGATAGGATCTCTTATTTATTTAACTGCCAGTAGACCAGACATTATGTTTGTTGTGTGTGTTTGTGCTAGGTACCAATCAGATCCAAAAGAGTCTCATCTGAATGCTTTGAAAAGAATCTTCAGATATCTCAAAGGGAAACCAGCTCTTGGACTTTGGTATCCAAAGGATGGTGACTTCACTCTCCACTCATATTCAGATAGTGACTTTGGAGGATGCAACAACAACAGAAAATCCACAATTGATGGGTGTCAATTTATAGGACCAAGAATTATTTCAATGCAGTGCAAAAACCAAACAAATGTATCTGTATCCACAGTTGAGGCTGAGTACATAGCTGCTTCAGTTGGTTGCTCTCAAGTCCTTTGGTTGCAAAATCAATTAATTGATTATGGTTACAGTTTCCTTCAAACTCCAATTTATATTGACAATTCAGCTGCTATGTTTATCATTGCTAATCCAGTGCAACATAGTAAAACAAAGCATATTGAAATCAGATACCATTTTCTGAGAGATTGCTCAAAAGAAGGTTTGACAAGTTAGTCAAAGTGAATACAACAAATCAGCTTGCTGATTTATTCACTAAAGCCTTTGATTCAGTTAGATTTAATTTTCTAATTGAGTCTCTGGGCATGATTAACTTAGATTAATCATTATGAACAAAGAAAAGCATGTGTCTGTCCTTGTAAATAGTAATCTATAAAACCCAAAAACATTCAGAAAAACATAAAAAAAATAATTTTCTTCGAAAGATTTATAATTACATTCGGAAGAAACTTATCTCTCAAAAAACAAATAACAAATTCAGTACATTTACCTTCGGAAGAAATTTCTGAAATTACTTCCGAAGCTTAAAATTAACTAAAGTACTTATATGTTTTCAAAGAACAATTTTCTTCCGAAACAAATTTACCTTCGGAAGAAATTCCTGAAACATCTTCCGAAGCTTAGAATAAAAATATTGTCTTTCTTACTGTGTCTTTTGATTAAGCATGACATATGTTTGAGAAATGATAGTACACTATGCCTTTGCTTACTTCCTGAGTTCTTAAAATCATTAAATTCTGATCAAAGTTTATTGATATGTGAGTAGGTTCATCTTGAATGATAACTACACTAAGTGAATGCCCAACATAATGCAAAAGTGACTGTTTTTGGGAAACTCCATCTTGAGGATACATCAAGTGAGTCTTATTCTGATGTGAGCAAATTACTCATCTAAGCACACTATGTCCCAACACTTTATAATGTCTATCTTTGCAAATCATATTCCCTCTTTTTTGTGTAAACAAAGACCTGGGTGTATGATCACCATGGTGCACATTTGCAACCAACTGGTGAATAGATCATGATCGTCATCATCCCTCTGTTTTGTGTAAACAAAGACCTGGGTTAAAGGCACCTCTGTTTTACAGAAGTAAAGACCTGGCGACCTGATGATGATCATATCTTAGCTCTCAAAAGAATCCTATGTGATCAACTGTATATTAACTTCCGAGCTATTACATCAATGCATTCATGAGATACCAAATACATCTCAAGATAGAACTTATAACTTAAAGTACATAGTTTGTAAGTGTGAAAAAGTGATGATTTGACTCACAAAGGAAGGACAAACACTAAGCGATTTGAATGTGGAGCCCATAACAGTTACTCACTAATAAACATGAAAACATGATAAACAACATGCCTAGTTGATACATTACTCTTGTTTGAATTTAAGTGGACAAACATACTTGCAATCAGAACTAGAATCAAGCATCATCTCATCAAATAAATCAAACAGGAAGATGCTTGGTGTTATAGTATGATCCCATTCTATGTTTATACATGCTGTGTATAGTACTTAATTCAATTTTTGTTTATTTTAACTTATTTCTTTTTCAGTACGTTTGGACAGTCATGTGTCTTTCATGATATTCTTCTCATAAATTTATGATAAATGCCTTCATTCAACATTAATCAAAAATTTAGGGGGAGTAGATAATTCATGAAAACAATTTAACAACAAAATTGTTAAATAAATTATCAATAAGGAATATGAAGGAATTGAAACCTGAGCACTACCTTGGCTGTAGGATACATGAAGTTTTTCAATTTATAACTCTTTTTGTGCACAAATTGTCATGTAAACAAAGTCAACAAGGTCCAATAGCAATAAATGGTTCTATCAGTTGAATAGAACCATACAATCAAAGAAGTTTCAAACTTGTAATTTCAGCATCAGCAGAAGCTACAATGCATTCTTTAGCATCAGCAGAAGCTACAATGCGAAACTTGATCAAGTAAAATATGACTATCCGTAGATTGGTAATCTACGGATGAGTTAATATTTTAAAAGCATAATCTATTTCCATAGATTGGTAACCTATGGAAAATCTAGTTATACTTCAATTAAATTTCAGTTTTTAAGTTGGGCATCCGCAGCTGTCCGACGGAAGAACTGAAATCTGCAGAATAAATAACTTCCACTAAAGAGTAATAAAGAAAGTGGGACACATCTCATTAAATAAATGAAATTAATGTGTCCGAGGGAGTATAAATGATGTTTTGACTTGGTATTCATTATTCACTTTTACAGAGCCTTTTTGACCTAGAATTTCGTTAGTCAAAACTTCATCCCTCCCTCATCCGATTTCAAAATTACTCGAACCTTAAACATCAAACAAAGTTTAAACTTGAGTTTAGATCTTAATTTCAAGGTAAATCATATAATGAACAACAATAATAAACTGATTTATTCATCTTTTTTGTTTAAACTGTTCGTATTCTCAGATGTGATATTATTGATCTAACCTAATCTTCTTAACTCTTATAAATAGATGGCTAATCGGTTTGCTAGAGAGAATAATGTGTGTGCCTTTCTCAACGCTGATGACCCTGTATTAGAAGGATGTCGAGATATCATCCGCTATTTAAGAAGATCAAGGTTGTTTTATGCCCTATTATCAGAGCCGGTGATTCATCAATCACACATTGTTGATTTCTGGAACTCGGCTAGAATAGAAAAGGAAGGAGAAGATGAGGTGATACATGCAGATATTGGGAATGAACACTTAGGATTGATGAACATTTTATTAGGAAAAATCTCAACTTGGGAGATATAGAGATAGGTCATCCTGGATGTGTTCGAGATGAATACATAGAAAATATCTTCTATCTAATGGGATATGATGGTGATTTTGACAAAGGAGAGATCAAGAAAGGAAGATTATGCAAGCCATATAGATTACTGTGTCACACTTATCTGTAGTGCATTTCCAACAGGAAGTCTGTCTAGACAGATTTTCAAGACACATATCATCTGGAATCATTGGTATATTTGAAGGGAGAACTTACAATTACTCAAAGTACATCCTTGGATCTTTGTGTGACCAAATAACAACACAGAAGGCAGATAAGATGTTCATGTTCCCAAGGTTCCTACAACTTATCATCAATGGTGAAATGCCTGGGATAGCAAGAGATGGTGATGTATTTGTGCAAGCACATTTGGGTAGATCTGTTCTGAACAAGATGAGTAGTAAATACCAAGGGGAAGACATGCCAATGTTTGCTCACGTGGCTGATGCTAATGCCAACATCCCACAAGATCTAGTATGGGAAGACCAGCAAGAGAGTTCATCTGCTGATGTTGAAGAAGTCTCACAGTCCCCTCCTCAATCTCCCATACACCACCATAATCAATCTCCACAAAACCAATCCGCTTCCAGTGAAAACACCCTGCCTATCTCACCTATTCAACATCAATATCCCCAACCTCAATCTCCAGCCAGTCAAAACACCCAACCAATCTCTCCAGTTCACCCTCAATCACCAATTCAAAACCAGTTACAAATTTTTCAACAACCTCCAACTCCTGAGCATCAATCATCTGAGAGCATTTATAATGGTGAGACTGAGTTAGCCTCACAAGCCAGTATTGTTCAACTATCTCTAACCAAAACTGAATTCCCTGTTCACTCAAATGATACTGAGCCTATATCTCCAATCATTGATCCTCAACAACAACAACAACCACATCAAGACCAGGAAAATCAAGCTGTTGAATCCAGTTCAAGTTCAGCCAGTGTAGCCCCTGATGAAGTGAATGATGATGAGATTGCTACTCAACATCTAGAAGGGGAAGAAGAAGCCAATTATGTTGATGTGATTGCTTATAAAGAAGATGATCTCAGTGATGATGATATTCCAGTCAGCAAAAGTTACCTGGTAGCTGAATACAACAAACTTATCATAAAGTCAAACAAGAGGTTAGAGAAAATAAGGGAGTTGAAAAGGATGATAAGAGAAAAAGAGGATAAGTGATAACTCAAGAAGCTTCCATGAAAAGATTAAGAGAAAGTGTTCAAGAAAACAATGAAGTAATTGATGCTCTGCAAAAGTTAGTCATAGAACTCAGAGAGACTATTGAACATGAGAAGGCTGAAGGAGAGAAGCTTGTGTTGGAGAACAATAAAGCTAAGAAGCCTCTGAATGAACAATCTGCTCAGCTGAAAAGAAAAGATGCAGAGATTGATGAGCTGAAAAAGAAGATAAGTGACCTTGGATCAAGTGTTCCTGCAACAAAACAACCAAAAGAATCTGCTGAGACTTCAAAGCAAATCATTCTATACTCAAGAAAGAGGAGATACTTGGGGAATGTAAAGACAGAAGTGATTGATGTTGAAAAGTCACCAAAAAGGTCTAAACCTACATCTCCGGAGCACACTTCTTTAGTGGATGTTTCAACCTTAAGACCTATATCTCCGGATGACACTGAAAGTGATGATGAATGGAATGAGCTTACTAAAGATGAGTCTCCCAAAGAACACAAAGAATCTTAGGCTGATGACCTTCTGACCACAAAAGACATATTGGAAGAGAGGCCTGAATCAACAATGTTTATGACCCTGATCAACCATGGTTTTTCATATGAAATGGTTGAGAGGATGAATCTGACTGAAATGAAAGATCCGCTGAAAGAGTTTGAGCTTGCAAGATTTATGATTTCCAATTGTAACTATGAAGCATTCATGTTAGGATCTGGTATTTGAACAAAACACCAACTGATTAACGTGTAAACCAAACCAAATACTGCGGAATCCTATTTGATTGGCGATCCAATCAGTGAGAACGCACGTAGAATCAATAAAGTATTGAATCAAACGTTAAGAATCGATTAGGAATCGATCTACAGCGTTCTATGAACTTGGAGTATGAACTTGGAGGCTTCTGGATGGCTAGGGTACGTCTGGAGTCGAAATAGAACGAATGCTTACGTTTTTCCACGAATTGGGTGGTATTTATAGGTTAGGGTTGCTCATTCGGGCGACTGAACCATTAGCATGGTTCAGTCGTGCGATTGAGCCATGCGGTTGATCCATCCGCACGACTGAGTATTCAGTCGTGCCACTGAGCAAATCTCATGTTACAATCATACGACTGATACAGTCTCTTGGTTCAGTCATGCGACTGAGTCGTTCGCCTGAAGTTATTCATGCGTATGGTCCATTCGTATGGGCCATTCGCATGAGAACTTCATTTTGTTAAGTTTGAATGTATTCATTAATATTACATTATGTGTATCAATTCAAACAATCACAAACCTATTTAACTAATTCATCATCAACTCATTAATGAAATATTAAACATTATAAATCACAAACAATCATTTTCATTTCATTAATATTCCAAACATTACATCAGTGTAAGACAAACAAAACATATTACATTCATATCAGGATCTAGGTACATATGTATCAACAAACTCCCCCTTGGACCTAGATCTATCTAATGTCTTACCTTCTGCATCACCTTCTCATACTTCTTGTACTTTTCCTCTCTTGTGACTCCTGCATGAATCTCAAACGCAAAACAGAGTCTTATGACGTTCTGGAATTGGAGGGCTTGTACAATATCTTGCGTGTCATAGAACAGTGGCCACTTGTATAGAGTGTAGATATCATTAGCTGACAAGTTGGTGAGCCACATTGGGTCAAACACCCTGATGGTATCCATTTGTCTCTCTTTTTTAGAACTATGACCGCCTCCTCGGTTCTCCAATCATAGTACCACCACTTAAAGTGTGGAGTGAAGTCCAGTGGCATTTCCCTGAGAGGGATTCTTGACATCGTTCTTGGAGGACTCCACTTCAGCACAATCTTGGGCTTACCAGTGATGGGATCAACTTCTGAACGTCTGATATACCTCGTAGGTTGTTGAGGTTTGAAGTTGACCCACCTGGTGTGGTACTCTTTCCTCAGGGCAGCCTCAAACCAGCCTGACATCTTCCTTGGGTCAGCATATAGAAGCTTCAATTTTGCCAGCTGGTTGAGCTCAAAACCAGGTAGAGTCTTTAGATCATGTGGAAATCTAAAGTATTCTATGCCCTTCTCCCTCTTAACGGCATAAACGTTTAGATCCTCAAAATGTGCCCACGCAATAATCCTGCCCGACACCTTATGATGTTTCTTCACTCTGTAGAGTTTGGTGTAGACATTCTGTGTAGGAGCGGCGCGTTGGGCTCGGATTTCCTCAAAACAAGCAGCCCATTCAGCCTTTCTGATATCAACATCGTTGTTTGAGGCTTGGGCCTTTCCTTCTGTCTTCTCAGATTCCTGCTCCATCTGGTCTAATACCTCAAATGTATCACTAACAAGGGATTCACCCAGATTGGGGACCACATTTCCCTCGTTGTCAGCATACTGAGGATAGTGCTCTGCTGTGACGTCTTCTATCTCTATCTCATCAATGTCATTTAGCTCTTCGTCACTGGTAGAGTCACACGTTGGAGCATCCTTAACGATCTCATCGGGATTAGCTTGAACATCTCAGCTAGTTGCTCATTTGAAAGATCATGAATTATTTCCCCTTCTTCAGGGGTATAACTCACAGATCTCCTGACGATCCCTTGCAGATCAAGAATCATAGTTAATTGAGTCTTGACCTGCTGAAGGGGAGCAACATCAAATTCATCCCTTTGATAGTTTAGATCTGTTTGATTTAAACATGTAACACATCAACCATTAGTTAATAATCAAGACAGAAATGCATTAATCTTAATATAAACATCAAATACATAAGTTTAAATACATGATTCAAATACAAAAGTTATCAAATACATAGACATCTAATCATTACTTTTATCTTGAATCGCTGGATCATCACTTAGTGAGGCACAGGAGGAAGCTCGTTGGTCTTGATTTCTCTTTGATCTCCTTTCTTGACCCTGAGCTGAGGCAGATGCAGCTGCATCTCCTCCTTCATCATCATCATCCTCATGTCTGTCCTCTGTTATTTCTTCCTCAATCCCTTCATCATCATCACTCTCTTCATCATCGTCCTCATCCTCATCCTCATCCTCATCCTCATCATCATCATCACCATCATCACCATCTCCTTCCTTAATCTTCAGAGGCTCATCTTTAGATCCCTTAAGCTTGAGCATGATGGTCTTTTAGCATCCTCCAACTCCTCAATCTTCTTAGCTGATGTGACTCTATGCTCTTGGAGTTGGGCAATCTCGTGGCTCTGAGCAGCCATTTGCTGGGCCTGCTCCTCGATAAGTGAGCCTGCTGAGAGATCTGCTGGGACTGCGCAGCTGTGAGATCTGCCAGCTGACGGATCTGCGCAGTCTTCTCTTCATCAGCGGCTAACAGACGCATCACCATACGGTTCAGCGCTGAAAGTGTTCCTCTACCCCAATTGGAGGTAGAGGTGATCCGTATAGATATGAGGGATGTGATGATGGCCCGGCTTGGTGGCTAGTAGTGGTGGTGGTGGCAGTGGTGAAGATGGGGTTAGGTCTAGATGATAGTGGAGGTGATGTAGGTGTGAATGATATGGTGGTGGATGGCATATATGTAGTGGTGGGAGGTGTGGTGATAGGGGTGTGGTAGTGGTAGTGGTAGCTGTGGTGGCTGTGGTGGTGGATGGTGTGGCTGTAGAGGTGGTAGTGGTGGTGGCTGAGGTGGTGGTTGTGGTGGTGATGTAGGTGAGTCTTCTCTTCTTCTTCTTCATGTCGTGGGGCTGAGCCATCCTTTTCTTCCTCGATCCTGTCGAGGAGGATGCTCCCCCTAGAACACGGCTCGACGGCTCTGGAGCATAGTTCGGGTCAGCAGCAGTCTCTCCCGATACACTGGGGCGTTCACCAACCGCCCGAGTCCATGTTCTGTAGGAACAACTTTGCTTCCCACAGTCCTAGTCAGTGGCTCCTCATCTGACTCTTCTTCTTCCTCACCAGGTATAAAGTCCTGGTGGAACCCAGCCGACTCAGCTATATCTCCAGTGGGGGCAGATACTGGAGGTGTGCTATCAGTAGTTGTGCCCCTCGGTGGAATGGGCATGGTATCTCCAGCATCCCCACTGTCATCGTCATCAGAATCATCGATGGGTAGAGCAATCTGCTCAACATCAGAATCACTCTCGTCGTGGCGCCACTTCCTCCGTGCTGGCACCACATAGTCTTCACAGGCCAGATGCCCAAACAGTCTCCTGACAGGGGGTTTCACCTGCTTCCCCCTGTATACCTTCATCCTGCCCAAGGTGGTATCATCCATCACCTCAAGCACTACAGCATCATCATTCTCCTTTGGCAGGGAGGGGAGCTTCTGGTCTATAATCATCTGCATGAATCGGGGATACATACAGAAGCCCTCCTTCCCTTTCCCCTCAATGTTCTCCACCAAGTAGGTGAAGATCATTCTGGAGAAGCTGAACGGATGGTTCAGCACCAACGCAACATAGGCGTTCTGGATCTTGTCGGACAACTCATCAAAACCTCCCTTCCTGGAAGCTATGCACTTTAGCAGCACATGAGCAAGGTACTTAAACTGGGGACACAGGTTGCTCTTGTTGAGCACCCTAGCATTGATGTCCCCAAGTACTTGGCTCGAAGAAAGCATCCTCTCACAGTAAGGGGGTGTAGTCTAGTAGGACAGTCAGCATCGTCCCCCAACTGTAACACGATCCTAAGATCCTCCTCTGTGATAGCTATAGCCTCTCCAAAGATTGTACTCCTGATATAGTGAGGCTCAGAGGATCGATCAACTACTGCACCTTCCCAGAAGGCCTGCTGAATAGAACGATAAGGAGTACATGGAGCAGATATAGCGTGTGCAATCCTCGATCTCCTTAGAAAGGTGATAATGGCAGAGAAGTCTGAAGCATTCCTGGATGTCAGATCCAGATGAGCACAAATATTGTGCTTCGTACTCATGGTCCATCGACTTGCCATCTGTTACACAAACAAAGTAAACATTAGTACCCATTGGCTAAGAATGTCATGAAACACTTGGACTTGAAAGAAATTCTTTTCTATCATGCGAATGGGGTTGTGCGACTGAGATCAAGTCGTGCGAATGAGCAGTGCGACTGGGATTCAGTCGTGCGAATGACCCCATACGTACGACTGAGTGTGCGACTGGACTCATGCGTATGTAACCTCATGCGGTTACACCGTCGTGCGACTGAACTCATACGCATGGTTCAGTCGTGCGGTTAAGCTATTCGCACCCTTCAGTCGTGCGACTGAAGTTCATCAACCTGTCCATTCGCATGTTGTTCTGTCTGTTCAATTCAAATTCAATTTTTCACCAATTTTGAGTTTTAGACTTCGTGTTCTGGTTCATTAGACTCGCAATCCATTCGTTTAACACCTAACACCTTTAATTTCATTTGTTTACGTCGTTTAGTTAGGTTATTTTGCCACATAAGTCACGGTTTTTTAACGGTCCGATTGTCCAGATTTAGTGTCAAATTGAATGATTTGGTAAGGTTTCTTCACCGCAAATTACCTGTAGAGTCAATGCAAATGGTCAGTATGTGAGAATCGAGGGTTTATAGTGATCAAACGAAATTTGGGCAGAGTAACGTTAGTCGTGCGACTTAGGGTAAATTTGAGAGTGGTGAGTCTCTGCGACCGACTCTCTCTCTATTTATACTAACCCTAAATTCAATCGTACGACTGGGCTCATACGCACATTTCATTCGGGCGAATGGGCCTCAGTCGTGCGATTGGTTCAGTCGTCCCCCCTTCAGTCGTCCGACTGGAGTTCAGTCGTGCGACTTACTCATTCGTTCGCTCTTAAACATCCGACTGGGCCATTCGTATGGGCCATTCGGTTGAATGGTCCATACTCATGGTACATTCGTACGAATGGCTCCCATTCGTATGATAAGTCCATACTAATGGTCCATTCGTGCGAATGGGTCATACTTATGAAATTTTCTGCATTTCTTACCACCTTTTACATTTAAACCCTTTTAAACTATAGAATCAACATTATACGCATTTGATCATCTCAGACATGATCCTTTTAACTTGAAAAACTTTTGATCACCTCAGACGTGATCATTTAAACAATTTGTCACCTAAGACGTGACCCATTTATCCTTTGAAAACACATGTGGTCATCTCAGACATGACCCTTTTTGGTGAATTAATCCCATACTAATTTCATGATATAGTCCGACAAACAAACAAACTGAAATGACTAAATAACTAGATAAATTTAAACTAAAGTACATAAATTAAACTGTTTTGACTTTTTGTGAGAGGTAAATCTAAGATAGAAATCTACTGGATTCGGTCTGGGAATAGGCAGCTTCTATTTAGTTCAACCATACCTGGACCAATTCAATTTTGGAATCATACAGGCAAGTCAAATCATTTGGGACTTGTTATCAAACCTTTTGATGCTCACTTCTTGGTTTTCATCCAGAGTCGTTAGCAAATTTAGGAAATCATACTGGTACTATTAGATTCCCACATTGATTTGAACTTTCAAGAATTGCAGCCACGATGATTGTCAGTATATTGTCTCTTAAATAAATCCATACACAGACTTTTGACACAGATAGGTGATAGTTTAAGGTTAATTATTTCAACCAACATTTGTGGATCCCACACTTATATGGTAATCAACATTCCTCAGGAGCTTTTGAGCGGTCTACGGGTATTTTGACAAGAAGAGACTATTCTTAGAGCTTTCAAAGAGAAGCCAATCCTCAGGTCAGTGCCATCGCACAGCAGAGAGGCGGCAAACAAAAATGAATTCTAGAATATCTAGGTTATGCTTATCCTCAGGTCAGTGCCATCGCACAGCAGAGAGGCACACAACCTATCTTCTTGTTAGAGCATCTTAATTTTCTTTTGCACATAATGCACCAACAACATAAGTTATTAGCTTGATAGCATTTGCTTTTCATTTTTTCTGTGCTTTGCTCTATTTATGGTCATCCGCACACATTTGTGGCGTTTACATGCTCGTTACCGCTTATTGGAATATTGTTGATTGTGTTAACCAGTGATAAGATGGGAGCTCACAGTCAGTTGAACAAATTAGTTTGATCTTGAGATCACCAATCAGGTCTAATCATCTATTGTGTTGAATCTACCGACATATCATTAGTTGTCTAGCAACCTCTAGGTCTACTTTCGTTGTGTTACCTTAGTAGTTACCAGTTTTTCTATCATCTTTCTTTTATATTGCTCAGACTACACAGACTTATACTTTGAATTTTGCATCTTTTCTAAATTAAATTTTAAGTCCATCTTGATTTGTTCCTGTGTACTATCATTTCTAAGAGTATGAATCGGTATCACAGGTACGGTTTACCTTATATCAGCTAGCCTCTCCTTCTCCCTCGTGTTTTTTTTAATGTTACTGGCTGACCTATTCTCCCCCTAAAATTCTAAAATCATAACGGATTTAATTATTTTAGGATTTTAATAGACAGCTAAATAACATAATTTAAATTAAATAGAAAATAGAATAAATAAAGAAAATGAAAAGAAAAATTAACTACCTGCATCGGACTACACATGATCATCATCAGGAAAAATCACTTTTCTTTTAAACGCCGTTGACCTCTAACAGATATGGAAAACGTGGTTTGTCAAAAGCTTTTGTATAGAGGTCAACGCGTTTAAAATCACTGTTAATCTTTACCACATCAATTAAGTTCTTTTCAAAACAGTCCCTTATAAAATGGTATTTAATACCGATGTGTTTTGGTCTTTGGATGTTGTACTGGATTTTTAGTTACTGCAATTGCAGCAGAGTTATCAACAAAGATAGGAGTAGAAGAGAAATTTAAACCGTAGTCCCGCATTTGCTGTTGAATCCAAATGATTTATGAACAGCAACTTGCAGCAGCAACGTATTCGGCTTCACAGGTTGACAATGCAACCGAGGTCTGCTTCTTACACTGCCAGGTCACTAATCTCCTCCCAAAGAATTGACACCCTGCTGATGTAGACTTGTAGTTCATCTTGCAGCCCCCGTAATCCGAGTCACTATACGCCATGAGCTCAAAGTCATCATCATGAGGATACCACAACCCAAGTGTGGGTGTACCCTTCAGATAACGAAATATCCTCTTGACCCCGATCAGATGGTTAACCTTAGGCTTTGCCTGATATCTAGAACATAGACATGTAGCATACATGATATCAGGTCTTGAGGCCGTGAGGTACATGAGGGATCCAATCATTCCACGGTACATTGTGGCATCTACCAGATCTCCATTTCATCAGGTGCTATATCATGGTTTTTAGCAAGTGGAGTCCCAGCTGCAGAAGCATTCTCCATGTCAAACCGACTGAGAATGTCTCCCACATACTTGGTCTGATGTAGAAAGATCCCTTTTGGTGTCTGATCCACCTGTAACCCGAGAAAGAATTTCATCTCCCCCATAGCACTCATCTCAAACTCTCTGCCTTCATTACTGCTTCAAATTCTTTGCATAATTTTCGTTCTTTGAACCGAAGATATGTCATCGACATAGATCTGTACTAGCAGTAAGTCTCCATCTTTTTCTTTGATAACAGTGTGCAGTCAATGACTCCCCTGCGAAAGCCGTGTTTCACAAGATGAGTCGAGAGTTTCTCATACCAGGACTTGGAGCTTGATGAAGCCCGTATAACGCCTTGTCGAGTTTGTAAACTCTGTCCCGATGATAAGGATCTTCAAATCCCTCGGGTTGGCTGACATAAACTGTCTCTCGAATTTCCCCATGAAGGAATGCACTCTTCACATCTAATGATAGACTTTAATCTTCATATACAATGCATAGGCAAGGAAAATACGGATGGCTTCCATCCTTGCCACGGGTGCAAACACTTCATTGTAATCAATCCCCTCGACTTGGCGAAATCCCTGAACCACCAGTCGAGCCTTGTTCCTGATAATGACCCTTGGTCATCCTTCTTGCATTCAAGACCCATTGGTGCCAATGACCTTAGCACCTTTAGGTCTATCTACCAGAGTCCATACACCTAACTTCTTGAACTGAAGAAGTTCTTCTTGCATGGCACTCACCCACGCCTCATCGTTTAGTGCTTCACTGACATATTTTGGCTCAAACTGCGAGACAAAACACCGATAAGCACCATCATGAATGTATTCTTTTTCCATAACCAGGCATAATCAGCTGAGTACAGCTGATTTCTGGTTTGCACTCCTGATCTGACATCCCCAATGACATTGTCTAGGGGATGATAGACATTTAGACGTGATCCTAGAGTAGTAGGAACAACTACCTCAGAGCCAAGATTATGAACATTTGGTTCTGCATCTGAGGTAGATGGAGTTTGAGGTTCCGAAGTCGAAGGGCATCACTGTTAGATGCTTGTGGACTTGCAGGAATTGGAACATGTTCCCCTGACTGTTCTGGTCATCTTCTTCAGCTTCATCTTCTGAGGAGGAGTCACTGTCGTCGACTACTCCCCCCTGAGTGATGATGATTCTCCCTGTGAGCTCGATGATGTTGAATCAAGAGATGGTGTATTCAAGATATCATACATCATCCGTGTAGCTAACTCGTCATCAGAAGGAGAGATAGGGATGTTGAAGGACTTGAAGAATCCATCATAGTCGAAAACTAAGCGGGTCCTTTTCCAGTAGGTGGTGTGGTATATCTCTGAACATCAACATTACACCACACTTCTACTAAACCCGTTGAGTTGTTTGTAAACTCTCTTGTTCGGTATGTTTTATCCTAGGAAGATCCCTTCATCAGCCTCTCGCTGAATTTTCCTTCTTGAGTCTTCTTCAGAAGTGTGCACGGCGCGCCAAATGGTTCGAGATACTCCAGATTAGGTTTACGTCGTTGTAGTAACTCGTAACATGTCTTTCCATGGCGCTTGACTACCAGAACTCGATTCAATGTATAACATGCATTGCCACTGCCTCATTCCAGAATTGGATAGGCAGTTTCGAGTCTGCCAGCATGTCCGTGCTGTCTCTATCAAGCTTCTATTCTTTCTCTCAGCAACCCCATTCATCTGAGGCGTGTAGGCAGAAGTAATTGGTGCACAATTCCCTTTTCCTGCAGTAAGCCTTCATCCATCCACTGATTCTTGAACTCAGTCCCGTTGTCTGAGTGACCTGTCTAACCTTCAGCTTGTAGAGAGATTCCCAGTGTGTTACTAACTCCTTGAATGACTCAAATGTTTCTGATTTGGACTTCAGAAACTTACCCAAGAGAATCTTGAGTGGTCATCAGTACCACAAAACAGTACAAGTCACCTGCAATGCTCTTTGTACTGACTGAACCATACAGATCCATGTGAAGAATTTCAAGAGGAAGCTCGATAAAAATGAACTTTCTTTTTCCTTATGAGACTTCTTTCGTCTATTTTCCTTTCTTGCATACTACACAGAAATCCGGAAAGTTGGAAATTTTTGACGTTAACTCCTATCACGAGATCCTTCTGATCAAGTGATTCATCCTTCGTGATTAATGTGGTCCCCATTCTCCTATGCCAGTGAGATGGAGTCCTTCTCAGTACTTTTGATAGAAAGCACTGAACTTCATGATCCGTTGTAGAAGCCGTTGAGAGATCCAAAACATAAAGGTCTTTATATCTTGAAGCTGTCATCAAAACTTGGTCCTCCGGAATCACGTAGTCTTTCTTTAGGACGTAACACTTCTTGTTGTCGAATATGACTTTAAATCCTTTGTCACATATTTGGGAAACAGAAAGTAAGTTGTTTTGAAGTTGTTGAACGTAGTTCACTTTATCAAACTTAACTTTCTGATTTCCAACCTCTCCCTGAGCTGTGATATAGCCTCCTTTGTTACCAGCAAACGAAACATGCCCTCCTTTTATTTGTTTGACGTTTGATAAAAGAGCCCTGTTTCCTGTCATGTGCCTGGATGCTCCGCTGTCTACAATCCACGTGTTGGTTTCAGCACTGTAGCGAACACCCTGCACATACAATGTAAAACATTAGTTTAGGTTAGGAACCCAAGCCTTTACTGGCTTGGGTTTCCCAGAGGCATCACACATCATGAATTCAACCCATTGACCCTTAGAAGGTGAGGGTAGCTCAGGTGCCTTCTTGTCATCATTATCAGACACGGAGGATGACTTTTCTTTCCATAGGCCAGATTTGTGTAAGGCCTGTTTGTGATAAACAGTCGACTGGCTAATGGGTTGAACTTTGGGTTCACTAGTTCTTCTAGGTGGAGTTAAGGAACTCCTCTTAGAAGACCTAGGTTTTGAATCCTGAAGTTCAATTTTCTTCCTAGGTGTCTGATAGTAAGGACAAAAGGAAGCAATGTGTCCACACTCTCCACAGTTGTAGCATGACCTGCTATCAACTTTATGATTAAACTTTCGTTGTGGAGATGTGTGTGACACCCTAGTGACATCACTTAGTTTGGGTTTTGACTCTGTTTCTTTTGATGTTTTCTCTTGTTTAACAAAATAATTGTTTTAACACTTTTAACATCTTTTCCTTTTTGGTTAACTGGATTTTGACATGAGACTTGTGAAAGATTAACATTAACAGTCTTTTTAGGTTACTTTGTTTGACCCTGACTTTATATTAACCTTTTCAAATTCTTTTTCCAGTTAACACAAGGCATTTTACCCTTTGCCTTTGAAGTGGCCTCCTTTTGTTTTGTTCCAGATTCAATTGAAGAACATGAGGAATCTGGATCACTAACAAGAGGAGTAGACACCACATGATCCTTGATGGGATTGTTATTTATTGGTCTACTCTTAGTGTTCATCAAGGTCTCAGGTGGTGGTGGAACCACTTTATAACCCAAACCCTCCCCGTTGTTACGTTCTCTCACTAAGTGTTGGACAATATGTGATGAACTTGTCCAACTGTGCAGTTTTTGCTTTAAAGAGTTGACTTCTACTTCTAAAACTGCCTTTTGCTTCTTAGTGTCTTCTAGGGAGTTAAGATAGTACCTAATGTCATTAGCTTGGTTAAATGCTACTACTTCAGTTTCCCTAAGCTGTTTATTCAAAAGGTCTATCTTTTCTTTGTAACTATGCTCATTTTGTTTTAAAACTCTATTAGCCTCAGTGCACAGTTGCAAATCCTTTACTAAGTTATCATTATGATCTAATAACCTAGCAAATTTCTGATCTATGCTTTCTCTAAATGTATTACAATCAGAACAAGCATGATTTTTAAACAGTTGGTCAGTGGTACTTACCTGAGGAGATTCTGATGAATTAGCCATCAACGCAGCATCAGATGTCTCTGGTTCTGGTGATTCTGTCTTTGTTGTAGACGTCCCTTCTTCAGGCTTGTAGCTGACCTCAGTTGCAGTTGTCTCTTCACTATTTGACATCTCGCTATCTCAACTGCAATATCTCCTTCACTCGCGGAATCATCATCTAAGTCTTCCACGCTTGCAATATTGGATTCCCCCGGAGAGACAAACCGAAAGCTCCAGTCCTGTCCTTCATCATCATGGGCAGTCAAGGCTTTTGGATCCTTGCTTGATGAAGTAGAACTGCTAGCTTGCTTGTCTTGACGAGTGAAGGACGAGAATGGATTCCCGTTCCCAGTCTTCTTTGGCTTCACACATTCTCTTTTGAAGTGCCCCTTTTCTCCACAGTTGAAGCAGGTCACCTTGCTCTTGTCAAAGCCAAATGTAGTGTCCTTAGTAGCAACCAAGTTTTGTCCGGTCTTTTTCACAAACTTCTTCGCCCTCCGGACAGCACTTGCTAAGGCCCACATAATATCCATCCTCTCTAGCTCAGTCTCATCTACCTGCTCGTAGTCCTCATCTGCCAGATGGCAGTTTCCAATTTTCCCAGCAACAAGTCCATCATAGGAATGGACCACTGCTGCCAAGAGATCCATGTGCTCTCGAGCTACTTCCACTGTCACGTTTCCGAGGTTCTCGGTCTTCAGTTCTAGTAGCATTTGCTTCAGATCCAATGTAATGGGTACTAGAAGACCCTGACGTTTCTGATCCTGAAGGAGAAGCTTGTGAGGGACCAGATGAGCTAGACACAAAGCAGTCTGAAGAGGTGCTCCAGACGTCTTAACTTGAGGAGTGGCATTGTACAAAGCTGGATTCTGAGTGTATGAAGACTTCTGAGCTCGGTACTTCATCCTAAGTGCTTCTTCTCGCAGCTTTAGAATGAAATCATTGATGTCCAACTTTGCCAACATTCATTCTGTCTCAGATTTGACACAAAAGCCATCCAATTTTCTGGCAATCCGTCTGCAAAATTTGACACTTTATCTTCCATGGTAGTAACACCATGTGTATGCAGTTCGCTCATCAAATGGTAGAATCTATCAATACATCGTCTAAACTCTCATTTCCCATCGATGAGAAGTTGTCAAATTCTTTCTTCAACTCCTTAGCTTTAATGGCCTTCAGCGAAGCATTCCCGTCATATCTCTTCTCCAGCTCATCCCACAATTTCTTGGCTTGCTTATTCTCCGAGTACTGGTGGAAAATATCCTTAGGAATAGACTGTGTTAGCAATGCATAGACTCTCTTTTCTGCATTATACTTAACTTTCTGAGCATCAGTCATTCCTCCTAAAGTAAGCTTCACCCCATCAGCTCCCACCGGCATACTGTAACCCGTCTCAATAGCTTCCCACATATTTGGATCCACTCCATTGAGGTAGATCTCAAAACGTTGTTTCCAGTGGGGAAACTCATCTAACGTTAAAGCTTTGGGGGTTTATTATGATTCCCCACCTCACTCTCAAGTAACAGTAAGTTCTGGATCCGTGAGTCCTTCCGGCTGTAAACGCTGACATCTGATCTTCCATCTCGATTAACTTTAAGTCTCCTAAACAATCTGTCAACTGGTGCGACTGGAGTGATGCGAATGGGCTATCCGTGCGAATGAACTATGCGACTGGTTCAATCGTGCGGCTGAACTGAGCGATTGGTCCAGTCGTGCGAATGAAACTGATGCGTATGAACACTGCGAACGGTAGGCTTAGTCGTACGAATGAAGATGCGACTCAGTCCAATCGTGCGTCTGGAAGATGCGAATGAAGTCCAGTCGTGCGATTGGGTCAATCGTGCGACTGAAGCTGCTGTTTTGCGAAAATTTCTAGGTTAAACGTGTTTTGGCCGTAAAAACCCGAATTTTCACCAACCCTAATCGCCTAATGCCGTAGAAACCAAAACTTGATGAGCAGGGGACGTCCAAGACAACTTTTGACACAAAAAGATTGCGTTTTTAGTGAAAAAACACAAACTTTGTATCAAAATTGATTGAATCACACGTAATCAAGAGCCAAAGCTCTGATACCACTTGTTAGGATCTGGTATTTGAACGAAACACCAACTGATTAACGTGTAAACCAAACCAAATAGTGCGGAATCCTATTTGATTGGCGATCCAATCAGTGAGAACGCACGTAGAATCAAAAGTATTGAATCAAACGTTAAGAATCGATTAGGAATCGATCTACACTAGCGTTCTATGAACTTGGAGTATGAACTTGGAGGCTTCTGGACGGCTAGGGTACGTCTGGAGTCGAAATAGAATGAATGCTTACGTTTTTTCACGAAGAATTTTTTTAGGTTAGTTGCTCATTCGGGCGACTGAACCATTAGTATGGTTCAGTCGTGCGATTGAACCATGCGGTTGATCCATCCGCACGACTGAGTGTTCAGTCGTGCGACTGAGCCAATCTCATGTTACAATCATACGACTGATCCAGTCTCTGGTTCAGTCGTGCGACTGAGTCATTCGCCTGAAGTTATTCATGCGTATGGTCCATTCGCATGGGCCATTCGCATGAGAACTTCATTTTGTTAAGTTTGAATGTATCATTAATATAACATTATGTGTATCAATTCAAACAATCACAAACCTATTTACCAATTCAACATCAACTCATTAATGAAATATTAAACATTATAAATCACAAACAACCATTCTCATTTCATTAATATTCCAAACATTACATCAGTGTAAGACAAACAAGACATATTACATTCATATCAGGATCTAGGTACATATGTATCAACAATTCAAAACCTTTCAATCAATTCATAAAATCAAGAAGGACTTGGGTCACTGTGATACAGCGAAGCTGAGCAAATACAATATGACCTGTTGGCTACAGGGTCACAACTACAATTTGCATGAGCTGAAGGGAAGATCAGTTGGTGAGCTAAGGAGAATGATGGAGCATGTGATGTTTGTTGAGCTTGAAACTGGTGTGAGATTCAGGACTGAAGCTCCAAATCCTGCTGTTGATCAACAAGACAAAATCCCTGCTGAGCCTATCATAATTGAAAGTAAAGACCAGCACAAAGGGAAAGAAAGACTGATCAGAGAGCCACGTGCAGTTATACCTGGCAAAGTGTGGCCATTGGGAACAACAGTCAGAGAAATAACCGAACAGAAGTCTACCTTGATAGAGCTGTTTGATCACATCATAACTCCCAGCTCTGTGGAAGAAAACAGGATCATGGCCTGGAAATATGATCTAGACTCGGATTGTGCAGTCATAAAGAGAACATCTGGAAGGATTGAATACTTCCATGATGTAGAACAAGTACTGTGCATGCCTTAAAGTGACATTAAGGATCTACAAAGCTTAATTATCACTAATTACCCAATTCACTTAAGATGAAGAGACTTCTCCGTGTCCATAGGAAGACTAAAGACCAAATTCAGAGATGATGTGCTGAAAGAAGCAAGAAGAGAAGATGCCGAGCATAAGAGAAGAATGGAAAGGGTGAAAAGATCAAGAACCAACTCCTCTACATTGGTAAATGATGAGCTTTTGAAGAGGGTTGGATACAACAACAGGAATGCAGCAGCCATTAAAAGCTTTGAAGGGAACCAATATACATATCCCATAACAGAATGGGGATATGTTCAAAAGACCAAAGAATTGATGCTGCTGAGAATGCAGAAGGAAAGAAAGCTGATAAGATAAGAATCTTTGATCCAGTGGAGATCAAGTTGCTTCACCCAAGCTATACATCATATTTACATGACAAATTCTTCCCAAAGCTGGTTGATGAAAGAGCTCAGAATGAACTATGTCTATATGTGCATATGATTCAAGTAATTGACAAATTACATGCAAAGGCATACAAGAGAAGAAGACATGAGGCTGGGCTGCTGAAAGGATCTACCATTGAGGAAGTTTCAGAACTAAGAATCTCAAAAGAAGATGAGCTTGAAATAGTGCACAGTCAAAGTGTAGTGGAAACACTTACTTCTGAAGAAGATGTATTGGGATTGAGCTTTGAGACACTACAAAAGATATGAAGAATGGAGATCAAGTACAAGTACGATGATCAAAATGATGCAGTATCATATTTCAACAAGAAAATGGTGTCAAGGCTCAAGGAGCTTTCAGTTTTGAAGACCTGATTACAAGTGTCTAAGCCTAAGGGGGAGTATTGTTAGATCTAGGAACAATAGATCTAGATCATTTTGTATAGGCTTAGAACTTGATTAATAATTGTAATGAATATTTGTAATTCATTATTATGATGTATGCATTATGTATATATGTTAACCCATATATGTGTTGATTTGTATGTATGTTTGCAGGATCAAGCATTAGACTTAGTCAATTTCTGAAATTGACTAAGTGCAAGAAACATATACGGATGAACAAATTTGTTCTTCCGTAGATATTCTTCAAAATGGAACTGCATCCAATGATTTCATACGGAAGAACACCAATGCAGAAATCCAAGGGAGTTGAGAGATCAAAGACCCTCGGATGAACAACTTGTACAATGAAGATATCAAGTGAAGACTCCTACGGAAAGCAAACTCCTGCAGAAGACAAATTTGCTGTGGAAGACCAAACACTTGTACTTAAATGATACAAGTAATTCAAGTCAGCAAGTCAACAAGTCAATCACGAATTCCAAGAGATTCGTTGTTTCCTTAACAGAAACACGCGTGTCTATAAATATGAGTCCTAGGTTTCACATCATGAACGACGGGTAGGACGAGCAATAGACGGCAAATTACCAAACATCACATCAATTCACACAATCAATCAAACACAAAACCCTAGCAGCCGTCACATCAATACATCATAAACATCATCACATTCGAAACAATCATTGTTTATAGCATTCATTATTTATTCATCTGTAATCATTAACAAGTTTTAATGAAATACTTTTGAATCAAATCTTGTTCTTTTATTTATTGTGTTGATGTCATTGTGTTCTTTAGCATTAATATTCATTGTCATTGATTTTCGATAATTAATCAATTAAACAACGATTAATGATCATTCCGCAATCATTAACTCGATTCTAAACAACGATTAATGATCATTCCGCAATCATTAACTCGATTCCAATCTAACACTGATAATTCCTGATTGCGATCGTTGGATTCACAAAGTTCAACACTTACACTTTTTATCAGCAACCAACGAGCAAGGATGAATTATAAACATGACAATATTCTACAAAATGCATGAGTCTATAGAATTATCTTTATTCAAGCAGTCACACTCATTGCAATATTCACTACACTCAGTTTTAATTTTTGAATACTAGTAAAAGGTGTACTAGTATATTATGCTCAATTAAAATCACATATTGAAACATCATTACTATATGTTTGTAAAAAAATCAAATCTCCTCCGACTAATTACATGAAGTTCGTGAATTAAGAGGTCATTAATACGTTTGTAATTGGGCTACGGTGCAAGTTAAGAATATAGGATATGAACAGGCTATTTGTGGTTAACAAATTCAGCTTAGGTAGACTAAAATGCTCTTGAAAGTATGCAAATTATACAAAGAGTAACTAAACAGTAAAGTAAACTAAACAAACTATTAATACCTTAGATTAAACTTTAGATCCTTTATTCATGGCTCAACTATTTTTTTCCTTTTTTTTCACGTTTCTATTTTTTCTAATTTTTTATTTTCAATTTTTTTTCCTATTGTTCACATTTTCAAAAATATATTCATTGACAAAATAATTATTACTAATATACGTATATATACACTATTGATCACATTCTAGACACAACTAAACCAAATTTTCAACACACAAATTCGAAATAAAAAACCAAACAACTATATGGATAGTTATGTCGGTTAAACATATTAAAAGGTAATATGCTTGAAGTTGTTAACTATGGAATAGTTGTGTAGGAAAGCAAATAAAAAGACAAAACAAGGGTTATAGCTTAATGTCTCTATCATTCAAGAGAACCATGATTGCTGAATATAGATTTGGATCTAAAACATTATGTTTATTATGTTTATTGTATGCATTATTGAATTGAATATAATCAAAACTATTGACGAGTTAATTAAAGCAATTGAGTGCTTAAAAGATAATTAAATATATCTTAAGGATGTAATGTTTATACACTAGTATACATTCATAAAAGAAATTATGCCTGATGATTATAATATCTTAATAAACTATAAAATGTTACAATACGGAGTTTAAAAGTAAGATAAATTGTTTATAAAATATTTGCACATGATATAAAATCGATGTGTAAAATGAGAAAATTTATGTCATAATTCTTGGTGACTATATGCATATAAATAATAAGTTAAAATAGGAAAAAGTTTTTGAATAATCATAAATGTTATAAGCATCAAGAAAAGTTAAAATAGAAAATTTATGTCAAACCCTCAAGAAAAGTTAAAATAGTTAAAATAGAAAATTTATGTCAAACCCTCAAGAAAAGTGTTCTATAGAATTAACAAATTGAGTATGGACTAAAATACTCAAGTTGAATGGAGTAAAATCGAGTAAGTGATTATCTTGAAAAACTGAAATATATATATGATGTAGTGGTCATGTTTTGAAAGAAAATAAGGTTTATTATATTATATTATATGTTCATGATATCACTGTATCCCTTCAAAGTAAGGAATGCAAATTATTAATGAAAAATATTGAAGTGAAAATATAGTATTACAATTCATGGTTCGATATGCAAAGAAGCATTGGTGTTTTATCCATGAATTAAATCAAAGTAACATCAACAAAATATTCCTACTTTTAGTATCGATAAAATTTATCATTTTAAGTATATTAGAGGTTGTTCATCATGTCTTATAATCTCTTACTAAAGAAATAAATTTCTTAGTCTATAAATACTATAGTTCATTATTAAGCTAAACCAATTTCATGCTAAATTTAAACTTTAATCTTTCTTCTTAATAAACATAAACCTTTATCATCCAGTCGTAAGAGAAATACACTAATATTACTTTATTATTATGCTAGTTTGAAAAGATCAAAATTCATAATCCATCGTAACATCCGTATGGAAGCATCCTTCTACTTCACTTGGATAGAGAAATTATTAATGAGCGGCTGTTACAGGGAGAGAGAAACAAACACAACAACCATTCTCTCTCTAAAAACCTTTAGGTGATTCTATTGAGTTTTTGGTGTAGGATTTTTTTTAAAGAGGGGGAAAAGTTATTAATCTTTTCATTATGGGTGTAGGATTCTTTAAAAACTTTGATTTTGAGGGTTAATTATGGGTTTGTTTGTAAACTGAGTTTAAGGGTATTGCTTGGTGTGTTTTGGTTTGGGGTTTAATCGATTGCATTGAGTTTTGGAGAATTAGGGTTTCAATTAAGGTTGGTGACAAGATATCGTTGGTTTCCATTTGAGTACGCGATTATGGGAAACCATTGATCCTTGTTTTAGTGCATTAGTACTGCATAGGAGGTGATTACTGGTTTTCAGGAGTTCGATTATCAGTTCGTAAGTTCGTAATTTTGCAGAAACTGTATCATTCGCAGTGTTGTTTATTAAGTGAATCCATTGGAGTGCATTTCACTTGCAGATACCATGAATTGATTTTTCATTTAGTGCTATAGAGAATTATGGTTTACTGGTATAGAATTGCATAAATTTCGGATTACTGATCAGGAGCTCGATTGTTAGCTATCATGATTCATAAGTTTGGTGAAGTGGAATGTTGTTTCTTATTAAAATAGCTGGAAATACCGAAAGGGTTATCTTAATTTCTAAAGAATTTATTCGGGGTTTACATAAACAAGACCAATTTTACAAATGTTATACCGCATGTTATATATGGATGATCATGGCAGGGATGCTTAATTTCACATCATTGTTACAATTGATGTTGAGATGATTTTTGGTTGTGGGTTTTGTAGAGATTTACCAAAGGACATTGAAGCTGGAAATGAGCTTCAGGACATGGTTAATGGAGAGGAGAATTGTTGCTTGTTCCTTTCCATGTTGTAATGCTTAAAAAAGTTTACAAAGTTTTTGTTTGTGTTGAGTGTCATTTGATTCTGCAATGTCTCGATGTTTTCCATTTCCGCCACCTGGATATGAAAGGAAACTAGATGGTACCGACTTGCTGAAGAAGGTAAGCTAATTGGGATGATGCGGAGGAACCTTTGAAATGCGAATGTGATTCATATAAGTAGATTATTTTGTTTCTCTACTATCAAATGATTTAGTTTAATTAATTGAGATCATAATTAGGCACAGAAGGTCAAAAATGCAAGCATGCTAGATTCAATTTATGTGTTCTCTTTGTTAATAAGACATAATTCCTTGTTTTTTGTGTTCTACATTGTTTATTTTTAGCACCTTACCCCCATAATAAATGAAACAATTGACTGCTTTGTTAGAAGAACAGAGATGGTATTCAATACCAATTAATATCCCATAATCCCTTTTATGTAATATGGTGGCCTTTCATTACAAAATGAGTTTAAAATAGAGAACCACAAGAACCACAAAAAATCTTGTACTATTGCTTTAACTATGGTATATAAGATAGTTAGTAAAGCATAACTGCCTCTCTCTCACACACACACTCACTATGTCTGTAAAACGCCATGTACAAGTGCGTAAGTGGATTTCTCCTTAAAATTGGTTTTCTATTAAATGGGCCCAAACATATATGTATATTTAAAGCAAAGAATAGTAGGATGTTGATTAATTGAGATTAAACTGGAGAACTGGGAACGGATATAAAATATTTTTGATAAAATTTTGAATTTAATGTATGTTGTATAGTGAAACCCATATATTGATCTCTTTAATGATAATTGTTGTGATGATATAAGTTTGAATATTTGGTCTTATAGTTACTTTACTATTTATAGATCAAAATGTTACACTTAATATCATTCAACTTATCGCTTTGTTTGTGCATTATCTGACTTCTATTCTATCCTATTCAAAAGTGATGATGTTGACAGTAAAGTCTACTAACCATGGTTACACCATTCATACTTGGATATCAAGTTTAGTATCTTTTGACAACAAATAGTTAAGCTGCAGGTGACTTAACTTGAGGGGTTCACAGTTTCTCTGCATGTTGAAAATGAAGCATACCTTATTTATTGATAATCATGAGATGATTTTTCCTCCATTGTGATGTGTATTTTTCAGTTGAGAAAGGTATTAAATTGATCATTAGTTATTTTAAAAGCAGTAGTTTTTTTTCTAACTTTAGGAAAAACATAAAGAAAAGAAGCATAAAAAGGATAAAAAAGACAGAGAGAAAAGTGACGGTAAAGAAAAACGGGAGGAGAGGAAGCACAAGGAGAAGAAAGATAAACACAGGGAGAAAAAGAACTATAAGGAGAAGAGAGTTGACCAGCAGTTTGAAAGTCAAAATAGGGAACCGCTTCTTCAAAACAATGAACACAATAAACAAAAGGACGGTTCTTCAGGCCACAAGAAATTACCACTGCAGCCTCAAAACGGGGATCATAAAAAATTGCTTATTGAAAAGGAAGAATATGTAAAGTCATGTGGTCAAAGTGAAAATGTGCTGGTCAACAGGATTAGGACTGAGGATATTGATAATTCCAAATTTGTGTAGGAGTTAGGTAGAAGGATTAGGGAAGAAGAAAAAAGAACAGGAAGCCTGCAGTTTCCTGTTGAGAGTAGAAAGTCAAATGTTGACCGAGTTCCGAGAATGGATGCTCAAGGAATCAACAATAAGTCAACCTTTAATCGGATGCCAATGGTCCAAAATACAATCAACGGTAAAAAGAACCATGAGAGAATGAAGGAAAAAACCGAGCTTACAAACCCAGAGGGGGGCAATAATAAATATATGAAAAAATGGTGAAACCATTGGTTCTTTTAATAATTTATCAACATCTAATACTTCATATGTTCAGGGCCGGCTCTTGCTTTATTCAAGTGAAGCATATTACTTCAGGTCCCCATCTTCAAGGGGCCCCAAATTCAATTTAAGGTTTTGTTGTTTACATGGCTTCTGCATTAGCGGTCTCAAAAGTAGCTGCTTTGTGGATCCAAGCTAACAAATATTCATCGTGTCTAGATAAGTTGACATAAGATACGAGAGTTGTAGCTAGAAGGGATCATTGCTTTTGCTTTTATCTTCCACCAACAATGTTTCATTTCGTTTCCGTAACCACTTTATATATATTTTGTACTTGCTTAAACATTTTACTAATCTGAATTCATATACTTAGTAGATGATGAAATCATATATGAGTTTACACCATGGCTTTCGTAAGAGTTCAAACCACTTTATTGTACTGGTCATCTTTTATTTATAACGTATAGTGTGGTGAAGGATGTAATTAATAAGAGGATATATAAAGTAAGTTGATGTATTAGTTAAAATAATATCTATTATATGTATGCTTTGGCTAGCTTATTAGGAGGTGTATGGATATATAAATGAAAAGAGAATATTGCATATTAGAAGGGTTGAATAAAGGGACCAAAATAGATAACTGTTACAATTGAAACATGTAAAATTTGTAGGGTACTCGGTGACAACAGATTCATAAAAGCCCATTTTTTGAGTTCGCTTGAGGCCTCAGAAAAAGTCGAGCCGGCTCTGCATATGTTGGTATTCAACACTCCAGTAGTGAGCTCAAGAAAAGAAAAGATACAAAGACAAATGGTTTTTCTCACAGTCAACTATCTTCTTCCATACAATTTCAGTTATATATACTATTTTCAATTTTTCAACCTCAAAATCAATCAGTATTGAACTCTTGGGTTGTGTGCTCACAGATAATGAACCTAGGCCGAACAAAATGGCTCGTCCCATATCTAGTATCTTGACAGAGAATGGTGGGAAACAAGATTTCCTCCAAAATTCGAGGTTAAATCAACCAAAAGTCAATGGGATAATTACTTCCCAACCAGTGTCACCCATTTCTAAAAAACCGTCAGTTGCTACCGCTAATCATACTCTGGTCAAACCCATATCAACAAGATCACCATCTGCAAATACATGTCATCATCCAAGTCAACCGTTACCTATCCCTACATCTAGACCACCATTTTCAGTTCCTAATCATATTACAAATCAACCATTGGCTGTTTCTCTAATGAAATCGTCACAACCTTGCTGAATCCCAAAATAAAGGAATCAATAAGACTGCTGCATCCTGATACCTAATATTTAAAGCAAATACTCTTAGTTCCTAAATTGGATCAATAGTCTGGTTTGGATGACCAAGAATGGCTATTTAGCAGCAAAGGTTATCCTTGTTTCAAGGCAAAAGCAGGAAACATTTTGTTACAAGATAACAAGGATGTTGAAGTTGGTCTGAAGCAAAAGAATTGCAATCCGTTGATGTTTGTGCTTTGCCATATGTTATTCCTTACTAAGTTCACAAACCAAATTAAGGTCAAATATGATATGGAAAGTGGCTCATTGAGGAGCTCTTTCAAAGAACCAAAAGTTTTGTTTGGCTTTTGTGATGAAATCATCGACTTTGGATTAATATTCGCCATTGAAGATGGTGACTAATATCTGAACTTCAACATTTCCATGAGGGGGTATGATTGAGATGACCCGACGAGGAGTTATGAGCATTGAAAGACTGTCATTAAATTGTTCGTCTGCTTGTTTTACAAATATACCACAGTTTGGATTTATAATATGTAAGTATTTACATGAAATGCAAGATAGGGGGGATGATATATATAGATATGAAAGAGAAGAAGAGAGGTAGACAATATTCATTTTTATGGATGGTGACTTTGCTAATTGTAATCTGAACATAGATTCTAGATTGCTAATGTTTCTTGTAGTGTAGCTAGTATATTTCTTAGTTACACCAAGGGGTTAGTGGAAATGCATGCCACATGCTTTTACTTCTATTCAAGAAACCATGTAAGACTTTGGGAGTCATTTGTCAATCTTTAGTTTCAAAACTGATTTAATCGTGTTATGTATAAAAGTGGGTAATCACTCGCGCCTCTTGGTGTATTTTACAGAATCTTATATGGAAATTTAGATGTAAGTGTCATGGTTTAAAGATATATATGAAATCAAAAATAAAATTAAAAACATAAGTGTTCATGATCTATTTTATAAATGTGTTTGAGCCTTGAGTACAATAGAAAAATAAGATAAGCGTAATAATGATAATAATAAATTAAGAAAAACAACTTAAATAAAAGAAAAGATTATATTGTATAAGAATAAAAAAAATTAGAAAAGAAAATAATTTTAATAAGTTAAACTAAAAAAATAAAAAAGGTGGAAATGGCCTGGGCCGGAGCAGGTGAGGTGGGTGGGGCGGCGGCTGTGGATCAAACCCTTGCCAACTAACTAATTGTAGAGTGCCAACACCACTGGACCAATTATCCTTTGGTTCTTATATTTCAATAACTACATGGGAATTGTAAGGCTTATAGAAAGGTTGATGCACCCAAAACAACCCAAGTGCTTCCTTTGAAGTGAATACAGATTTCTTCCGAAGACTTTGAAGAACATGCTTTCTATGATGTACTTTTCATAAAGCTGACTAACTTTCCGCTGCCACTCTGAAGACTCACCAACTTATACAAGTTGGTGAAAGGTCCATGCTTTTTGTAACTGTACATTGAGGTTTTGAGTCTATAACTTTCTACTTTATGTACTTTTATCCTTTTTGTAATATATTAGGATGTGAGCTATGGCATGTCATAGTCACTAGTCAAAAGAGAAATCTTTCTTTTGACTTTACATTAATCTTATTGTTGTCTAGATTAGTGTTTACAGTTGCCCTTCAATGTATGGTCGGCTGTATGATGTAGTATAATGTGTCTCAAGTCCTTATATCTTATTTCATGCTTTGTAACACTTGTAAAAAAAACTTGAGAGCAATATACTGTAATCTTGAAAACCATTACCTTGTTGCTTTGTTCTTAAGTTTCTGTCTTTTGTTTTGCTTGTGTTCATAGTATCATAACATTAGTCTCGGTTCCCTATTTGATCTGTTAAGTGTTTTAACTGTCTCCTCATTGTGAGACTGATTGTATTGATCATCCCTTAAACGGTGCTGCAATTGGTATCAGAACATTCCAGGCTCTTGATTGTAAGATCTCACCATCTTAGATCCCTCTGTCTCACAAAATACTTATCATCTCAAATGGCAGCTCTCACAAAGGCTGTATGGAAATCGGAACCATGACAAAGTCCCCACTGATCACTCTTGAATATTTTGATACTTGGTGCCAAAGAATGGAAGGCTTTATCAAGTCTCAAGACTATAGGATGTGGGAATCTGTTGTCTCAGGACCTCACATACCAAGCACCTCTTCAGCTGTTGTTGGAGGTGGTATGATTTCAAAGGAAATGGCTGACTATTCTGAAGAAGATAGAAAGATAATAGATATAGATCAGAAAGCCATGACTTCCCTTCAAAATGCTCTTCCAAACTCCATATACAGGGGTTTCAAGAAATGCAAAACTGCTAAGCAACTATGAGATGCATCGCAGCTCATGTATAAGGGGTCTACTGAAGCAAAAGAGAACAAGAAGGACCTCTTGAAGAAGCAGTTTGAGAACTTCACCTTCAAAACAAGTGAAACCATGACTCTAGAAATATTTTAGGTATGTTGAAATTATGGATACTCTAATGGATGTTGGAGTAACTCTTAAAAATAAAGACATTGTAAGGAAGTATAAGTCCTCTCTTCCTAGACAATGCACACATTATTGTGTTGTTATTAAGAGAACTGGCAACCTTAAGACTCTTACTTTTACAGAGTTGTATGGTATTATTAGTGATGAATATGCAAAGTCCATCTAGTAACTCCAGCAATCAACAGAGTTCAGCCCTTCATGTGGTTGAAAGGGATTGTAGTGAACCACATCATCATCTTATCTTCTACCCTGATAACTCACAAAAGGATCCTTTCATCACCTTTCCGGAGACACCAAGGGAGAGTTACACTCAAGGAAGTCCATTCTAAGAGATAAGATCTTCACAAGCCTTTGTGTCTGCTAATAAAAGCACTGGCAACTTTCTTTTCAACCTTAAAGATCTTGACTGTATCCATCCGGATGATCTGGAGTACACGGAGACAGTTAAGCAAATGGCTCTTCTCACTCATAGAGCCAAGAAGTTCTACAAGAGGATAGGAAGAAAGTTTCCTAGCAATGTAGCCTGTGGAAAGTTTGGGCTGGACAAGGTGAAATATTACAACTGTAACTAAATGGGACACTTTGCTAAGGAGTGCAAGGCACCAAGGACAAATGGTGGCCAAGCACAAACAAGACCAAACTACACTGACAAAGCCAACTAGAATGAGAAGTCAAACCAGCAAGTTGTAGTAGCTGTTGAAGAAGGAGGCTTTGAGTGGAGCTTTCAGGTGGAAGATGCATCATTAAATCAATCACTAATGGCTGACCATGATGAAGCCAAGGTATTGGAACATCTCTGCACACCTGAATGTATTGTTAAAGTTAACAGATATAGGTCCTATAACTAAAAGATGAGATCTGATCTTGAGTCTTTAAATATCTTAAAATCTAATTTCCAAAGAGCTGAAAATAATTACAAACTTAAAATAGAAGATTTAGAGAAAACCATTTCAACTCTTAAACATGAGCACACCAACTACAGGACTGAAATCAAAGATCTTATCACTAAGTTAATTGAATGCCAGGCTGAGCTTGTGATCAGCAAAGCCATGGCAGAAAAATATGTTCTTAAAGAAGAGGCCTTCAAGAACATAATATTCTCTTCCTTTTATGCAAAAGTTTGTTATCAAAATAAGCAGGGACTGGGATCTACTAAGATAGCTCCTCCACACATAATTTTTTCTGTAAGATCTCCAAGGTGTGAAACTTGTGAAGATGAGTTTCCCCTCATAGACCCCATAAATGAAGAGGATGAAGAGGAGATAGTGAAGGATGGCTCTGAGAAGAATGAAGAAGAGCATCCTAAGAAGGGTCACTACTCTCCTGAGGAGAGAAAAAGAGTTGGGATGACCAAGTCTAGAAGGAAGAACTTGATCAGAAAGGCCAAAAGGAAGTCCAAGAAGGCTCAAGAGATCAAGGCCACTTTTAACTCTATGCAGAAACAGGTTTTTATTTCTATAGGTTTTGAGGTGGTTAAGGCTGAAGACTCAAACTTGAACTCTAGTACCAGGAGTTTAGTTTTTGTTCAAATCATCCCAACATCATGAAGAAGGCTAATCAGGTGTGTACCACTACTACACAACCTGAACCATCTAGCTCCAAAGGTAGTTCTCACCCTAAAAGAATTGGCACATCATCTGCAAAGATGAAGATGGAGAAGGAAAGTGATCAAGTTTAGTTTTGTTCTCAAAAGAAGACTCTCAGAAGGAAGAAAATGGATTGTGTTATGTGTGACAGTACTTCTCATCTTGTAAGGGATTGCCTCTACAATCCAAAAAGTACTATCCATATGACCAAGAAAGAAACTTCTGAGAAGATGAAGAAGAAGCAAGCTTCGGAAGGAAAATCTTCTCCTTTCAGAAGCTCCATAATGAAGAAAAAGACAAGTGAAAATTGCCTTCGGAAGAAAAGTTGGTCTCAGAAGAAAAGAATACTTTCGAAGTACTGAAACCTACTGCAGTGCTAGCAAGATCTTCTGAAGGTTCAGTCTCAAAAACTTCCAAAGTTGTCAAAACTTTCGAAGTATTGAAGGTTAAGTCTAAGCTTCCAAAGGTGGTGTGGAAGACAAAGAAAGACCATGTGACTGAAAGTTCCTTATCAACATCAGCAAATGATCCTTAAAATCTGACAATAGGATCAATTACTATTGCATTGTCTTCAACTTCATTTGATAAGCCCAAGACCAACAAGGCTTAGGTTTCCAACTATAAGTAACCATCTCTTTTGTGCAGGAACAACTCAAGACAAACAGTGGTTGTTCCAAGCACATGACAGGCAATGGTTCTCTACTCTAAAATTTTGAGAAGATTTATGGAGGACTAGTTGCTTTTGGAGGAGATGCTGGAGGTTACATTACTAGAAGGGGCATGGTCACAATTGGTAAGCTCAGCATTGAAAAGGTAAACTTTGTTAAGGAGCTTGGATACAATCTCTTGAGTGTATCTTAATTTTATGACCAGAGGCATATGCTTTTCATTGAGCATGAGTGCATTGTTCTCAAGCCTGCGGTAGTCATTCCTCAAGAGCATATCCTGCTCAGACCCCCTGGAAATGGAACATGTACAAGATGGACTTGCAAGAAACATCTCCTTCAGGAGAGGTTTTATGCTTTCTATCTAAATCAAATAGTGATGAGTCTTTCCTCTAGCATAAAATAATGTGCCATGTAAACTTTAAAAACATGAATAAATTGATTAAGAATGATTTGGTAACTGGAATGCCAAAGAAAGAGTTTACAAGTGATGACCATTATGTTGTTGTTTCAAAGGGAAGCAACATAAGGTATCTCACAAGCCAAGAAAAGAAACTCTATCACTACACCCCTATACTTAATACATATAGATCTCTTTGGCCCCACTAGTGTAATGAGTCTAGGAAGGACCTCATATTATTTAGTGATCACTGATGATTTTTCAAGATTCACTTGGGTCTTCTTTCTTAGAACTAAGGATGAGACTCTTGAGATCTTGAAGAGTTTCATCTTAAAGATTGAGAATCAATGTGATAACAAGGTCAAGATCATAAGGTGTGATCAAGGAACTGAATTTAAAAACCAAATCCTTGATATATTTTGTGATGAAAAGGGTATTTCAAGATAATATAATGCTCCTATGACTCCTTAACAAAATGGTGTTGCTGAGAGGAGAAACAGGACACTAATTGAAGCTACAAGAACTATGTTGTCTGACTCTAAACTACCTATCACCTTCTGGGAAGAGGCAGTGATCATTGCTCGTTATGTGCAAAATAAAGTTTTAGTAGTCAAGACTCATGGTAAGACTCCTTATGATCTTTGGCACAAGAGAAAAGCTTTCATTTGTTTCCTCAAGTCATTTGGATGTCGCTGCACCATCTTGAATACCAAAGATCAAATAGCCAAATTTGATGAAAAATCAGATGATGGACACTTCATTGGATACTCTTCTCATGCTAAGGCTTATAGATTATACAATCTAGGAACTAGAGTAGTTGAGCAGTCAACCAATGTGACCTTCAATGAACATACTCCTAGTGTGAAAGGTTCTGGTCCTGATTGACTGTTTGATCTTAATTTAGTTACCAACTGTTTTAAAAAATCTTGTGAGAATGTTTTTGAATCCACATATATCTTATCAACAGGAGATCCTGACCCAAGATTTGAGTTGAGAAGATCTTTAGAACATACTACTTTAGCTCCAATGGTAACTAACCCTGCAGATGGAGTTCCTATCAGCACAACCATGCCAAATTCAGCTGATACATCTGAGGTGCCAACAAATTCCAGCTAAGAGGCACAACACTCAAATCAAGGAGCTTCAAATATGGAAGGAAATGGTGGTGGTGACAATGATCAAGAGTTTGTTGATGCTGAAACCCACTCCATGGAATGCAACATCAATGATGTCATACACTCATTGGATCAAGTCTCTCTTGATAAGTGTGATGATGTGGTGGGAGATACTTTAATGCCTGATCTAAATTTCTCTAATTTAGATCTCTCCAAGCAACTTGTTGTGATCCCTCAACTTAGGATCAACAAGTCTCACCCCACCACAAACATCATTGGAAATGTTGATACAGGGGTAAAGATAAGAGGACAAACCCATGATGTAAATGTTTATCTCCACTCTTGTTTCTTGTCCCAGATAGAGCCAAAGAAAGTTGATGAGGCTTTAAAGGATGAAAGTTGAGTTGAAGCTATATAGGAGGAGCTGCTTTAATTCAAAAGACAAAAGGTTTGGAACCTATGTCCTCTTCCTCAAGGGAAGACTACCATAGGAACCAAGTGGGTATTTAGAAGACTTGTCATCAAAAACAAGGCCAGACTAGTTGTCCAAGGGTACACAGAAGAAGAAAGAATTGATTATACAGATGTCTTTGCTCTTATGGCAAGACTTGAAGCTATCAAAATATTCCTAGCTTTTGCTGCATCCAAGGATTTCAATGTCTACCAACTTGATGTCAAGTGTGCTTTTCTATATGGGGTGATTGATGAAAAGGTGTATGTCAAACGACCACTTGGCTTTGCAGATCCTGATCTGTATCAAGCTCCAAGGAAGTGGTATGAGACTTTATCTCAGTATCTCTGTCAGTATGGCTACAAAAGGGGTACTATAGATGGAACTCTCTTCATCAAAGGAACAGGGGATGACTTAATGCTAGTTCAAGTATATGTAGATGACATTAATTTTGGTTCAACTAATCCAAAGCTCTGCAAAGACTTTGAGAAGCTGAGGAAAAAATAGATTTGAAATGAGTGCCATTGGGGGAACTCAATTTCTTTCTTGGAATTCAAGTGAAGCAAGTTGACAGTGGCATCTTCATAAGTTAGACAAAGTATATACAAGACATACTTACAAGATTCAACATGTCTAATTGTAAGATTGCAAAGACACCCATAGCAAGAAACCACTCCCTTGGACCAGACATTAAGGGGGAGTGTGTGGATGAACATCTTTACAAGGCTATGATTGGGTCTTTTATGTATCTTACAGCTAGCAGGCCTTATATCATGTTTGCCACAAGCATTTGTGCAAGATTTCAAGCCAATGCCAAGATGTCACACCTGGTCACTGTCAAGAGGATTCTGAGATACCTCAAAGGTGCTGCTACATTAGACCTTTGCTATCCAAAGAATTCTGACTTCAATCTGTATGCATATACAGATAGTGACTATGGTGGTTGCAATATGACTGCAAAGTCTACATCTGGGGGATGTCAATTCCTTGGTGGAAAGATTGTCTCATGGCAATGTAAGAAACAATCCTATGTGTCTACATCAACTGCTAAAGCAGAGAACATTACTGCTACTAGCTGTTTGTGCTCAAGTGCTTTGTATTCAGAATCTGATGCTGGTGTCACACCCCAACCTTGATGGCGGAATCGTCGAGATGTGAGGGTTAAGATTGTTCACAGCCACATAACGCTATATTAAATTGCAAATATTATTTATCATAAGTCTTAAAATGAAATACAACCATAAGTCTCAAACAAGAGATAAGTTCAAACATAAATCTAAACATAGCATAACATTTTGTTTATTTAACTAGGTCCAAGTCCTAGTTTTATTGCAAGCTTCAAAGTCCACCTTAAACTTGGGTGTTTCCTGAAACATGATAAAAATAAGAGTCAACTAAAATAGTTGGTGAGTTTCCAAGGTTTTCATACATAATATGAAAAGGTTACAAGTAGCAATTCATGTCATAGGTCATAAGCAAGTAAGGTTATAGAACACATATCGTTACAACCAAACCTTGACTTGATTACAAGTATAAAAGATTGGCTAAGTGTATTTGGTTCCCATGATGAACAAGCATACGTCATCAGGAGTCGGCAATACCTCGACTTTAGCACCAAATAGGCTTGTCAGGCCCAAAGATCTAAGACGTCGCCAGGCTAGCAATAGTTAATGATTGTAAACAAACTATGTATCTCATATAATCACTTACAATACACAAATAACCATGACAAAATAATAAGTTGAATTGCATGTGATTTACAAGTCTCAAATGTGTATAAGTGTATCATGTATAAGCTATCATGTTTCACCCCAAATTAGTGTGAAAATATGAAAAAGGGGCAAGGAAACTCACCTTGATATATGCATTTCAAGATGATATAAAAGATTAAAAGATAACCCAACGTATCCATTACAAGGCACCTAACATATATATTACAAGGTAAAGATTAAAGTTAATAATAAGATTAACGTTCTATTAATGATTAGGGTTTTGATAGTTTTAAGGAGTTTTGACAAGTAAATAAATTTATAGAATAATTATTCTCATTTTAAACCCATTAGAAGAATTACATATGTATTTAAGTATTTTAAAAATGAAATTAAACATAACAAAGTTGGAGTTCAATATGTAATTAATTCTTCATAGTTTTCTAAGAATAATATATCATTATCACAATTATAAAAGTAAACCTTTAAAGAATAAAAATACTATTGTGCCCATTAGTATTTTAAATGATTTTTAAATTATTGTATCAAGTCCATATTCATGTAAATAATTATTTAATTATTTTAAATAAAGCCATTTAAATATATAAAAGTTAAATGATCATAGAAAAATTATTAAGCTCTTTTTTTTTTTTAAAGGAAAGCATTTGGATCAATGTTTTATTATTTATTAAAATAAACTAAAACCAAAAAAAATATCCAATTGTATGTTTGAACATATAATGTTTTTACAAGATAAACAACATTTAAATTCTATTTAACAAGATATTTAACTAATTATATTCTTTGTTTTAACAAGATAAAATAACATGTTAGGTTTATATAAAAAATATAAATTTTCAGAAATTAACTGGTTAGCCTTTAAAATAACTAAAATTTATAAAATAGATTTTTTTAGAATTTTTAGAAATTTTTATATAATTTGTATAGGCTGAAAAGCTTCTAAAAAAAATAATGAGGTTACCCGGGGTCGAACCCGGGACCTCCAAGTTGGGAGTTAGACATGGAACCGGTGAACCAAGGCATACAGCCGCGGTTATCATCGGTTTGTATTAAATTTAAACCCAATCCCAAGGATTTCCCCCCCAACCAAGAACCCTAGTTCGGTGTAACCCAAAATTGAACACCCAAATGATTATGATAATGAAATTGATGTTAGGGCTTTGTTTCCCGACGTTGAAACGAGTATAATGATATGTATAACTTACACGATTGTTTTCGAATTGATGATGACCATAAGATGATAGCCGCGTATGATGGCTAGTCAAAAATCCGTAATAACCATGTCGATATAGTTCAGTTAATGAATGAAAAAGCTTCCATAGTTGATGAGGAACAGAAGCCCTTTATCAATTGTGGTTGAAATCAACCGAAAGTTGAAGAACAATCCGGTTGCAAGTCGCGATGTAAAGGTTGATCAAATTCAGTATTTGGAGTCGTTTCAGGTGTAATTGCGTGTTGTAAACGATTAAGGATTGATAGATGAGCGATTAGGTTAGTTTAATTAGGTTAATTTCAGGTTTTAATTGTCAAATGATGGAGGATTAATGTCCGACAGTTACTCGGGTTTGAAAGCACTTGTAACCGGTGTTGGATCTTCAATTTGACTCCCAATCGGTTCGAATCACGCTCACAAATCAATTGGAAACGGTTTTAGTTCTTTAATCGAAGTTATTGCGAGGTTTAATCGACTGCCGGAGCTCACCGGAGTCGCGGCCGGAAGTTATGGCCGAGGTCGGGGTCAAAGGGGAGAAGGGAATATGGGTTTTTAATTGTTACACAAATGGTCCCTGCAATTTTAGTTCTTATTATTTCATGTCTTAAACTTCTATTTAAAGTTTATAAAATGACAAAACAACCCCTGAACTTAATTAACTTTAAGTTTTAACATTTTTCAAAGATTAATAATTTTATAAGTTAATATTATTATTAGTGTTATGACTATTATTTTAGTTAGTAATATTAGTATCATTATTAGTATTATTATTATTATTATTATTATTATTATTATCATTATTATAATAATAATAGTTATTATTTTATTTAAGATTATTAACACCTTAAATTTTATAATAATAAGCAAACATTATAACACTTATAATGTTTTTATTATTATATTAATTTGTAAATCACCAAATTAATTATTAAGTATAACAAACCCCAAAGTTTCAAAATGTCATAAAAGACCCTTTTAAGATTTAACAAAGTTAACTTCTAAGTTAACAAAATTAAGGGATGTCACAGCTGGACTATGGATTTAACTTCAAAGAGACTCCCATTCACATAGACAACAATAGTGCTATCTCTATTACAAAGAATCCTTTGTAGCACTCAAGAACAAAACACATCAACATCAGGTATTATTTAATTAGAGATAACTTTGAAAAGAGATTAATCAAACTAGTCAAAGTTAACACAAATGAATAATATGCTAATCTGTTTACCAAAGCTTTTGATGAATAGAGATTTAAATATCTTATATCAGCTATTGGGATGATTAACTTTGAATAGTTTTTCTTTAAACTTAATTCATATTATTTTTAAAATCTGTGTGTCCTAAGTTGTCTATTTCATCATCTTCATAAGCCCTTGTTTATTTTGGAAGAAAACTTTTTTTAAAAATTTATTTCTTAGATTTTTGAAAATTTTGATCATTTTCTAATTCGGAAGATATCTCTTTACTTTCGGAAGATATCTTTTTACCTTCTAAAGAAAATTATGCCATCAAAACAGATAACTACTTATGTCAGCTTACCTTCGGAAGAATTTTTCAAAATATCTTCCGAAAGCATAAATTAATTTATAAGTACTTATGTGTTTTTTAAAAAAAAATTTCGAAAGCAAATTGAGTTTCGGAAGTTTTATTATCCTTAGAATAAAATCATCAAGTCTTAATATCTTCCAAAGAAAATTTTTTAATAATCTTTGAAATATCTTCCAAAGTCACTTTTGCTTCAGAAGCTTTTTATCAAAACTTCCGATGAGAAAATACCTTCGGAAGATTTTTGACTTCCAAGATAACAAGCTTTTTGGACACTTTTTCAAAGGTGAGACCGACATCCGGATTTCAAAGTTTATCATATTTTATTAACTTTGTCTCAAATCCATTTCATATATATATATATACCCAACGGTTCCCCATTTTTTCACTCTCTTCTTCATCTGAAACACTTCTAAACCTAAATTCACCCATAACCGACTTTGTTTTTATCTTCCTTCATCTTTAAGCTTTCACAAATGGCCAACCTTGACCACAGAAACAACCCAGATTTTTTCATGCAACTCCACAGGCAGCATAATCAGGTTGCCCTGTTGGACTCTAAAAAAGATCAAAGTTTCTCAGAGGTTTGTCGTTTCCTTTCTTTGTCTAACTACTTCACCTCCCTCACCATTGATCCTCCTCTCTACGAGGATCAACTTTTGGAATTTTGAAGGACCTGCCAAGAGATCCTCATGGATGGGGAGAAGACACTGTCTGCCACAGTGCAAGTGAGGACAATCTTCATCACTCCAGCCATCATAAACACCCATCTTTAGCTGGATGATGTAGAAGGTGAATTTTCCTTTCCTAAAGTTGTTGTAAACCACTCTTTTGAGCAGATGGGCTATGAGGGAGATTTCTCTGTAAAGACCTTCAGGAAAGGAAAGGTCTCATCTTAGTGGAAATACCTACTTCATGTTGTTATCCACAGCTTATCAAACAAACATGGACAATGGGACCAGATTCTCTAGGATCTCTCCTTCATAGTTCATGGAATGGTTCAGGGGGTCAAGTCCAGGTACTCACAATTTGTGTATACTAACTTGCTTGCAAACTTAGACTCCTTAGAATATTACATGTTTTCTAGATATGTTCAACACATTCTTAACTGTGAACTAAGGTCACAGTTGAGGGGTACAGGTAATGTTCTTAAATTGGGACTGATGAAGCCCGACATCTTTAAGACAATGAAGAAGCCAATTGTTGGCTTCTCTGGAGTAGAAACATCCCTTGTCCCAAAAATGTTAGAGCTCATTGCTCAAGGTGACAACCTAGCAACACAAGCTAGTGTTGAACCCACACCTTCTACCTCACAACCACCAAAACAGCCACAAATCATCCGCACCTACCAAAGAAAATCTAAACGAACCCCTGAACAAGCTACTAAGCTTGTGCAGGCCCCCATATCATCACCCATACAGGTAGAAGTGGACACAAGAGCTCCCACTTCTCTTGAAGAGCAAACCACTCCCATCTCACAAATGATTAGTGCTGAGGTTCCTCATGCTCAGCCCAACACCCTTAAGCCTTCACTAAGAGTCTCAAAACTCTAGTGATCAACCTTCAGGGGAAAGTTACCATCCCCAGCCTCTTGATCTCAACCAACCAATTCCTAATCTTAAATTCTATAATGATGAAGACTTGGGATTCAGTGAGTATCATGAGTCTCTCTACTCAAGATGAGTACTCTTGTCTCTCCCCTGTCTAGCCTACATCATTCACCTATTACTGAGGTGGATCTCCCTGAACCTGTTCAGGAGATTCATATGGATAAGGCTCTCACTCCTTCTAGTGATTACATTTTTAAGACCTCAACCATGGTAACTCAACCCATTGACACTTCACCTGAAGTAGTCATTGAGCAGAGGAAATCCAGCAGCTAAGAACATTATGTTGGTGATGAGATGACGGGAACATAAGACTAAAGGTGCAAAAACTGTCAAAAACATGCACTTACTTAGTCTCTAAGGTTAGTCACTTGGAATCTTAGGTGACTACCCTACAAAACAGGGTCAATGATTAGAACCTTGAGATTTCTTATCTCAAGAACCAACTAGTTGGGAGACCTTTAAAAAAAGCTCATCCAAGAAGACAAGAACCTATGGATGTGATAGACCTAACTCCTAGCTCACCTATGCAAGAGGGTGATGCTATCAAAAAGGAGGAGAAAGTCTTAGCAATCACAAAACCTAAGAGTTCTTCACAGGATATGGACATAGAGGATTCACCACCCTCACTTGCAATTGTACATACTTAGCAACCTCCTCAAGTCCATATTGATGTGGACTCTCTTATGCAGAGTTTGTTTGAGGAGGGTATTCCAAGGGTAATGTCATCCCCACCCCAAGAAGCTTCAAATACATATTAGGGTGGAGGTATGATGTTGAGAGAGGAGCCCTCATACTTCATAGACTTTAAGGACAGCAAAAGATCTTCAACTTTCAAACCTTGAACTACTATGAGGGTCTTGATCTTGTCAATATGCCACTTTCCAATCCAAATCAACATAGGCAAGCTGACAGAATGGCTGAAAGGATTCAAGACAGGATTACTGAAGTATTTAAAGCAAGAAGACAAATAGAGCAGGCAATGTCATTGGTCAACTGGATGTTGAGGTGGATCCTAAGATTAGCTTCAAAGGGTCAACCTTGACTGAAGGCCCAGTGATAGAACCTGAGTACTATCACAGAACCTGTAACTTCAACATCCCATACCCTCAGTGAAGCACCTGCTAGTGAAGGTGTCTCACAGCCTCTCTCTGGCCAGAGTCTGACTGCTACATCAGACAATGAAGGCCAAATCTCTCTCCACCCTGAGTCACAAAGGTCTGTGAGTGACAAAGAGAAAATGATAATGACTCTTGAGGAGATTGAGGATGAGGAGAGAGAGAGGAAAAGGAAGCTAAGGGGAGAAAGTTCTAGTGGGTCCTCAAGTGTCATGGAAACTGCTATCAGGGTTGCTCACAGACCAAACACTCAAAATGATAAGTTGAGAGCAGCAAGGATAAACTTTTTGGGGACTAGGAACTATGACATTGATGAGATTATCTCTCTCCCCTTAGAAGAATTGAATGAACTGGCAGATAGGGAAATGTTTAAAGAGAGGAAGGAGGCAAAGGATGTAGAGTTGCTCCTCGAGATTAAGGAAGAAAGAAGGCAGAAAAGGCTGTATAAACATGCTCCTACCCTCTTTCCTAGTTCAAAAAAGTCCTAAGAAAGAGGCTATAGCAACTGAACATCCTCGGGTAGACAAGGAAGCTGGCAAACAAAATATGATTAACTACTTGAGTGCGACAGAGCTTTACCAGGCAGTTGTACTTCTTACTTATCATATGAGTACATAGAATTTGAGTACCTTAAGCAGCTTGAGCTACAAGTTCTTAAAGAACAAAAAGCTACGAAGAGAAAGATGAGGGAAGAAGCAGCAAAGTCAAGAGCCATCATCCAAAAGAGTCAAAAGAAGTCTGCTGACAGGCAAAAGATGATGAGCTTCTTGAAGCTGTATGGATTCTCCGGAAGGAGGCTTTATCCAATGTCTTTATCCACTATGGATGAGCACATTAGAGTGATCAAGCAGAACATTAAGAGGAGAGCTTGTTAAATTATACTCCCTACCAAGTCAGGCTCCTCCTAAAGCTGAGGTTAAGGTTGAACCATTTGAGATAACAAAACCTGGACCTCATGTTGGACAACAACAAGCTTCATCTTCTGATCCATAGCATGGTCTAACTCCCTCTCCTTCTAAACCTGTGAGGGAGGAGGACCCAACTGAGAAAGACAAAACAGAACAACCTGGTACTAAAGGCTAGTCTACTCAGTTAAAGAGGAAGAAAATGATGGCCTCTAAATCTATATCAAAAAAGAAACCAAAGGCATCCACTTCCAGACCTTAGAATGAGTCAGAGCATCCTGAGGAAGTGCAAAAAGAGGCTGCTCAACCGACTCCAACTTAAGTAGAGCCTCTTGCATCAGGAAGACCCATTTTGTTTTGGACTTTTGCTACAAATCCAGACATATGGTATGTCACTAGAGATCAAAATGGTCAAGATGTCTACTTCTGGCAAGACATGCTTAAGTTACCTCTGCATGATCTCTTTAACATGAGAAGGTATTTTGAAAGTCTGAGTGATCCTGACCAATTGATGAAGAAATGAATGGTCATGATCATGATGAGGACTATCAATATCTGAAGACACTTCTTTGTTTTTGTAGCATCAGCCTAGGGGGAGTTTGTAAGGCTTATAGAAAGGCTGATGCACCCAAAATCACCCAAGTGCTTCCTGCATCATGCACTTGATACTTAGTAGAAGTTGCTTCGGAAGTTTAATACTCTGCACAAGAAAATATACTAAGTATGAAAGCTTCCGAAGCCAAGACCAATATCTTCCGAAGCCAAGACCAATATCTTTCAAAGCCAAAAGTGAAGTCTTTCGAAGCTTCAAAGACAAAGTCTTTCGAAGCTTCAAAGACAAAGTCTTCCGAAGCCTGTGTAGTGAAGACGGATTTCTTCCAAAGACTTTGAAGAACATGCTTTCTCTGATGTACTTTTCATAAAGCTGACCAACTTTCCGCTACAACTTCAAAGACTCACCAACTTATACAAGTTGGTGAAAGGTCCATGATTTTTGTAACTGTACATTGAGGTCTTGAGTCTGTAACTTTTCACTTTATGTACTTTTATCCTTTTTGTAATATATTAGAATGTGAGTTATGGCATGTCATAGTCACTAGTCAAAAAAACAAATCTGTCTTTTGACTTTATATTGATCTTGTTGTTGTCTAGATTAGTGTTTTAAGTTGTCTTTAAAGTATGGCCGGCTATAGGATGTAGTTTAAAGTGTCTCAAGTCCTTGTATATTATTTCGTGCTTTGTAACACTGATAAAAAGAACTTGAGAGTAATATACTACAATCTTGAAAACCATTACCATGTTGCTTTGTTCTTAAGTTTCTGTCTCCTGTTTTGCTTGTGTTCATAGTATCGTAACACTAGTCTCGGTTCCCTATTTGATTTGTTAAGTGTTTTAACTCTCTTCTCATTGTGAGACTGATTGTATTGACCATCACTTAAACGTTCCTATAGGGATTAAAAAGAAAGGCTGCAGGATCGTTTAAGGGCTTAAACACAATTACAACACAACAACACAATGAGGAGACTAACTAAACTTTAATCAAACAGTGAACTGGGTAACCAAAGGTGATACAAAGAACACAAGTAAAGCAAGAGACAGAACAAGTATGGGTTTCAAGAAGGCAGTATATTGCTTTTCAAGTTCTTTTACAAGTGTTACAAAGCATAAAGAAAGATACAAGAACTTGGAATACTTATACTACAACCTACAGTCGGCTATACTTTGAAAGCCAGCTGGATACAATTGACTAGACACTAACAAAATCAATTGTAGGATCAAAAGGCATATCTGCCTTTTGACCTTGTGACTATGACATGCCATAGCTCACATCCTTATACATTACAAAAAGGACAAAGTACATGAAGTGGAAAGTTACAGACTCAAGACCTCAATGTACAGTTACCAAAAGCAAGGCCCTTTTCACCAACTCATGTAAGTTGGTGACTTTACAGAGATGCAGCGGAAAAGGTGCTTTATGGAACAGTACATCAGATAAAGCATGTGTACTAAAAGTCTTCGGAAGAAATCTGTCTTCATAGGTTGAAGCTTCGGAAGACTTTGTCTCTGAAGCTTCGGAAGACTTCATGTTTGGCTTCGGAAGATATTGGTCTTGGCTTCGGAAGATTTTACACTTAGAGTATTTTCTAATGCTTTGTGTAAAACTTCCGAAGCATTCTTCACTTCAGTACTTAGTGCATGTTGCTGAGACACTTAGGCTGTTTTGGGTTGCATCAGACTTCAGGAATCCTTACAAACTCCCCCTAGGCTGATGCTACCAAAACACTTAGAAGATCTTCAAATGTTGGTAGTCTTCAGTACAATCAGGACCATTCCTTTCTTCATGAGATGGTCAGGATCATCAAGACTCTCATAGTATCTTCTCATCTCAAAGAGATCATGCAGAGGTAAGTTGATTATGTCTTGCCATGAGTAGACATTCTCAACACCTTGATCTCTGATAACATTCCATCTTTCTGGATTGGTAGAGTAAGTCCAGGACAAGATGGGTGTCTCACTAGTTAGAGGAGCCACTTGAATAGGAGTTGATTGGGCTGCCTCATCATGCACCTCCTCAGGTTGATCTGATTCAGCCTGAGGTGCAGAGGTAGATGACTTTGGCTTCTTTTTTAGTCTTTGGTTTAGAAGCCATCCTCTTCTTCCTCTTGGATGTCTTTAACTGAGAAGACTGGTCTGCAGCACCATGTTGATCATCAGTGTCTTTCTCAGTTGGGTGTTCCTCCCTCACAGGTTCAGAAGGAGAGGGAGTTTGACCCTGCCTAGGATCAGAAGATGAAGCTTGCTGAGGCTCAGCTGGAGGTGCTGGTTGAGGTGTCTCTGGTTGTTCAAACTTGACCTCCACTTCAGGTGGGACTTGACTTGGAAGAGAGTGCAAGTCAATGAGTTCTCCACTTTTAATCTTCTGCTTGATCACCCTAATATGCTCATCCATAGTGGATAGAGACATGGGGCCAAGTCTCCTTCCGGAGAATCCATACAGCTTCAAGAAGCTCACCATTCTTTGTCTGTCAGCAGACTTCTTTGCATTCTTTTGAATGATGGCTCTTGACTTTGCAGCTTCTTCCCTTAGCTTCCTTTTAGTTGTCTTTCTTTCCTTGACTAACTCAAGCTCAAGTTGCTTTAGATACTCGAACTCAATGAAGTCATAGGACAAGGGAAGAAGTGCATCTGCCTGATAGAAGCCTGTGGCACTCAGGTAGTTGATCATCTTGATCCTATCTTCTTCTTTATCTACCTGAGGTTCTTGTGGAGCCACATCTTCCTGTGCAGGACTTTCTTGAACTGGTGAGAGAGTGGGAGCATGCTTGTAAAGTCTTTTCTGTCTCTTCTCCTCTTTGAGTTGGAGAAGTATCATTGCATCCTCTTTCTCCTTCAACTCTCTTGACACTTCATGTCAGCCAGTTCATTTAACTCTTCTAAGGGGAGGGAGATGATTTCATCAATGTCATAGTTCCTGGTCTGTAGATAGGTAATCCTGACTGCCCTTAACTCATCATCTTGAGTATTTGGTCTGGGAGCAGCCCTGATTGCAGCTTGCATGAAGCTAGATGACCCAGTAGAACTTTCTCCCCTTAGTCTCCTTTTCCTCTCTCTCTCTTCCTCCTCAATTTCCTCAGGAGTCATTATCCTTTTCCCTTTGTCACCAACAGACCTTTGTGACTCAGGGTGGATTGAGGCTTGGCCTTCATTGCTTGGAGTAGCTTCCATGCTCTGGCCAGAGAGAGGCTGAGAAACACCTTCACCAGCAGGTGTCTCAGATGGAGTTTGGACCTCTGCAGCAGTTGTTGATGATGAGACAGGGGTCTCAGGTTCTGCCACTGGGCCTTCAGTCAAGGTTTCCCCTATGAAACTAATCTTAGGGTCCACCTCAACATCCAGTTGACCGATGACATTGCCTGATTCCTAAGTCTCCTTCTTAGAGTAAACTCTGCAAGGATCCTGTCTTGGATTCTTTGAGCCAGCCTGTCAGCTTGTCTTGAATTGCTTGGATTGACAAGTGGCAAGTTGACTAAATCCAGTCTTTCATAGAAGCTCAGGCTTTGGAATTGAAAAACTTCTTGTTGGCCTTGAACTCTCTGAAGTATAAGGGCTCTCCTGTCATCATCATACCTCCACCTTATGATGTAGTTGCCAGTTCCTTGTGGTGGAGATGAGACAGCCCTTGGTATACCTTCCTCAAAGAGACTCCTGATGAGAGAGTCTATAGAGTCCACATTAATGTGAACTTGAGGAAGTTGCTGAGAATGCACAACAGCAAGTGAGGATGGTGAGTCCTCTATGTCCATTCTCTCTGAAGAACTCCCAGGTTCTGTGGTTGTAACAACTTTCTCCCCCTTTTTGGTAGCATCACCCACTTGCATAGGTGAGCTGGAGGATAAGTCAATCACTTCCACAGGTTCTTGTGTTCCTGGTTGAGCTCTCCTTAAAGGTCTCCCAGCTAGTTTTTCCTGCAGATATGAAATCTGGAGTTGCTGATCATTGACCCTGTTTTGCAGGGTAGTCACCTGAGATTCCAAGTGACTAACCTTAGAGACTAAATAGGTGCATGTTTTTGACAGTTTTTGCACCTTTAGTCTCAAATTCCCCTCATCTTCATCAGAAGATTCATTGGGGGATGAGATGATTGGACCAAAGTCCTCTCTCTCACCACCAGCTTGAGTTTCTTGGCTGCTGGTTTTCCTCTGCTCACTGGCAGCCTCAGTTGAGATGCCAATGGGCTGAGTTGCCATGGTTGAGGTCTTAATGATGTAATCACTTTCAAAAGTGAGAGCCTCTTCCATATGGACATCCTGAACAGGTTCAGAAGTGTCCACCTCAGTAATAGGTGACTGATGGGGGATAGACTGAGGAGAGTCAGAGGTACTCATCTCTCTTTGAGTAGGGGAGGAGAAGAGAGACTCATGGTACTCACTGAATCCTAAGTCTTCATCAGTGTAAAAGGATAGGTTGGGAATTGGTTGGTTGAGATCCAAAGGCTGGGGATGGTAGCTGTCCCCTGAAGGTTGTTCACTTGAGTGTTGAGACTCAGAGTGAAGGCTTAAGGCTGTTGGGCTAGTGAGCTCATCAGGGTGAGCTTGAGGAACCTCAGCCCTGATAGGTGAAGTAATGGGAGTGGTTTGCTCCTCAGGAGAAGTGGGAGCTCTAGTGTCCACTTCTTCCTGTAAGGTTGAGTATTTGGGGGCCTGCACAGACTCAATAGCCTGAGCAGGGGTTCGTTTGGATTTTCTTTGGTAGGTGAGGGTGATTTCTGGTCTTTTTAAGGGTAAGGACAAAAGAGGTGTGGGTTCAACACTAGCTTGTGTTGCTAGGTTGTCACCTTGAGCAATGAGCTCTAACATTTTTGGGACTAGGGCTGTTTCTACCCCTGAGAAGCCTACAGTTGGCTTCTTCATTATTTTAAAGATGCCGGGCTTCATCTGTCCCAATTTAAGAATATTACTTGTTTCCCTCAACTGTGAGCCCAGTTCACAGTTGAGAATGTGTTGAACATATCTAGGAAACATGTAATACTCTAAGGAGTCTAAGTTTGCAAGTAAATTAGTATAAACAAATTGTGAATACCTGAACTTGACCCCCTGAACCATTCCATGAACTATAAAGGAGAGATCCTCAGGAATCTGGTCCCATCCACCATGCTTGTTTGACAAGCTGTGGATAACCACATGGAGCAGGAATTTCCATTGGGATGAGACCTTCCCTTTCCTAAAGGTCTTTACAGAGAAATCTCCCTCATAGCCCATCTGCTCAAAAGAATGATTAACAGCTTCTTTTGGGAAGGACACCTCACCTTCTTCATCATCCAGCTGCAAATGTTGATTAATGATGGCCGGAGTGATGAAGATTGTCCTCCCTTGCACTGTGGCAGACAGTGCCTTCTCCCCATCCATAATGACCTCTTGGCAGGTCTTCCAGAATTCAAGCAAGTGATCCTCATATAGAGTAGGATCAATGGTCAGGGAGGTGAAGTAGTTTGACAGAGTCAAGAATTGGCAAATCTCTGAGAAACTTGCATCTTTCTCAGAGCTTAACAGAGCAACTTGATTATGTTGCCTGTGAAGTTGCATGGAGAAATCAGGGTTGTTTCTGCGGTTAAGGTTGGCCATTTCAGAAGCTTAAGGGTGAAGAAAGGTAGAAAGCAAAGGCGGTTTAGAGAATTAGGTTAGAGAAACAGTAGAATTGAGGAAGATAGTGGGAAAGAGGGGGAACCGTTGGGTATTTATATGAAAAGGGATTTGAACCAAAGTTAATGAAAGAGGATAAACTTTGAAATCCGGAAGTCGGTCCCACCTCTGAAAAAGTAGTTTACTTTTGCTCAAAAAGTAGTTTTCTTGGAATTCGAAAAGCTTCCGAAGGTTATTTGTCTTCGGAAGTTTTGATTGAAAAAGCTTCCGAAGCTAAAATGGCTTCGGAAGATTTTCCTGAGAGTCTTGAAGATTTATGCTTCGGAAGAGAAATAAACCCTTGAATGCTTTGTATAGGAATAAACAAAGCTTCCGAAGGTTAATTTTGCTTCGGAAGGAAAAGGTCCTTAAAAATAAATAAGTGTCTGAGATAAGAATTTTAAGCTTCGGAAGATGAATTTGACTTCTTCCGAAGGTAAAATCTCTTAGACAGTTATGTATTTTGAAGACATGTTTTTCTTCCGAAGATAAAATTTTATCTTCCGAAGTATCAAAAATTTTCAAGAATCTAAGGAAAGTCTTCAAAAAGAATTTTACATCCAAAGAAAACATGAGCTTATGAAAGTGATGAACTAGACAACTTAGGACACACATATTTTAAGAAGAAATAATTAGAATTAGTTTTAAGAAAAAGTCTACTCAAAGTTAATCATCCCAATAGCTGATATCAGATACTTAAATCTCTGTTCATCAAAAGCTTTTGTGAACAGATCAGCATATTGTTCATCTGTATGAACTTTGACTAGTTTAATTAATCCCTTTTCATAGTTATCTCTTATTAAATGATACCTGATGTTGATGTGTTTGGTCCTTGAGTGCTGCACAGGGTTCTCAGTGATAGAGATAGCACTATTGTTGTCTATGTGGATAGGAGTCTCTTTGAAGTTAAATCCATAGTCCAGCATCTGATTTTGAATCCAAAGCACTTGAGCACAGCAGCTTGCAGCAGCAATGTATTCAGCCTCAGCAGTTGATGCAGACACACAGGATTGTTTCTTGCATTGCCATGAGACCACCCTTCCACCAAGGAATTGACATCCCCCAGATGTAGACTTTGCAGTCATATTGCAACCACCATAATCACTATCTGTATAGGCATACAGATTGAAATTTGGATTCTTTGGATACCATAGACCAAGTGTTGAAGCACCTTTGAGGTATCTTAAAATCCTTTTCACAGTGATTAAGTGAGACATCTTAGGGTTGGCTTGATATCTTGCACAAATACATGTAGCAAACATGATATCAGGCCTGCTAGCTGTAAGATACATAAGAGACCCAATCATAGCCCTGTATAAGTGCTCATCTACACACTCCCCCTCAAGATCTGGACCAAGGGAGTGGTTTCTGGCTATGGGTGTCTTAGCAATCTTACAATCAGTCATGTTGAACCTCTTGAGTATGTCTTGAACATACTTTGACTGACTTATGAAGATGCCATCTTCAACCTGCTTCACTTGAATTCCCAGAAAGAAGTTGAGTTCTCCCATTGAACTCATCTCAAATCTGTCTTTCATCAGCTTCTCAAAGTCTTTGCAGAGCTTTGGATTAGTTGAACCAAAGATGATGTCATCTACATATACTTGAACCAGCAATAAGTCATTTCCCTGTCCTTTGATGAAGAGAGTTCCATCTATAGTACCTCTCCTGTATCCATGTTTACAAAGATACTCAGATAGTGTCTCATACCACTTCCTGGGTGCCTGATGCAGCCCATAAAGAGCTTTGTCAAGCTTGCAGACATAATCAGGATGATCAGGGTCTACAAAACCAGGTGGCTGTTTGACATAAACCTCCTCATCAATCACTCCATATAAGAAAGCACACTTTACATCAAGTTGGTAGACCTTGAAGTTCTTGGATGCAGCAAATGCCAGGAATATCCTAACAGCTTCTAGTCTTGCTACAGGAGCAAAGACATCAGTGTAGTCAATCCCTTCTTCTTGTGTGTATCCTTGAACAACTAGTCTTGCCTTGTTCTTGATGATGATTCCTCTATCATCCTTCTTATTTCTAAAAACCCATTTGGTTCCAATGGTAGTCTTCCCATGAGGAAGAGGACAAAGGTTCCAAACTTTCTGCCTTTTGAATTGAAGCAGCTCTTGTTGCATAGCTTCAACCCAACTTCCATCCTTTAGAGCTTCATCAACTTTCTTGGCTCTATCTGAGATAAGAAACAAGAGTGAAGACAAACATTTGCTTCATGGGTTTGTCCTCTTGTTCTTACCCCTGTGACAACATCTCCAATGATGTTTGTGGTGGGGTGAGACTTGTGGATCCTTAGCTGAGGGATCACAGCAAGTTGTTGAGAAAGATCTAAATTTGAGAAATTTAGATCTGGTCTGGAAGATTCACCCTCCACATTATCACACTTATCAAGATTAACTTGATCCAATGAGTGTGAGACATCATTGATGTTGTCATCTATGGTATGGTTATTAGCATCAAGAAATTCCTGATCACTATCACCATCACCATTGTTGTCTTCTACAAGTGAGGTGTCTTTATCTGGTTGAGAGGCCTCTGAGCTGGAATTTGAAGGCATGCCAGATGTATCAGCTGAATTTGTCATTGTTGTGCTGATAGAAACCTCATTTGCTGAAGTAGTTCCAACTGGAGCTGAAGATGTATGAGTTGAAGGTCTTCCTAGCTCAAATCTTGGATCAGGATCACCTGTATTTAGATTTTCTGCAGATCCTGAAACATGCTCACAAGATTTGTTAAAACAGTTGGTAACTAAATCAAGATCAAACAGCCAATCCGGACCAGAACCAGCCACACAAGGAGTGTGCTCATTGAAAGTCACATTGGCTGACTCCTCAACAATTCTAGTTCTGAGATTGTATACTCTATAAGCTTTAGCTTGGAAGAGTATCCAATGAAATGTCCATCATCTGATTTCTCAGCAAACTTGGCAATTTGATCTTTGGTATTCAAGATGGTGCAGGGACATCCAAATGACCTGAGAAAACCAATGAAAGGTTTCCTCTTGTGCCAAAGTTCATAAGGAGTCTTACCATGTGTCTTAACTACTAAAACTCTGTTTTGCACATAGCAAGCAGTATTAACTGCCTCTGCCCAGAAGGTGATAGGCAGTTTAGAGTCAGACAACATAGTTCTTGCAGCTTCAATAAGTGTCCTGTTTCTCCTCTCAGCAACTCCGTTTTGCTGAGGAGTCCTGGGAGCACTATATTGTCTTGTAATACCTTTTTCATCACAAAATGTATCAAGGATTTGGTTCTTGAATTCAGTTCCTTGATCACATCTTATGGTTTTGACCTTGTGATCACATTGATTCTCAACTTTTAAGATGAAATTCTTCAGAATCTCAGGGGTTTCATCCTTAGTTCTAAGGAAGAAGACCCAAGTGAATCTTGTAAAATCATCTGTGATCACCAGACAGTAAGAGGTCCTTCCTAAACTCATTACACTGGTGGGGCCAAAGAGATCCATATGTAACAAGTGTAGGGGAGTAGTGATGGAGTTCTTTTCCTTAGGCTTGTGAGATACCTTGTGTTGCTTCCCTTTCAGGCATGCAACACAATGATCATCACTTGTAAACTCTTTCTTTGGCATTCCAGTTACCAGATCATGTTTAATTAATTTATTCATGTTCTTAAAGTTTACATGGCACATTCTTTTATGCCATAGGAAAGACTCATCACTATTTGCTTTAGATAGAAAGCATGAAACTTCTCCAGAGGGAGATGTTTCTTGCAAATCCATCTTGTACATGTTCCCTTTCCTGGGGGCTCTGAGCAGGATATGCTCATGAGGAATGACCACACCAGGCTTGAGAACAATGCACTCATGCTCAGTAAAGAGCATGTTATGACTCTGATCACAAAATTGGGATACACTCAGAAGATTGTACCCAAGCTCCTTAACAAAGTTTACCTTCTCAATGCTGAGCTTACCATTTGTGACCTTGCCCCTTCCAGAAATGTAACCACCTTCATCTCCTCCAAAAGCAACTGGTCCTCCATCAATTCTCTCAAAATTATGGAGTAGAGACCTATTGCCTGTCATGTGCCTGGAACAGCCACTGTCAATTATCCAGACATTCCTGTTTGTCTTGAGCTGTTCCTGCACAAAGAGAATGATTAGTTACATTTGGAAACCCAAGCCTTACTTGTCTTGGGCTCATTAAGAGTAATAGAAGGTAATGCAACAGTAATAGATCCTATGGTTGTACTATGGGGATCTTCAGCTGTTGTTGATGGAGAAACTCAGTCATTTGGTCTTTCTTAGACTTCCACACCACCTTTGGAGTCTTGGACTTGACCTTCAAAACCTTAGAAGCTTTTGGAACTTCACAAGTTTTGATGACTGATCCTTCGGAAGAATCTACAGTCACTGCAGCAGACTTCAGTGCTTCGGAAGAACTCCTTTCTTCCGAGACCAACTTTGCTTCCGAAGGTAATTTTCCATTTACCTTCTTCTTTGATTTGGAGCTTCCGAAGGAAACAGACTTTCCTTCCGAAGCTTGAGACTTCTTGAGACTCTTTGAAGTCTTTGTTTTGGTCATGTGGACAGTACTTTTAGGATTGTATGGGCAATCCTTAGCAATGTGAGAAGTACTTTCACACATAACACACAACATTTTCTTCTTCAAAGAAGTCTCCTTTGAGAGCAAGACTGGCTTTGGTCACATCCCTTCTCCACCTTCATCTTGGTAGATGCTGAGACAGTTCCTTTGGGCTGTGAACTGTTCTTGGAGTTTGATGGTCCAGGCTGTGCAGCAGTGGTACACAGCAGCTCAGTCTTCTTCTTTGTACTGAGATGATTTGAACAAGAACCAGACTCTTAGCTGAGGAGTCTTGGTTGATGTCTTCAGTCCTTACTACTTTGAAACCTGCAGAGATAAAAACTTGTTTCTGCTTAGCATCAAAAGTAGCCTTGATTTCTTGAGCCTTCTTTGCTTTCCTTTTGCTCTTTCTGATCAAGTTCTTTCTCTTGGACTTGGTCATCACAGTTGATTTCTTCTCCTCAGAAGGATAGTGGCCCTTGGAAGAATCCTCTTCTTCACTCTTCTCAGAGGAATTCTTCACTATCACTTCTTCATCATCCTCACTTACAGGATCTATGAGAGGAAGCTCATCTTCACAAGTTCCACACCTAGGAGATCTTACAGACAAGATTGTGTGTGGAGGAGCTATCTCATTTGATCCCAGTCCCTGTCTATTTTGATAACAAACCTTGTTGTGCAGGGATGAGGATATCATGTTCTTGAAGGTCTCTTCTTCAAGAACACTCTTCTCTGCCTTGGCTTTGCTGATCACAAGCTCAGCCTGGCACTCAGTTAACTTAGTGATGAGATCTTGGATCTGAGTTCTAAATCTGTATGTTCATGTTTTAGTACTGAAATGGTTTTCTCCAAGTCCTCTATCTTTAACTTGTAATCATTTTCAGACTTTCTAAAATCAGATTTTAATATGTTTAATGACTCAAGATCAGATCTCATCTCTAGGTTGTAGGACCTGTATCTATTTACTTTAGCAATGCATTCAGGGGAGCAAAGATGTTCCAATACCTTGGCTTCATCATGGTCAGCCATCAGTGCTTGGTTTGGAGAAGCATCCTCCACCTGAAAACTCCAGTCAAAGCCTCCCTCTTCAACAGCAACAGCAGCATGTTGCTTTGTCTTCTCAGCCTGAGGGGCTTTGTCAGTGTAGTTTGGTCTGGGTTGTGTTTGGCCCCCATTTGCTTTAGGTGCCTTACACTCCCTAGCAAAGTGACCCATAAGGTTACAGTTGTAACACTTAACTTTGCTTTTATCCAGCCCAAACTTACCACTGGTAGCATTGCTTGGAAATCTTCTTCCTGTCCTCTTGTAGAACTTCTTGGCTCTGTGAGTGAGGAGAGCCATCTGCTGAACTATCTCCATGTATTCCAGGTCATCTGGATGGATACAGTCCAGGTCTTCAAGAGTGAAGAGATAATTCCCACAGCTTTCATCTGCAGACACAAAGGCTTGAGAAGAACTTGTCTCTTGGAATGGGCTTCCTTGAGTAAAGTTCTCCCTTGGTGTCTCCGGGAAGGTGATGAAAGGACCCTTTTGTGAGTTGTCAGGGTAGCATATGAGATGATGTTGGGGTTCTATGCTGTCCCTTTCAACCACATGAAGGGCTGAACCCATTTGATTGTTGGAGTTGCCAGATGAACCTTGCATGTTCATCTCCATCTGGTATCCACTGAGAATCCCATACAACTCTGTAAGAGTAAGAGTCTTAAGGTTCTCAGTCCTCTTGATCACCACACAATAGTGTGTCCATTGCCTAGGAAGTGAGGACATGAACTTCCTTACAATGTCCCTGTTCTCAAGAGGAACTCCTCCATCCACTAGGGTATCCACAATCTCAACATACCTGAAGTATTGTTGAGTCATGGTTTCACCTGCTTTGAAGGTGAAATTTCAAACTGCTGCTTCAGAAGATCTTTCTTGTTCTCCTTGGCTTCAGAGGAGCCTTCATACATCAGCTTCAGTGCATCCCACAGCTGTTTGGCTGTCTTGCACTTCTTAAAACCTCTGTATACAGAGTTTGGGAGAGCAGTCTGAAGAGCAGTCATGGCCTTCCTGTCAATCTCTACTTTTTTCTATCTTCATCTGAGTAGTTGGCCACATCTTTAGGAATCATACCAGCACCAGTAGCAGAGGGGGTGCTGGGTATGAAAGGTCCATTCTCAACAGATTCCCACATTCTTGAATCAAGAGACCTGATGAAGCCTTCCATCCTCATGCACCAGGTGTCAAAATCATCAAGAGTGATCAGTGGGGATTTGTTCATGGTTCCAGTCTCCATATCAGTCTTTGAGATGGAAGCCATTTGAAGAGTTTAGCTTTTGTGTGTGTGAGGGATCTTAAGATGGTTAGATCTTATATCAAGAGCCTGGAATGCTCTGATACCAATTGCAGGACCGTTTAAGGGCTTAAACACAATTACAACACAACAACACAATGAGGAGACTAACTAAACTTTAATCAAACAGTGAACTGGGTAACCAAAGGTGATACAAAGAACACAAGTAAAGCAAGAGACAGAACAAGAGAGTATGGGTTTCAAGGAGGCAGTATATTGCTTTCTCAAGTTCTTTTACAAGTGTTACAAAGCATAAAGAAAGATACAAGAACTTGGAATACTTATACTACAACCTACAGCCGGCTATACTTTGAAAGCCAGCTGGATACAATTGACTAGACACTAACAAAATCAATTGTAGGATCAAAAGACATATCTGCATTTTGACCTTGTGACTATGACATGCCATAGCTCACATCCTTATACATTACAAAAATGATAAAGTACATGAAGTGGAAAGTTACAGACTCAAGACCTCAATGTACAGTTACCAAAAGCAAGGCCCTTTTCACCAACTCATGTAAGTTGGTGACTTTACAGAGATGCAGCGGAAAAGGTGCTTTATGGAACAGTACATCAGATAAAGCATGTGTACTAAAAGTCTTCGGAAGAAATCTGTCTTCATAGGTTGAAGCTTCGGAAGACTTTGTCTATGAAGCTTCGGAAGACTTCATGTTTGGCTTCGGAAGATATTGGTCTTGGCTTCGGAAGATTTTACACTTAGAGTATTTTCTAATGCTTTGTGTAAAACTTCCGAAGCATTCTTCACTTCAGTACTTAGTGCATGTTGCTGAGACACTTAGGCTGTTTTGGGTTGCATCAGACTTCAGGAATCCTTACAAAGGCATTGCGAAGTGTTGTAATAACTACAGGCGGATGAAGCTATTGAGTCATACCATGAAATTATGAGTGAGAGTGATTGAGAAAAGAATGAGAATAGAAACTTAAGTAATTATGAATCAATTCGGATTTATGCTGGGTGATTTACATTATTAGGAGGCTAATGGAAAAAATAAGGAGAAGAAGACAATGTTTCAAGACACGTCATTCCTAATACTTTGCAGAACAAAGAGATACCACAGAAGTATATAGACCTCATCAAAGATATGTATGGTATAGCTGAGACGAGTGTTTAGTGACTTATGGGGGATACAAACTTCTTATTGGTGAAAGTGGGTCTTTAGCAAGGATCTATGTTGAGCTCTTTTCTTTTTGTAGTGGTCATGGATAAGTTGACCAAGGATATTCAAAAGGCCATCTCGTTGTGTATGCTTTAGCAGACGATATCGTGTCGGTGGCAGAAAACATGAAGGACTTGAACGACATAATAAAAAAGTGGCGAGCACTTTTGAAGTGCGAGGGACTACACATCAGCAGGTCAAAACAAAGTATTTCCACTCTAACTTCAGTAACCAAAATGGCGAGGACGACAACCAGATGACTATTATGGGGGACAAGTGATACTATGAACAACCAACTTCAAATATCTTGGATCATTCATTCATAGTGATGGAGACATTAATTGTGATGTAACTCAACGGCTGCAAGCAGGCAGGTGCATTGCATCCTCTAGTGTTATGTGTGATAAGAGATTCTCAGAGAGATTAAAAGTAAAATTCTATAAAGTTCTTGTACACTGGTGATATTGTTCGACATTGATTGTTGGCCACTTAAGAAGACATAAGCCAGAAAGATGGAGGTAGCGGAGATGAGGATGCTGATTCACTAGACCTGCACCTCAGCTCTCCAAGGACATGATTAGTGATAGGTCATTTTGGAGGCGTAAGATAAAGGTAAAGGAGTTTTAAAGGAATAAGATGTTTTTAGTCGATTGGTGTGCCTCTAGTCTTACTATGATTTGGCATGATCTAGTGGACCTGCTACTTAGGTGTGCATTTAGTCTTTGAAAAAATAAGCTATTTGTTCTCTTGTAGCCTATGTAGTTAGGTAAAGAGTGTCTTTAGTTGTAGAACGTGCCTTTGTTCATAGTCACACATTTACTTAGGTGGTCAGTACTTGCTTCTAGGTATCTTAACTTAATGACATCCATTGTGTTTTAAGCTTTTTGTTGTCTTTACTTAAATGTTTGCTCGTTTTGTTGTCTTTACTTACATGGTTCTCGTTTTCTACTGTTACTAATGTGATATGTTATGTGTTTTGAATAATACTTGCTTTATGGATCTGCTATACCTATTTTGCGAGCTAGTGATCTCTTAAGGAGCAGTCACTCTATCTTTGGGGTAGGGGGTAAGACTCGCATCATCTCATCCTCCTAGATCCACTAATTAAGTGAGACTTTACAGGGTATGTTAATTTGTTTTTTTTTTCTTAGATTTCAACTACTATTTATTTAAACAAAATAAAAGGTTTAAAAAAATAAACATATTACTTTTCATGAGTTTATAGTTTAATTAGGATATATATAATCTCAACCCAATATAATAACTCTTTATTATGAATTTTTTTAATTTAATAGAAATGTTACTGGTATAATTATTATAATATTTTAATTTTTTATATAACAAAAATACTATTCTTATTACTACTTGAAGTTACATATGAAAAATAAATATATACTATTTCTTACCATGCTATGTTAGAGCTCAATATAAATTTAAAGAATGATTCGGACGTTTTGTACGTTAAAGTTGTGACATGGACATAGTTAAACACGTAATAAATTTAAGCCCTTTGGGGCCAAGCGAAGTAAAAATCAGCGGCCATATCTTAAAACCTTTTTCTTTCGTGAAAAACTTGACTCATACTTTCATATTCGGTTCAACATGAGCATATGTATTTATTGGTGTCATAACTAACTGGTTAAAAGAAATTTTTTCAACATTATTATACATATGCGACATTATAGTCTCTTATGTGTATGTATAAATTTACAAGTGAAAAAAGTTAAGAAAGATATAAGTTACACTTACACCTGTAAATATATGTAGATGTATGTGTAATTTACATTGGTGTAAACTTTTTTACACTTTTAAATTTACACCTATACATAAGAAAACATAATGTTCTATATTTGTAATAATGTATTTCAATTAAAAATAATATTTTTGATGATCATGACGGGTTAACACAAGCTATCACAATAACATAGGATAGCGAATGATTCCAATCCTTTAGTTGTAATAGACTAGTTTTCTTTAGCTATGACGGAAAAAAAAAGAACAATTATGCGTATATCTTCTTTTACCCTTATGATCATTCTTTCACTTTTTAAAAAATCACTTTTAACTGATCTTTCATCAACACATATGCGTGGGGGTTTTGCCTAAGAAGCGTAGGAAGCGATGAGAATGTTCCATGTGCACATTACTCATCTTGTGAACTAGGGGTATTTGCATTCATTTATACTCGTAAAATACAATGCAGTCATATGACATAGATGTTTTATAATGATTGTAAAACAACTAGGTTATAATGGTAACTCGGAGACTTATAATAATAAAATAACATAGTCATAATAGTAAAATAACATAGTTTTTGAACAACTAATTATAACTTTAATATATAAATGTCATTGGTTAAACATATATTTACAGCGATAATATACTCGGATTATAAAAAATAATACATAAATAAAAAAGGAAAGTCAACACAATGACAAACTTCTATGTACATTTTGTGCTGTTTGTTTTTTTTTGCAGGAAAACGTCTGCATCTGCGAACCACATCTGCAGACATCTGCAGCAGAAGAGGTGGACCAAATGTCTGCAGTCTGCAAGGAAAAGACTGTTTGTTTTTAACATCTGCAGAATCAAAAAAATACATATAACAAATCAAAAAAAAAAACAAACTAACCATATACAAACAAACAAACTATCAAAAAAATACTAACCATATACAAACAACTAATCATACTAATAACAAATCAAAAAAAAAAAAAAAAAAAAACGTACCTGTAGGTGGGTCGCGAAGGGTGGTGCGAGGGGGCTGCGGTCGGAGGGGGCTGCGGTCGGAGGGGGAAGGGTGGTTCGCGAAGGGGGAAGGGGGAAGGGTGGTTCGCGAAGGGGGAGGGGGCTGCGGTCGGTTCGCGAAGGGGAGGGGGCTGCGGTCGGAGGGTGCCGCGGTGGCGCGGTGGTGCGGTGGTCCGACGGTCGCGCGGTGGTGCGGTGGTCCGGCGGTGCCACGGTGGTGCGGTGGTGTGTGTGTGGTGTGTGTGAAGATGAGTTGTGAAGATGATTGTGAAGATGATTTGTGAAGGGAGAAGAGGTTTGATGAAATGTCTTCCCGCCTGAAGATACTAGTCCATGTCTGCACCAAGAAGACCTTGCGCAGACATTTTTTAATGAAACGTCTTCTGAAAAACAAACAGTCTGTGCACTCAAACATCTTCCCGCGTCTGCGTGCGCGCAGATGAAGAGGTGGGGAAGAGGTTTTCTTCTTAAAAAACAACACCACCTTTGTTTTAATGTAATAAATAATCACGCCCACACCATGTATAAGTGCCAGCCTGATAAACAAGCAAAACATCATGTATAAGTTTTATAGGGTTATTTATGTAAAATTGTTTGTCTACTAACAAATGATCTATGTAAAGACATATTCAATACATAACCAAAAGTAATTAAAGAAACCATGGGAATAATAGAAGCCCTTATGTATCATACTTTTATACATATAATGATTCTATAATTAACGACATTGTAATCATCATTATGCACAGATATATATTTTTTTATTCATAGATAAGATTCAAAACTCACAAACTAGAATCACACACTTGGACCTAAGACGCACATAATGCCACACTAGAATTACATCAAAGACACCGTTTAAGGTTAATAGAAAGACAACTCTTTCGTAAGCATCGATTTAAGATTTGATATGTGATTCTTGGGAAGCGTTATGCTTACTTTAACCCCATCACATTGATATTTGGGTGATGGAAAAACCAACACAACACCTTGATCTCCAACGTTATCAATAGCATAGTTAACATACACAGGCTTATGTCCTCTGATATTTAGATCATAAACCGGGGCATCATGCAAGTCAACAAACGTCAAATTCGCTCCATATATCAAAAAGTCTGGTAGCCCATTATCGAATTCTATGGCTTCCTCAATTATCTTTGTCTCATCCATGGCTTGATTCATAATGAGATTCCCAAGTTCCATCAGGCTTAACTCTTTAACACAAAGATCTGTTTTCACCACCTAATCGTTTGGGTTTTGTTTGTAATAACCCCTTTAAGTGAATTTTCTGAGTTCTTTTTGCAAATCGTCACCATTTTCACATCAGACCCATGTTTAATCTTGGCTACACTTTGCCAAACTATGACACAAATCAACTCGAACGGTGGAACTTGTTGAATTCCTTTATCTTTACAAATCCTTGACTGGACACGGGCCAACTCGGACCAAGAAACATTGAAAGAATATGTTTCCATTTGTGGGTCATTTGGAGTGACCCAATGGTTTCCGACCGGGCCAACCCGTTTAACAGCGAGCGGATCCTTTACCGCGCTTTTGGAGTTTTGGGTTTCAAATTTTGAATGGGTCATAGAGAGTGGTTGGGCTGGGTATTGTTTCCTAGTAGCTTCTCCCCACAAGTTCACAAAGGCTGCGGCCGTGAAAGCATCTCCGAGAACATGAGCCCAACTTACCCCAATTGCTGTCCCTCCGCATTTAAACTTGGTTAACTATTTGTAATAAACCAGGGATATGTAGTTCATCAATAAATTAGTAATCTATTTGTTCAAAAAGCTTTATATTATGTTTTGTTACAATAGAATAAACATAATCATGCGGCATAACAAGTATGTTGCGGGATAAGTAATGTAATGAATCTATATTAATAAATTAAAATATCTAGAACAAATTTAATAATACATTAAATGCTAATGATTATTTATATACTTTTCAAATTATAAAACAAATTTTATAATATAGTTTAAATATAAATATGTTTCTTTTTGTTAAAAACATATTTTTTAATAAACAAAAGTTTATGAAATATGAAGTTTTTTTATATGAAGAACGTACTTTTAAAAAATGGTATTGTTTATAAGGTAATTTAAAAAAATTTAGAGTGTTTAAGAAACTAATTTTTTAAAGGAAAAGTTTTTTAAAGACGAAAGTTTTGAAAACTGTTCTTTTTATTTTATTAACTAAAATAGTTGATTTTATGTATTTCTTAATCATAACATATATCAAAAAAATAATTTTATAGTTTTAAATATTAATTTAATATTTTTATTTAACCAGTGTAGTATACATATTTATAAACTAGTAATTTTAATAAAAGGAAAGATTCATAAAATACCAATCAGTTTCTCTTTTGTTCTGTTAAAGTCACTCAAATTTTTTTTCTCTCTGATGACATTCAAGTTTGAATTTGATGTTCCAATCTGATGTAATTGCAAGGTTTTCAGGTTTCCTACCTGTTCTGTTATAATTTTTCTTTTATTTTCAGAGTAGATTTAGTAAAATCATATATTACACGGGTTAAATAAAAAATATTAAACATAACAAAAATATATTAATTATAAAAAAGACATTCTAATATTAGATATGATTGTAATTTTCATTATAATAAATAAATAAAAATTGTGTTTTAAAACGAACATTTTAATAAAATGTCATTTTAAAAACTTTCTTATTATAACTCTTAATTTTAATTATTTTATATTTATAAAAATATTTCTTTTTAAAAACATCAATTTTAAAATAGTTTATACTTTTATAAAGTTTGATGTTTTAGAAAAAAAATTATTTATTTAGAATTAACATTAATAGATAGATCTCTTTCTTAATATATTAAAAAAACTATGTTAATATAAAAATAAACTAAGTAATATTATTAGTATTTAATGTGATTATTTTATATGATTAAAACGGGAAAATTTGGTGAGTATGAATATGATATTGACACGTGTCTATTTTAGTTACCATTTTATTCAAGTATAAATAATTTAATGCTTGTATGGCCTTTTGTCACATCCCGACGGAAGCGTGAAATGCTTAGGGTGTGACTTGTTCGCTCAGAACTCATTGATACACAACTTTTACCAAGTATCATATAAACATGACATATTTCATAGTAAAGCACAATAGATATTATCACATAAACTTAACATATTTCATAATATAGGAGTTAGGATTACATTAATTCATGATAGTCAAAATTTGAAATAACATAATCCTATTACATCCTTAAAGTCCTAACAGCAACATCTTCAGAGACGATGGAAATGAGCATCCACCGAAACACTGAGATCATACAAGTTCACTGTCAGGTTTACACAAACTTTCCTCACAACCTCTCCCCAGCCATTATAAACATCAAAGGAGAACATTAAGCTGTTAGTCATGGTGAATTCCTGAAAAAGCATACCCAAAACAGTCAACATAAAGTTGGTGAGCTTAACAGGTTTATTAAACATTTAGCATTGATGCATTATATACAACCAAACCTTACATGGCAATCAGATCGTTCATATCTGTCATATCATAATTTCATAAATCAGATAATATAGCATCATAACACTCATTTTGTTAATGCAGGAGATATTTTCTAAGTAGCGCTACCAATATTATCTAACGGTTCCACATCCGAATTAATGATTGTAACATAAATTTCAGAAATAATGCATCAATTCGTAAATTAGTATGCCTTTTCCCCAAAACTTTATAAAATAAAAATGGGCTATGAATCTCACCTTTACTCCCAATAGTAACCTATAAACAAGAAAATATTTATAGTTTAGAAAAATGTATTTTTCTTCAATATTGTTAGCACCTCAGGTTATAAAATTTATTTCATAAGTTAGGCTTTTGTATAAATCACGAAATTTTTGCAGTGGACATATCTTAATATTAGATATAATATACTAAAATTTCATATTATTATTATTTTCAGGCGATTTCTTATAATTTTTACATTATTCAAATAATTCTTTAGAAATACCTTCGGGCTTCTAAGATTAGTCAAATTTTGTCAGAATAACTTTTATAATTCTTATAGTTTCTCAAAATTTTCTTATGTTCTAAATCATAGCAGAGTCAATTTTTATAATTTTTTCATTTTACTCTTATTTGCTAAAAATATCAGAACATGCTCAAAAATTCTAATTTTTACACAGACTGCTCTATCTCTACTCTTATATTTTCTATAAATTTCTCATAATTTATTTCATAATTTAAGTATTTTTCCCGATTTTTAGTTGACAGAATAGTTAAAAATTCATATTTTAGACATAATTTTGAGTTAGGTCACGAAATTTTTCCAGTAAATTCTATAATTTGTAATAGTCTATATACAATTTTTCCATACATTTACTAGGGTCGGTTCTTCTGCTATGATTTTTCCTCTTATATTCTTAGATATTATATATAAATTTATTTATTTATAGAAATGGCACCAAATTTTACAGAACTTTATTTCCTAATATTCTAAATATATTTTTAATGTTTGTTCCCACAATCATAGTTGTTAATATGCAGAATTGATTTAACAAACTATAACTAGATTTTAACCCTTTTGTTGATAATTTCTTGCTATAAATTTGATTTTTAAGATTTGTTTTACTTATTTCAGATTCTTAAAATCTTTCTTTTTGTTCTGAAAAATAAGTTTGATTTTGTATATGTTTTTATAAGAACCTTGAATGTTTTAATCAAAAGGGTTAATCACATGTGTTTATTTAACACATGTTTGATTTTCATAACCTTAATCAAGTAGGGGTTTAGGGGTTAAAACCTTGATTTTGACAGAAGGAGAGTATGAGGAGATGATGAGGATGGCCTAAGGATCCGTTTGGTTTTGGTGTTCTTGACAATCTTTCGGGAGATGGTGCTTCCACGAGGCTTGGATGTTGCTGCTTTGTAACCGGGAGTAGTGAAGTTGGAGGTGTTTGGTTAAGATGTTGACCGAAAGAGGAGGGTGGTGAATAATCCGATAGTATGGTGGTGGTTTAATGGTGATAATGATTCTCGGGTATAGGGTGTCCGAAAGTTGTAAGGGTGGTGTTAGTGTATAGAGTTTGGATGTGATGGTGGTAATGGAACAATCCTTCGGCCGAGAGGTTTGTAGTGGAGGTGGTCATGATGAACTCTATGCTTAGAGTAATGGTTTGGCAACCTAGCTTGCATTAGTTGGTCTTCATAGGTTGTTAAGGTGGCGAGTTGAGAGGTGGTCCGATTAGGTGGCGGTGTAAGGTGGTGGGTTGGTGTCATGGTGGGGCTAGGTGGCATTCAAGGAACTAGGTGAGTCATCATGCCATTATGACAAGGTTTAACTAATGCTTAGTGTGTTTAATCGGATTGCTTAATCGCCTAATGATCCGAGATTTGAGTTTTCATAATGCTTAGGTTTGTGTTGATGTTAAGTTTCACTTGATGTTAACTTGTGTTTGTGATGTTTGGTTGAGTTGTGTTTTGGTTTTGTTTATTATTGTATTGTTGATGTATTTTGATCATATGTAGTTTTGTATCAAGGAATCATGTTTATGAATTCATGCATACGTAACTTCTTGTATATGCATGCAAGCATGCAATGAACAACACTTATGTTTATATAGTCATGTGATATGCATATGTATTTTAGCAAAAGGTGGTACATGCATATGTAAAAGGTTGAGCATGCATGTAAGCATTCATACGTATATCATATATATATTCATATGGACATATAATATACATGTGTATTTTAATAGAGGTAGTATAATGAAAACATGCATACGTATAGCTCATATACATGTATAATAACATATATTGGTTAACCTAGGTGTAGCTAAGTAATTAAAACGTACTAGTGTATAAAATCTTATACTTAGGGTTGTTACATTCTCCCCCCGTAAAAATAATTTCGTCCCGAAATTTATTTGGATGATAATGTTCTAAGTTTGAGATGAACTTATCTGACCATTGACTTAAAATAGATGGGGGTATCTCCTTCTGATTTCATCTTCTCTTTCCCACGTATATTCTGGTCCTCTCCTAGCGTTCCACTTAACTTTCACTATGGGGATTTTGCTCCTTCTTAGCTTTTTAACTTCTTTGTCTAATATGGCTATTGGTTCTTCTAAAATGAAGCTTCTTGTCTATCATTATTTCTTGAACTGGAACTTTTAATGTTTCATTTGTTAAACATTTCTTCAGATTGGACACATGGAATGTGTTGTGTACTTCACTTAATTCCTGGGGTAAATCTAGTTTATACGCAACAGGACCAATCTTGTCAATAACTTCAAATGGTCCAACATATCTTGGGTTTAACTTATTTCTCTTTCCAAATCGAAAGATTCCTTTGGTGGGTGATATTTTTAGATAGACCTTATCTCCAATTTGAAACTCTAGTGGCTTTCTTCTTTTATCCGCGTAACTTTTTTGCCGATCCTGTGCTGTCTTTAATCTATTTTTGGTTTCTTTGATTTTGTCAAATGTTTCTTGAATTAGGTCAGGGCCTATAAGTTGTCTATCTCCTATTTCATTCCAACATAGTGGCGATCTGCATTTTCTTCCATACAAAGCTTCAAATGGGGCGGTTTTAATGCTGGAATGATAGCTATTATTATAAGAAAATTCTATCAGAGGTAGGTGTATATCCCAGCTGCCACCAAAGTCTAATGCACAAGCACGTAACATATCTTCTAATGTTTGAATTGTCCTTTCACTTTGTCCATCTGTTTGTGGGTGGAAGGCTGTACTAAGATTTATTTGGGTTCCTAGAGCTTTTTGTAGGGTTTGCCAAAACCTTGATATGAATCTACTGTCTCTGTCGGATATAATGGAGATGGGTATCCCATGTCTGGATACAATTTCTCGTATGTAAATTCTTGCTAATTTCTCTATTTTATAATCTTCCCTGATTGGCAAGAAGTGTGCTGATTTGGTTAACCTATCTATTATAACCCAGATTGTGTCATATCCACTTGAGGTCCTCGGTAACTTGGTTACAAAATCCATGGTGATCTGATCCCATTTCCATTCTGGAATCTCAGGTTGCTGTAGATATCCTGAAGTTTTTGATGTTCTGCTTTGACTCTTGAACACGTATTGCATTTTCTACAAATTCTCCAACAGATCTCTTCATGCCAGGCCACCAGTAATGACTTTTCAAATCCTTATACATTTTGTTATTTCCTGGATGTACTGAATATTTTGACTTATGTGCTTCTTGTAGTATAACTCTTCTAAGTATAGCATCATCGGGTATCCAGGTCCTTCCTTTAAACTTTAGAATTCTATTTGTATCTTCCTGTAAATCTCTCACTTGTCCTTTTATTTCTAATTTACCTTTTTGTTGGGCTTCCCATATTTGTCTTAACAGGTCTGATTGCAGTTTCATTCTCATGGCTCGTACTCGTAATGGTTTAACCCTATCCTTTCTACTTAAAGCATCTGCAACTACATTTGCTTTACCTGGATGGTATTTGATTTCACAATCATAATCACTCAATAATTCTATCCATCTCCTTTGTCTCATGTTCAGCATTTTCTGTTCAAATATATGCTGTAAACTCTTATGATCTGTATATATTGTACATTTTGTCCCATACAGATAATGTCTCCAGATCTTAAGTGCAAATATTACTGCTCCTAATTCCAAATCATGAGTAGTGTAATTATTTTCACTTCCCCTAAGTTGTCTGGAGGCATATGCAATGACTCTACTTCGTTGCATTAACACACATCCAAATCCTTGACGAGACGCATCACAATATACTACAAAATCATCAGTCCCCTCTGGTAATGACAAAATAGGTGCACTACATAATTTACTTTTTAAGAGTTCGAATGCACCCTTTTGTTTTTCTCCCCAGACATATGGCTTGTCCTTTTGAGTTAGTTCAGTCAAGGGTTGAGCTATCCTTGAGAAATTTTCTATGAACCTTCTATAATATCCTGCCAGTCCTAAGAATTGGCGTACTTCTGTTGGTGTCTTGGGATCCTCCCATTTCTTAACAACTTCTATTTTTGCTGGATCTACCTGTATTCCTTCTTGATTGGCTATGTGTCCAAGGAATTGCACTTCTCTTTTCCAGAATTCACATTTTGAGAATTTTGCATATAATTTTTCTTTTCTTAACAACTCCAATGTCAATCTTAGGTGTTGCTCATGATCCTCCTTATTCTTAGAGTAGATTAAAATGTCATCTATAAAGAGTATGACAAACTTATCTAAATAGGGTTTACATATCCTATTCATCAGATCCATAAATATGGCGGGAGCATTGGTTAATCCAAATGGCATTACCAGAAATACATAATGTCCATACATTGTTCTGAATGCTGTCTTTGGTATATCTTCATCCTGTATTCTTAACTGATGATACCCCGATCTTAAATCTATTTTTGAAAAGTAACTAGATCCCTTTAATTGATCAAATAGATCGTCTATTCTAGGTAAGGGATACCTATTCTTCACAGTTACCTTATTGAGTTCCCTATAGTCTATACACATTCTAAACGTTCCATCCTTTTTCTTAACAAATAAAACTGGTGCTCCCCAGGGTGATACACTAGGGCGTATAAATCCCTTATCCAAAAGTTCCTGAAGTTGGCTCATTAATTCCTTCATTTCAGTAGGTGCTAAACGGTAGGGTGCCTTAGCAATAGGGGTTGTTCCTGGTATCAATTGTTGATGCATGTATGTCCCTAGATCATGAGTTGTAATGTAATAAATCTTGTCTGTCTGATTATGATGTAATAGTATCGATTAATGAAATGATATGAATTGGTTGTTACTTGTGATGTTTAATATTTCATTAATGAGTCGTGATTGAATTGATTGGGTTTATAATTGTTTGAATGATTGCACATTATGTTATATTAATTAAAACATTCAAACTTAACTTGATGAAGTTCTCATGCGAATGGCCCATGCGAATGGACCACACGCATGAATAACTTCATACGTTTGACTCAATCGCACGACTGAACCAGGAGACTGGATCAGTCGTATGATTGACACATAAGATTGACTCAATCGCACGACTGAACACTCAGTCGTGCGGATGAATCAACCGCATGGTTCAATCGCATGACTGAACCATACTTATGGCCCAGTCGCACGATTGAACAATACTAACCTATAAATAGACCCAATTCGTGGAAAAACGTAAGCATTCATCCCATTACGATTCCAGACATACCCTAGCCGTCCAGAAGCCTCCCAAACCGTTCTCCAAGTTCACAGAACACATCAGATCGATTGCTAATCGATTTCTGACGTTGATTTTAATTCTTGATTGATTCATCGTGTGTTCTCACTGATTGGATCGCCAATCAAATAGGATTCCGCACTATTTGAGTTGGTTTAACACGCTAATCACTAGGTATTTCGTTCAAATTCCAGGTCCTAACAAGTGGTATCAGAGCTTTGGCTCTTGATTACGTGTTGATTCAATCAAGATTGCATAAAAGTTTGTGTTTTTGCACGAAAAACGCAATCTTTGGCATCAAAAGTGATCTTGGACGTTCCCTGCTCATCGAAGTTCAGTTTCTACGGACTTAGGCGATTAGGACTTGTGAAATTTCGAATTTTTACGGCTGAAACCCGTCAAACCTAGAAATTTTCGCAAAACAGCAGCTTCAGTCGCACGAGTGACTCATTCGCACGACTGGACTCCATTCGCATTGCTCATTCGCACGACTGGACCTAGTCGCACCCTCATTCGGCCGACTGAACCGTTCGTTCGCATAACTCATACGCACCAGATTCATTCGCACGACTGAACCATTCGCCCTGTTCAGTCGCACGGTTGAACCAATCGCAGAGTTCATACGCACGATTAGACCATTCGCATCCTTCAGTCGCATCAGTTAAAGTTTGTTTGATTAGACTCTAAGTTTATTAGCCATGGAAGATCAGTTGTCAGCCTTTACTGCTGGGAAGGACTCGAGGATTCAGAACCTGCTGTTGCTTGAGAGTGAGGTGGGTAATCACAATAAACCACCAAAGCTCTTGACTTTAGATGAGTTTCCCCACTGGAAACAACGTTTTGAAATCTATCTCAATGGAGTAGATCCTAATCTGTGGGAAGCTATTGAGGTCGGTTACAGTACACCGGTGGGAGCTGATGGAGTTAAATTAACGTTAAGTGGGATGACAGACGCACAGAAAGTAAAGTACAATGCAGAGAAAAGGGTTTATGCATTGATCACTCAGTCTATCCCCAAAGATATATTCTACCAGTATTCAGAGAACAAACAGTCCAAGAAACTGTGGGATGAGCTAGAGAAGAGATATGATGGGAATGTGTCATTGAAGGCAATCAAGGCAAAGGAGTTAAAGAAGGAATTCGATAACTTCTCATCGATTGGAATGAGAGTTTAGACGAAGTCATAGACAGATTCTACCACTTGATGAGCGAGTTGCATACACATGGAGTGGAAACAACTATGGAAGAGAAAGTAAGCAACTTCGCAGACGGATTGCCTGATAAGTGGGCTTCATTTGTGTCTAACCTTAGACAGAATGAAATGCTTATAAAGTTGGATATAAATGACTTCATTCTCAAGTTGCGTGAAGAAGCTCTTAGGATGAAGTATAGAGCTCAGAAGTCTGCGTACACACAAAATCCAGCTTTATACAACGCCACGCCTCAAGCTAAGACATCTGGAGCACCTCTCCAGACAGCATTTGTGTCTAGCTCGTCAGGTCCTTCACATGCTTCTCCTTCTGGATCAGACACGTCAGGGTCATCTGTACCCACTATATTGGATCAGAAGCAAGTGCTACCAAATTGAAGACCGAGAACCTCGGTAATGTGACCGTAGAAGTAGCACGAGAGCATATGGATCTACTAGCCGCAGTGGTTCATTCATATGATGGACTTGTTGCTGGGAAAATTGGAAACTGCCATCTGGCAGATGAGGACTACGAGCAGGTAGATGAAATGGAGCTTGAGAGGATGGATATAATGTGGGCCTTAGCTAGCGCTGTCCGAAGGGCGAAGAAGTTTGTTAAGAAGACAGGACAGAACTTGATAGCTACTAAGGATACCACATTTGGATTTGACAAGAGCAAAGTGACCTGCTTCAACTGTGGAGAGAAGGGGCACTTCAAGAGAGAATGTGTCAAGCCAAAGAAGACGGGTAATGGGAACCCGTTCTCATCCTTTACTCGCCAAGACAAGCAAGCCTCCAGTTCTACTTCATCAAACAAGGACCCAAAAGCCTTGACTGCTCATGATGATGAAGGACAGGATTGGAGTTTTAGGTTTGTCTCACCAGAATCTAACATTGCCAGTGTTGAAGATATTGATGATGATTCTGCGAGTGAAGGTGATCTAGCAGTTGAGATAGCAATGTCACATAGTGAAGAAACAACTGCAGCTGAGGTCAGTTACAAGCCAAAGGAGGAGACTTCCACGTCAGAGACAGAAAAGTCAGAATCACCAGAACCAGAGACGTCTGATGCTGCGTTGATGGCTAACTCTTCTGAACCAACACAGGTAAGTACAACTGACCAAATGTTTAATAATCATGCTTGTTCTGATTGTGATATGTTTAGAATAGCATTGATGAAAAATTTGCTAGGTTATTAGATCACAATGATAACTTAGTAAAAGATTTACAACTGTGCACTGAGGCTAATAGAGTTCTAAAACAAAATGAGCATAGTTATAAAGAAAAGATAGACCTATTGACTAAACAGCTTAGGGAAACCGAAGTAGTTGCCTTTAACCAAGCAAATGACATTAGGTACTATCTAAACTCCCTAGAGGACACTAAGAAGCAAAAGGCAGTTCTAGAAGTAGAAGTTAATTCATTAAAACAGAAACTGCACAGTTGGACTAGTTCTTCACACATAGTTCAACACTTAGTGAGAGAAAGGAATAACGGGGAGGGATTAGGCTACAAAGTGGTTCCACCTCCACCTGAGACCTTGATGAACACCAAGTCTAAACCAGTAAAAACAACCCCATCAAGGATCATGTGGTGACTACTCCTCTTGTTACTGATCCAGACACATCATGTTCATCTACTGAATCTGGACAGAAACAAAAGGAGGCCACTTCAAAGGCAAAGGGTAAATTGCCTTGTGTTAATCTGGAAAATGAATTTGAAAAAGTTAACTTAAAGTCAGGGTCAAACAGAGTCAAATCAGAACCTAAAAGGACTTCAAACGTTAATTTTTCACATGCTACAAGTCAAAAACCAGTTAACCAAAAAGTGGAACATGTTAAACAGGTTAAAACAGTTAAATTTGTTAAACCAGAGAAAACATCAAACATGCAAGAGTCAAAACCTAAAGTGATTGATGTTACTAGAGTGTCACGCACTTCTCCACAAAGAAAGTCTACTTATAAAGTTGATAGCAGGTCATGCTACAACTGTGGAGAATGTGGACACATTGCTTCCTATTGTCCTTTCTATCAGACACCTAGGAAGAAGATAGATCTTCAGGACTCTAGACCTAGGTCTTCTAAGAGGAGTTCTCTAACTCCACCTAGAAGATCTAGTGAACCTAAAGTCCAACCTGTAAGCCAGACGACTGTTTATCATAAACAGGCATTGCACAAATCTGGCTTATGGAAAGAGAAGTCATCCTGCGTGTCTGATACTGATGACAAGAAGGAATCTGAGCTACCCTCACCCTCTAAGGGTCAATGGGTAGAGTTTATGATGTGTGATGCCTCTGGGAAACCCAAGACAGTAAAGGCTTGGGTTCCTAACCTAAACTAATACATTTACTTTGTATGTGCAGGGTGTTCGATATAGCGCTGAGACTAACACGTGGATTATAGACAGCGGAGCATCCAGGCACATGACAGGAAATAGAGCCCTTTTATCAAACGTCAAACAAATAAAAGGAGGGCATGTTTCCTTTGCAGGAAACAAGGGAGGATACATCACAGCACAGGGAGAAGTGGGAAATCAGAAAGTTAAGTTTGATAAGGTGAACTACGTTCAACAACTTCAGAATAACTTACTTTCTGTTTCCCAAATCTGCGATAAAGGATTTAAAGTCATCTTCGACAACAAGAAGTGTTACGTGCTGAAGAAAGACTACATGATTCCAGAGGACCAAGTTCTGATGACTGCTTCAAGATATAAAGACCTTTATGTCTTGGATCTGTCAACAGCTGCTACAACGGATCATGAGGTTCAGTGCTTTCTATCTAAAGCTACTGAGAAGGACTCAATCTCCTGGCATAGGAGAATGGGACACATTAGTCAAAGGAAGATGAATCATTTGATTCAGAAGGATTTAGTGAGAGGAGTAAATGTCAAGAACTTCCAACTTCCTGACTTTTGTGTAGCTTGCAAGAAAGGCAAACAGACAAAGAAGTCTCATAAGGAAAAGAAAGTTCATTCAATAGAACTTCCTCTTGAACTTCTTCACATGGATCTGTTTGGTCCAGTCAGTACAAGGAGCATTGCAGGCGATTTGTACTGTTTTGTGGTCACTGATGACTACTCAAGGTTCACTTGGGTAATGTTTCTGAAATCCAAATCAGAAACATTTGAGTCATTCAAGGAATTAGTAACCACTCTGGAATCTCTCTACAAGCTAAAAGTTAGACAAGTACGCTCAGACAACGGGACAGAATTCAAGAATCAATGGATGGAGGCATACTGCAAGGAAAAGGGAATTGTTCATCAATTCACTTCTGCCTACACGCCTCAGATGAATGGTGTTGCTGAGAGAAAGAACAGAAGCTTGATAGAGACTGCACGGACTATGCTGGCTGACTCGAAACTGCCTATCCAATTCTGGAATGAGGCAGTAGCAAATGCAAGCGCCACGGAAAGACATGTTATGAGCTACTACAAAGACGCAAACCAAATTTGGAGTATCTTGAACCTTTTGGCGCGCCGTGTACACTTCTGAAGAAGACACAAGAAGGAAAATTCAGCGAGAAGGCAGATGAAGGAATTTTTCTAGGATACAACATACCGAACAAGCGAGTTTACAATAACTCAACGGGTCTTGTAGAAGTGTGGTGTAATGTCGACGTTCAGAGATATACCACACCACCTACAGGCAAAGGACCTGCATACTTCTTCGATTATGATGGATTCTTCAAGTCCTTCAACATACCTCTCTCTCCCTCGGATGATGAGTTAGCTACTAGGATGATGTATGATATTCTGAATACACCATCTAGCACACAGGGAGAATCATCTACTCAGTCAGGGGGAGTAGTCGACGACAGTGACTCCTCCTCTGAAGATGAAACTGAAGCAGATGACCAGAACAGTCAGGAGGAACAGGTTCCAGTTCCTGAAAGTCCACAAGCATCTACGAGTGATGCACCTTCGACTTCGGAACCTCAAACTCCAACTACCTCAGATGCAGAACAAAATGTTCATAATCTTGGTTCTGAGGTGGCTGTTCCTACTACTCCAGGATCACGACTAAACGTCTATCATCCCCTTGACAATGTTATTGGGGATGTCAGATCAGGAGTACAAACCCGAAATCAGCTATACTCAGCTGATTACGCCTCGGTTATGGAGAAAGGTTACATTCATGATGGTGCTTATCGATGTTTTGTCTCGCAGGTTGAGCCAAAATATGTCAGTGAGGCACTAAATGATGAGGCGTGGGTGAGTGCCATGCAAGAAGAACTTCTGCAGTTTAAGAAGTTAGGTGTATGGACTCTGGTTGATAGACCTAAAGGTGCTAAAGTCATTGGCACCAAATGGGTACTAAAATGCAAGAAGGATGACCAAGGAGTCATTATCAGGAACAAAGCTCGACTGGTGGTTCAAGGTTTTCGCCAAGTCGAGGGGATTGACTATAATGAGGTGTTTGCACCCGTGGCAAGGATGGAAGCCATTCGTATCTTCCTTGCCTATGCATCGTACATGAAGATTAAAGTCTACCAATTAGATGTGAAGAGTGCATTCCTTCATGGGGAAATCAGGGAAACAGTCTATGTAAGTCAACCCGAGGGATTTGAAGATCCTTATCATCGGGATAGAGTTTACAAGCTCGACAAAGCTTTATATGGGCTTCATCAAGCTCCTCGAGCTTGGTATGAGAAACTCTCGACTCATCTTGTGAAACACGGCTTTCGCAGGGGAGTCATTGACTGTACACTGTTTATTAAGGAAAAGGATGGCGACCTACTGCTTGTACAGATATATGTTGATGACATAATCTTCGGGTCAAAGAACGAAGAGTTATGTAAAGAGTTTGAAGCAGTAATGAAGAAAGAGTTTGAGATGAGTGCTATGGGGGAGATGAAGTTCTTTCTCGGGTTACAGGTGGATCAAACACCTAATGGAATCTTTCTACATCAGACCAAGTATGTAGGAGACATTCTCAGTCGCTTTGACATGGAGAATGCTTCTGCTGCTGGGACTCCACTTGCTACGAATCATGATATAGCACCTGATGAGAATGGAGATCTAGTAGATGCCACTATGTACCGAGGAATGATTGGATCCCTCATGTATCTCACTGCCTCAAGACCTGATATTATGTATGCTACATGTCTATGTTCTAGATATCAGGCTAAACCAAAGGTCAACCATCTGATCGGGGTCAAGAGGATTTTTCGTTATCTGAAGGGTACACCCACACTTGGATTGTGGTATCCTCATGATGATGACTTTGAGCTTACCGCGTATAGTGACTCGGATTACGGGGGCTGCAAGATGAACTACAAGTCTACATCAGCGGGGTGTCAATTCTTTGGGAGAAGATTAGTTACCTGGCAGTGTAAGAAGCAGACATCGGTTGCATTGTCAACCTGTGAAGCCGAATATGTTGCTGCTGCAAGTTGCTGTTCACAAATCATCTGGATTCAACAGCAAATGCGGGATTACGGTTTAAAATTCTCATCTACTCCTATTTTTGTTGATAACTCTGCTGCAATTGCAGTAACTAAAAATCCGGTTCAACATCCTAAGACCAAACACATCGGTATTAAATACCATTTCATAAGAGATTGCTTTGAAAAGAACTTAATTGATGTGGTTAAAATTAATACTGATTTTCAACGCGCTGACCTCTATACTAAAGCCTTTGATAAACCACGTTTTCAATATTTGCTAGAGGTCAACGGCGTTAAAAAGAAAAGTGAGGTAATTCCTGATGATGATAATGTGTAGTCCGATGTAGTTTAGTTAAAGTTTATTTTATTTTATTTGTCTATTTTATTTTATTTTATTTAAACTCATGTTATTTTGCTGTTTATGAAAATCCTAAAATAATTAAACCAGAAATGATTTTAGTATTTTAGGGGGAGAATATGTCAGCAAGTTAACATTAAAAAAAAAAATGAGGGAGAAGGAGTAACTAGCTGAAATAAGGTAGATTGTGTCTGTGATACCGATTCAATACCTTTGGAAAATGATAGTACACAGGAACAAATCAAGAGGGACTTTAAAAATTTAAGTTTTGACAAGATGCAAAAGTTCAAAGTATAAGTCTGTGTAGTCTAAGCAATATAAAAGGGAAAGATGATAGAAAACTGGCAACTCCTAAGGTGACACAAAGAAAGTAGACTTAGAGGCTGCTAGACCACAAATGATATGTTGGTAGATTCAACACAATAGACAATTAGACCTGATTGGTGATCTCAAGATCAAACTAAGTTGTTCAACTGACTGTGGGCTTCCATCTTATCACTGGTTAACACAATCAACAATATTCCAATAAGGGGTAATGAGCAATTAAACGCCACAAATGTGTGCGGATGACCATAATTAGAGCAAAGCAAGAAAAAAAGAAAGACAAATGCAATAAAGCTAATGACTTATGTTGTTGGTGCATTTTGTGCAAAATAAAATAAGCTGCTCTAACAAGGAGATAGGTTGTGTGCCTCTCTGCTGTGCGATGGCACTGACCTGAGGATAAGCATAACCTAGATATTCTAGAATTCATTGTTGTTTGCCGCCTCTCTGCTGTGCGATGGCACTGACCTGAGGACAGGCTTCTCTTTGAAAGCTCTAAGAATAGTCTCTTCTTGTAATAATACCCGTAGACCGCTCAAAAGCTCCTGAGGAATGTTGATTACCATATAAGTGTGGGATCCACAAATGTTAGTTGAAATAATTAAACCTAAATAAGTCACCAGTCTGTGTCAAAAGTCTGTGTATGGATTTAAGTGGACAAACATACTGACAATCATTGTGGCTACATGCTCAAAGGTTAAATCAATGTGAAAATCTAAGAGTTTCAGTATGATTTCCTTAAGTTGCTAACGACTCTGGATGAACACCGAGAATTTGAGCATCAAAAGTTTTAATAACTAGTCCCAAATGATTTGACTTGCCTGTATGATTCCAAAATTGAATTGGTCCAGATATGATCAATCTAAGTTGAAGCTATCTACTCCCGAACCAAATCCCGTAGATATCAATCTCTGGATTTATCTCTCACAAAAAGCCAAAAATATGTCTTTTATGTAATTAGTTTAAAGTCTTAAATTAGTTAGTCGTTTTAATTTTAATTTGAGTCAAGTGTCGGGCTACATCAGGAAAATCAGAAGGAATCAACTCACTAAAAGGGTCATGTCTGAGATGACCATATGTGCTTTGAAAGGTTAAAATAGTCACGTCTGAGGTGACAAAGTGTTTTTAAAAGGGTCACGTCTGAGGTGACCAAAGTGGTTAAAAGGATCACGTCTGAGGTGATCAAAGTGTTTTCAAGATAAAAGGATCATGTCTGAGATGATCAAAGGCTCATAATGTTAATTTAATTAATCTAAAAGAGTTTAAAAGTAAATTGGTAAAAATGGCAGAAAATTAACTAAGTATGACCCATTCGCACGAATGGACCATACGTATGGACTAACCATACGAATGAAGTCCATTCGCACGAATGAACTATGAGTATGGACCATCAAACCGAATGGCCCATACGATTAGTCCAGTCGGAGGCTTAAGTGCGAACGAGTGAGTCAGTCGCACGACTGAACTTCAGTCGGACGACTGGAGAAGGGCGACTGACCCAATCGCACGACTGAGTCCCACTCGCACGACTGAAAGGTGCGTATGAACTCAGTCGCACGATTGGATCTAGGGTTGGTATAAATAGAGGTGGAGTCGGTCGCAGAGACTCATCACCCTCAAATCGCCCCTAAATCGCACTCCCTACCGTTACTCTGCCAAAATTTTATTTGCCCTAGTTTTACCTCTGATTGTGATTCACTGACTTTCGACATTCATCATACAGGTAGTTTGAAGTCTTCTTTCATCAAAAACAGAAAGATTGGAACCCTAATTGGGATTGTTCGACTGTGAAACGTGAACCGAGACAAGAAAGCCCTAATAACCTATTAAAACCAAGCAAAATGTTAAAATTAAGTTAAATAGGTTATTAGTAACGAGAATGCGACTCTAATGAACCGGTTAATTGAGTTAAAAGACTTAGTTTGTGAAGTTTCGAACGATTGGCGACTGAACAACTGGACAGGCGACTGGTCGTCCGGATGAACTTCAGTCGCACGACTGAAGGGGGCGATTCACTTAACCGCACGACTGAACCATGCGAATGAGACTCAGTCGCACGACTGGTGTAACCGCATAAGAGTACATGCGCATGAGTCCAGTCGCACACTCAGTCGTGCGCATGAGGTCATTCGCACGTCTGAACCTCAATCGCACGGTTCAGTCGCACGACTGTCTTCAGTCGTACAACCTCAATCGCATGACAGAGAGATTTTATTCAAAGTCTAAGTGTTTCATTATACTCTTAGCCAACGGAACTAATGTTTATATTGTTATGTGTTACAGATGGCGAGTCGATGGAACATGAGCACCAAGCACAACATATGTGCTCATCTGGATTTGACATCCAGGAACGCAGCTGACTTCGCAGGCATTATTACATTTCTGTTGAGATCCAGGATCGCTCATGCTATCGCTACACCATGCACGCCGTATAGATCAGTGCAGCAGGCCTTCTGGGAAGGCGCGACTGTTGATAGATCCTCTGAGCCTCATTGCATCAGGAGTACGATTTTTGGTGAGGCTATCACTGTATCAGAGGAGGATCTGAGGATTGTTCTACAGTTTGGGGATGATGCTGATTGTCCTACTCGTCTACACCCCCTCACTGTCAGAGGATGTTTCATGAGAGCCAAGTACTCTGGGGACATCAATGCTGGGGTACTCAACAAGAGTAACCTCTGTCCCCAGCTTAAGTATCTTGCGCACGTGCTGCTAAAGTGTATAGCTTCCAGGAAGGGAGGTTTTGATGAGCTTTCCGACCAGATCCAGAACGCGTATGTTGCGTTGGTGCTGAACCACCCGTTCAGCTTCTCCAAGATGATATTCACCTACCTGGTGGAGAACATCGAGGGGAAAGGGAAGGAGGGCTTCTGTATGTACCCCAGATTTATGCAGATGATCATTGACCAGAAGCTCCCTCCCTGCCAAAGGAGAAGGATGATGCTGTTGTTCTTGAGGTCATGGATGACACGACGCTAGGCCGGATGAAGGTATACAGGGGGAAGCAGGTGAAGCCCCCTGTCAGGAGGTTGTTTGGGCATCTGGCCCGTGCTGATTATGTGGCGCCAGCCAAGAGAAAGTGGCGCCACGATGACAGTGATTCGGATGTTGAGCATATTGCTATACCAGATACTGACTCTGATGATGATGATAGCGGCGACGCCGGGGATGATATGCCTGCTCCATCTAGAGGCACTGATTCAGACGTTATTCCCCCGGGGTCAGCCACTGCCGGAGAGGTCGCTGAGATGGCCGGTTTCCATCAGGAGTTTGTAGCTGGGGATCAAGAGGAGGAGGAGTCAGATGAGGAGCCCCTCACTAGGACTGTGGGAAGTAAAGTTGTTCCCACAGACCACGGGCTTAGGGTGGTTGGTGAACACCCTCGGGACTCCTCAGAGAGAGAGACTGACCCGAACTATGTTCCGGGCTCAGTGGGCAGAGCTGCAGGGGGAGCATCCACTTCCACCGGGACTAGGAGGAAGCGGATGGCTCAACCCCATGGATTGAAGAAGAAGAAGCGTCGCCTGACCTTCGTCACCACTGCTGCCACTACTTCCACCACCACTACCACCACTACTGACATACCACCCATCACCACAGCCACCACATCCACTACTTCCACTACCACATCCACCACCTTACCTACCACCACTGTATCCTTCCCATCCACCACCAGACCATTCACACCTACATCACCAGCACCAGCCTACCGACCCATATTCACCACTGCCACTTCCACCACCACCACACATCATGCTGGACCCTCAGCCCACCACCACATGTCTATGGATCTACTCTACCTCACATCGGGGTAGAGGAGCAGCTCTCAGCGCTTAACCGTATGGTGATGCGTCTGCTTGCTGCAGATGAGGAGAAGGCGGCGCAGATCCGCCAGCTGACCGACCTGACTGCTGCCCAGTCTCAGCAGATGGCAGAGCAGGCTCGGGTGATAGAGCAGCAGAACCAGCTAATCGATGCACAGAGAGTCGAGGTGTCCCAACTCCAGGACCAGCAGGCCCAGTCCGTCAACGTATAGAGGAGTTGGAGACGACCAACAAGACGATTATGCTGAGGTTAAAGGGGTCGAAGGATGAGCCCCTGAAGCTAAAGGAGGGTGACGGGGATGATGGAGATGGTGATGATGAAGATGATGATGATGATGAGGAAGATGATGATGATGAGGAAGAGACTGAGGAAGACAGGACAGAAGGTCGAGATGATGATGACGAAGCAGAAGGAGGGGATGCGGCTGCATCGGCCTCTGCTTCTGGTCAAGAGCGAAGATCTAAGCATCGACAGGACCAGTCATCCACCACTTCTGCTCCTCCGAGCGACACGCCCCAGATTCAAGACAAAAGTACAGATTAGATGTCTTATGTATTTATTTATTTTGTATTTGAATCATGTAATGAAAAACAAGTGTGTTGAATGTTTATATATTAATTAATATAATTCTGTTTGATTACTTACTAATGGTTTATGTGTTGAATGTTTATATCAAACAGATCCAAACTTTCAAAGGGATGAGTTTGACTTTGCTCCCCTTCAAATGGTCAAGACTCAATTAACCATGATTCTTGACCTACAAGGGATAGTGAGACGGTCTGTGAGTTATACCCCTGAAGAAGGGGAAATAATTCATGACCTATCTGATGAGCAACTGGCAGAGATGTTCAGACTCAATCCCGATGAAATAGTCAAGGACGCTCCAACAGTTGATTCAACCAGTGATGAGGAACTTAATGACATTGATGAAGTTGAGGTTGAAGACATTACTGCAGAAGAGTACCCTCAGTATGCTGACGCCGAGGGAAATGTGGTCCCCAATCTGGGTGAATCCCTAGTCAGTGATACGTTTGAGGTACTAGACAAGATGGAGCAGGAAACTGAAAAGACTGAAGGAACAGCCCAAGCCTCCAATGATGACGTAGATATTCGCAAGGCTGAGTGGGCTGCCTGTTTTGAAGAAGTAAGAGCCCAGCGTGCTGCACCAAAGAGAGATGCCTACACCAAGCTCTACAGAGTCAAGAAACACCATAAGGTGTCAGGCAGGATTATTGCATGGGCTTATTTTGATGACCTTAACGCGTATGCAGTTAAGAGGGAACAGGGCATAGAGTACTTCAGGTTCCCACATGATCTGAAGACTCTACCTGGTTTTGAGCTCAACCAGCTGGCTAAGCTAAAGCTGCTGTATGCTGACCCAAGAAAGATGTCAGGCTGGTTTGAGGCTGCCCTGAAGAAGGAGTACCACACCCGATGGGTTAACTTCAGACCACAACAGCCTACGAGGTATATAAGAAGGTCTGAGGTTGATGCCATTACTGGCAAGCCCAAATTGTGCTGAAGTGGAGTCCTCCGCGCACTATGTCGAGAATCCCTCTCAGGGAAATGCCACAGGACTTCACTCCACACTTCAAATGGTGGTACTATGATTGGAGAACCGCTGAAGCTGTCATAGTCTGAATAAAGAGGGCCAAATGGATACTATCAGGGTATTCGACCCAATGTGGCTAACCAACTTGTCTGCTAATGATGTCTATACATTATACAAGTGGCCACTGTTCTATGACACACAAGACATTGTACAAGCCCTCCAGTTCCAAAACGTTATACGACTTTGCTTTGCGTTTGAGATACACGCAGGAGTCACTAAAGAGGAGAAGTACAAGAAGTATAAGGAGGTGATGCAGAAGACAAGAGATTAGATAGATCTAGGTCCAAGGGGGAGTTTGTTGATGCATGTATGTCCCTAGATCATGAGTTGTAATGTAATAAATCTTGTCTGTCTGATTATGATGTAATAGTATCGATTAATGAAATGATATGAATTGGTTGTTACTTGTGATGTTTAATATTTCATTAATGAGTCGTGATTGAATTGATTGGGTTTATGATTGTTTGAATGATTGCACATTATGTTATATTAATTAACACATTCAAACTTAACTTGATGAAGTTCTCATGCGAATGGCCCATGCAAATGGACCACACGCATGAATAACTTCATACGTTTGACTCAATCGCACGACTGAACCAGGAGACTGGATCAGTCGTATGATTGACACATAAGATTGACTCAATCGCACGACTGAACCTCAGTCGTGCGGATGAATCAACCGCATGGTTCAATCGCACGACTGAACCATACTTATGGCCCAGTCGCACGATTGAACAATACTAACCTATAAATAGACCCAATTCGTGGAAAAACGTAAGCATTCATCCCATTACGATTCCAGACGTACCCTAGCCGTCCAGAAGCCTCCCAAACCGTTCTCCAAGTTCATAGAACACATCAGATCGATTGCTAATCGATTTCTGACGTTGATTTCAATTCTTGATTGATTCATCGTGTGTTCTCACTGATTGGATCGCCAATCAAATAGGATTCCGCACTATTTGAGTTGGTTTAACACGTTAATCACTAGGTATTTCGTTCAAATTCCAGGTCCTAACATCAATTCAATTTTGAATTATACTTGACGAGGGGGCGGTAAACCAGGTAATTCATCAGGAAATATATCAGAATATTCATTGACAATTGGAACATCTTTCAGGTTTACTTTGTCTATCTTAGTGTCAACAATATGGGTTAGAAAAGCCAAACATTTCTTCCTTAAACATTTTTGTGCATTCTTGCAAGAAATTATCTTTATGATACCCCTAGGTTTTTCACCATATATGCACAGTGTTCTATTCTCATTAACCAAAGGAATTTTGATCATTTTCTTACCACATACTATTTCAGCTTGATATTTACTTAACCAATCCATTCCTACAACAATGTCAAATCCTCCTAAATCAATAGGAATCAGGTCTATATTAAAATAGTTTTCATCTAGATTCATTGTGCAATTAGGAATGATTTCATAAGCTTCGATTGTCTTACCATCAACTAATTCTATCATATATTTCTGATTTAGCTTTTCTGAGGTTAGGTTAAGCAGTGGTCTAAACATATTTGAAACAAAACTACGGGTTGCTCCAGTATCGAATAGTACAGTAGCATATTGATCGTTTATAGGAAACATACCCGTGACAACCTCTGGTTCGTGTCGAGCTTCTTCCGCCTGTATTATGAATGATCTTCCCCGAGGGTTGTTCTGATTAACCGGAGCCTTTCCTTTTAGTTGTGGACATTCGTTTCGGCGTTGGTTTTCATTTCCACATTGATAGCAGACTGGTTTTGGGTTTGCAGGGTTTTTGCAGTCTCGGGATATATGTCCCTTTTTCTTGCAGTTGTAACAGATTACCATCGCACAGTTTCCTTGATGATATCTTTGGCAAGTACTGCACCATGGCTGGTTTTCTGCCTGAGGTTTCCTTTCCCGTGTCATTCCTAGGTAGTTCCGAGTGGGCTGTCTAACTATTTGTTTCTGAGGAGTTCCTTTAAATCTTCCTTCTGGATTATCATCATTCCACTTTCTCTTTTCTCCTGATCTAGGGTTACCCAATGATCCATTTCTTATCATTTCATATGTCAAGCTTCCTGATAAACTTACAGCATCTTGAAAGGTCTTGGGCATAGCAGATTTTACTAGTCCCCTTATTTGTGGCACTAGTCCCCAAATATATCTTCCTACCCTTTTTGATTCTGGGGCCACTAGATGTGGTACTAACCTTGAGAGTTCATTGTACCTGTCGGTGTACTCCCGATGTGCTGCTCCTTTCATTTCTAATGCTAAAAATTCAGTTTCTAATTTTTCTATTTCATTATAAGGACAGTATTTTTCTATAACTAATCCTCTGAATTCTTCCCAACTTAACTCATTCATAACGTGCCTATCTTTAGTGGTCATCTCCATTTCCCACCAGGATTGTGCTTCCCCTTTTAATGAATGCGAAACAAACAAGGTTCTGTTGTTATTGGCACATTTGCTGATTTCCAGAGTTGATTCCATCTCATCTAACCAGCGTAGAGCTTGTACAGCTCCGCCTCTACCATCAAATTCCCGGGGTCTACATGACATAAAAGCTTTGTAAGAACATCCTTTCTCTGTTATAATCTCCTCTGCTGGTTGTTCTCTCATGGCATCATCCATTGGTATTTCGTTGCCGGGTGTTGTTGTCCCGAGGTTTAGGTTTTGTTGAAGTTGAGTTACTAGTATGGGTATGGTAGCCTCCAATTGTTGTGACACTATCCGGGAGATCCTTTCATCTTCATTGGCAGCCGAGTTTACAGGTGTTTCTTCCCCAAGTCTAGTTCTCGGTCGTCCCACTCGCGCAGTCCTTCTTACGGGTTGCGTATTCCTTCTTGGCGACATGTCTTTCTATAGTTAGTTGTAGTCAATATTAAAAGAGTTTTAGATTCTTAACAATATTCTAGCTAACACATAACAAGTAATAGTTCAAACATAAAAGATGTATTTCATTTAAGTTCTTATTAAAGATTTCCATATTTTAGAATTAAAAGTTAGCTTCTAATTTCCCTGTACCCATTTCCATATTCTTGAGAAGATGTTTTTCTTGGGTGCTTTTAGTTCTTTAACATCCTTCTGAATGTTCTTGATTCCTCGTTGAATTTTCTTGAGCTGTTTAAGGGTTTGTTGAGTGGCTGCGTTTTGGTCTTCATCCATCCTTTGTCTTTTAGCCTTTCTTTCTTCGTTTTTGGGGAAGTCAATTTCTTGTATCTCCTTGCCTTCGTCTTGTTTGGCTTTGAATTTGTTTCCGGGTCGTACCTTTTTCCTAGGAGTTTTAATGGTATATCCTCCTACCATTACTGGTGCACGACGGACATAAAATATAGGCTTATGATTATCTTCATCTTTGGTTGGAGAAGGTTCTAAAATTTGCTGAGGTTCAGGTTCTGGTGTAAGTTCTTTGTGATTGTTATAGTCCGAATATTCGGATGAGTCAGTCTCACAGAAATTGTTATCAGTACTCATGGCTGCAAAACAAATCTTTTCATGATTTTGAACCCAACAGTTAGTTACCTATTTCCATATATTATAAATCCCTTACTATAATTTAAAAGAAAATGTTAAAGTGTTCATGAAATCATATCACACAAATTCATATATACATATAATCATACTGATATGAGCTTATGGTTATAGTCTAGGTATTTTATGGTACCTAATTCTCTATAACCAATGGCTCTGATACCAACCTGTCACATCCCGGCGGAAGCGTGAAATGCTTAGGGTGTGACTTGTTCGCTCAGAACTCATTGATACACAACTTTTACCAAGTATCACATAAACATGACATATTTCATAGTAAAGCACAATAGATATTATCACATAAACTTAACATATTTCATAATATAGGAGTTAGGATTACATTAATTCATGATAGTCAAAATTTGAAATAACATAATCCTATTACATCCTTAAAGTCCTAACAGCAACATCTTCAGAGACGATGGAAGTGAGAATCCACCGAAACACTGAGATCATACACGTTCACTGTCAGGTTTACACAAACTTTCCCCACAACCTCTCCCCAGCCATTATAAACATCAAAGGAGAACATTAAGCTGTTAGTCATGGTGAATTCCTGAAAAAGCATACCCAAAACAGTCAACATAAAGTTGGTGAGCTTCACAGGTTTATTAAACATTTAGCATTGATGCATTATATACAACCAAACCTTACATAGCAATCAGATCATTCATATCTGTCATATCATAATTTCATAAATCAGATAATATAGCATCATAACACTCATTTTGTTAATGCAGGAGATATTTCCTAAGTAGCGCTACCAATATTATCTAACGGTTACACATCCGAATTAATGGTTGTAACATAAATTTCAGAAATAATGCATCAATTCGTAAATTAGTATGCTTTTTTTCCAAAACTTTATAAAATCAAAATGGGCTATGAATCTCATATTTACTCCCAATAGTAACCTATAAACAAGAAAATATTTATAGTTTAGAAAAATGTATTTTTCTTCAATATTTTTAGCACCTCAGGTTATAAAATTTATTTCATAAGTTAGACTTTTGTATAAATCACGAAATTTTTGCAGTGGACATATCTTAATATTAGATATAATATACTAAAATTTCATATTATTATTATTTTCAGGCGATTTCTTATAATTTTTACATTATTCAAATAATTCTTTAGAAATACCTTCGGGCTTCTAAGATTAGTCAAATTTTGTCAGAATAACTTTTATAATTCTTATAGTTTCTCAAAATTTTCTTATGTTCTAAATCATAGCAGAGTCAATTTTTATAATTTTTCATTTTACTCTTATTTGCTAAAAATATCAGAACATGCTCAAAAATTCTAATTTTACACAGACTGCTCTATCTCTACTCTTATAGTTTCTATAAATTTCTCATAATTTATTTCATAATTTAAGTATTTTTCCTGATTTTTAGTTGACAGAATAGTTAAAAATTCATATTTTAGACATAATTTTGAGTTAGGTCACGAAATTTTTCCAGTAAATTCTATAATTTGTAATAGTCTATATACAATTTTTTCATACATTTACTAGGGTCGGTTCTTCTGCTATGAGTTTTCCTCTTATATTCTTAGATATTATATATAAATTTATTTATTTATAGAAATAGCACCAAATTTTACAGAACTTTATTTCCTAATATTCTAAATATATTTTTAATGTTTGTTCCCACAATCATAGTTGTTAATATGCAGAATTGATTTAACAAACTATAACTAGATTTTAACCCTTTTGTTGATAATTTCTTGCTATAAATTTGATTTTTAAGATTTGTTTTACTTATTTCAGATTCTTAAAATCTTTCTTTTTGTTCTGAAAAATAAGTTTGATTTTGTATATGTTTTTATAAGAACCTTGAATGTTTTAATCAAAAGGGTTAATCACATGTGTTTATTAACACATGTTTGATTTTCATAACCTTAATCAAGTAGGGGTTTAGGGGTTAAAACCTTGATTTTGACAGAAGGAGAGTATGAGGAGATGATGAGGATGGCCTAAGGATCCGCTTGGTTTTGGTGTTCTTGACAATCTTTCGGGAGATGGTGCTTCCACGAGGCTTGGATGTTGCTTGCTTTGTAACCGGGAGTAGTGAAGTTGGAGGTGTTTGGTTAAGATGTTGACCGAAAGAGGAGGGTGGTGAATAATCCGATAGTATGGTGGTGGTTTAATGGTGATAATGATTCTCGGGTATAGGGTGTCCGAAAGTTGTAAGGGTGGTGTTAGTGTATAGAGTTTGGATGTGATGGTGGTAATGGAACAATCCTTCGGCCGAGAGGTTTGTAGTGGAGGTGGTCATGATGAACTCTATGCTTAGTGTAATGGTTTGGCAACCTAGCTTGCATTAGTTGGTCTTCATAGGTTGTTAAGGTGGCGAGTTGAGAGGTGGTCCGATTAGGTGGCGGTGTAAGGGGGTGGGTTGGTGTCATGGTGGGGCTAGGTGGCATTCAAGGAACTAGGTGAGTCATCATGCCATTATGACAAGGTTTAACTAATGCTTAGTGTGTTTAATCGGATTGCTTAATCGCCTAATGATCCGAGATTTGAGTTTTCATAATGCTTAGGTTTGTGTTGATGTGAAGTTTCACTTGATGTTAACTTGTGTTTGTGATGTTTGGTTGAGTTGTGTTTTGGTTTTGTTTATTATTGTATTGTTGATGTATTTTGATCATATGTAGTTTTGTATCAAGGAATCATGTTTATGAATTCATGCATACCTAACTTCTTGTATATGCATGCAAGCATGCAATGAACAACACTTATGTTTATATAGTCATGTGATGTGCATATGTATTTTAGCAAAAGGTGGTACATGCATATGTAAAAGGTTGAGCATGCATGTAAGCATTCATACGTATATCATATATATATTCATATGGACATATAATATACATGTGTATTTTAATAGAGGTAGTAAAATGAAAACATGCATACGTATAGCTCATATACATGTATAATAACATATATTGGTTAACCTAGGTGTAGCTAAGTAATTAAAACGTACTAGTGTATAAAATCTTATACTTAGGGTTGTTACACCTTTTAAATTAAATTTTAATAAAAAGAATAGATTCAGATTACAAACTCCAATATTCGCAAATCACATTAGTAAAATTGGACTAAATCTCAAAACTTTGAGAACTTTAAAAACTATACTCTTTGAGAACCTGCATATTTTTGTCAAAATCTTAAAATCTTTAAATCATTAAAAGATGGGCTTAAGCATAAACAATTGAACAACGACGAAATTGTACGTCACTATTTACATAATCCGCGTACACATTAGGATTAGAGAAAAAGTGACACGATATGCCATTAACGTAACATGGAATCTTGAAAATAAAAATTAGTGAACAAAAAGAGATTACATGCGTGACTTTAATGGAAGAAAAAAAATTGGTTTTGTTTTTATAAAGTTGTACTGTTTTTATACTTATAGGTTTAAATAAATTGGTAACATCATTGTCAAAAAAGAGTGAACTTATATTTTAAAGCAAAGGTAGCCGTAGATCTCTTTGCTCATATTTTTGTATGGGACAACATAATTGTACACGTCCATATGAATTTAAGAGGTCTTAGTCGAAAGTTTATAATTTGAAGTACTACCGCTAGATTCATAATTGAAAAAAATGTATACGTAGTGAGTTCATATGTCTATTAGCCACTTAGCCAGTAAATTGTTTAACAATTTAAGCAAACCTGCATCAAAACCGGTGGAGAATAAAGCAAGTCAGGGCCAAGGGCTTGGTTGGGAACAAGAAGCGTATGCCTTGCATCATCTATTGACTCGAGCCACTCATCGAGGCTCGTGTTGCATCGCGCCTCAATTAACCGCGCCCCACAATCATTACACTTGATATAGGGTCGGCCTGAGTCGGACTTCCTAAAGCGTCCACAAGGAATGTAGGCATGGTTCAGCCAATAGAAAATGGTCTCCTTGATGTTGATGATGGTTAACCCTTCAAATGCTTGGCTCCGGAAGTAATACACGGTTCGGATGTAATGAAGCTTCATGGCTAAGTCCATGCCGCTTAGCTCTTGAACCGCATCTTGACCAGATGTATACCCCGGTCCGACAGATGATATCTTAACGTCATAGATCGGGCTTTCATCTTTGGAGAACATCATTTTGTGTTTTCTTGTGTTGTTCAAAGATAGAGTGACGGAGTAGTGAAATCTAGGAAATGTTTAAATAGACCAAAACGGCCCACTTATTATTATTATTTATTATTATAGAAGTCCAGGGTCAATAATGTCAGGTGCGGTCAATGTGAGCCCCCTAAATGCCATGTACAAGAGAGTGGTCTCTAGATAATGATGTTGTATGTTTAGCTATAACTATTTGCTTGAGTGGGTGATAGTAATTATGTTTCCAGCTGCGGTTCGAAAAAGATAATGTTGTTCATTGAGCTTATCAATTTTTGAACTTGATTAGAAATGAAATTTCTTATTTAACGTGTAAAGTAGTACAAGAAAGTTAATGCATCAACTTGTAAACGTCCCTTTAAAATGAACACATACCCAAGTATATTGAACTTGAGGGTTCGGAAACAGCAGTTCATTTTGGCTGCAAAGGGTGCGTTTACCACGCCAAAACAATGAATGTCTAGTTATCTATTTCATCGTCATCGCCCATCAAAAGATCAAAAGAAACAATTGGATCGTGTGAGTCAGCTTACTAATTCACACATCTCTAAGATGAGTGTTGGCTCAACATCATTGAGCTAACAATTTTAATAGGTTCTAAGATGAGATCATCGTTATCATCATCAACTAAAAATTAGGATTTAGATTAGAGACATTCAAAAGTAAATCCCAAATAGTAGAGATACAAGCAGAAACCTACAACTGCAATAAAACAGATCTAATAGATTCTCAAATAAGGTCATTCTCATCATCAGTGAATTAAAATTAGGTGTAACTTTGTACAATAGTAATCAAGTTTTAAAATTATTCTAGTTAGATCACTCATAAAGTTTTTTGTTCCAATCAGGTTACTCGTAAAATTTTTGTCCCAATGTAAGGACCTAGCCTTTATGGATTACAATATCAAGTGAAAAGCAAAAACTCAAAGAAATACAAGGAAGCGAGAACTCCAAGATGATGGATAAAATTGTCAACTCGCGAAAACTTAAAGTTGTCGCGCGAGAACTTGATGTTCTCGCGTGAAAACATCTGGATAGTATATATAGATGTTTTTCCTTTATATTTCATTATGTGTGTTCATTTGTAAAGGTGCTTTGAGAGTGAGAGAGCAAAGAGTAGTGTGATAGGCCACCCGAGGGGAGCTCACCTCGGGTGGATCGAGCTTAAACGACGTAAACTCCTTTGATATTGTAATCATTTGATTAATAATATTCGACTGAGTTTGTTTAATGTTCGTTGATATCACACACGCACATATCCGTCTTAATTTGATTATCAAGGGCAACAATATGTGCAATCGATCGTGAAGATGACTTTACATTTGGTATCACAACAAGGTGTTGCTCTTGATACACGGATTTTCATTCCGCGATCATCTGTTTAAGACATTAAACATGGAGATTGAAGATCTAAAGGTTTAGATCAAGTTTGGACCGGTTTCAAAGGAGAAAAAGGTGAAACCAAGGGCGAACACACACGAATTGGCTTTGTTACATCATTACGCTCGGTATCAACTTTTTCGAAGGAGAAAAAGGTGAAACCAAGGGTGAACACACACGAAATCGGCTTTGTTACATCATTACGCTCGGTATCTTCAACTTTTGGTGGAAAACGAAGATTTTAGACCGTAGCAGTGATTCAAAATCATAAAAGTCGATTTTGGTTGAAGTTTTTGCGGGAGTAACTGCATCGTGCGAGAACTTGGCAAAAATAATCGTATTTTGTGAAAACATTTTCATGAGAAAACTTTTCATGAGAAAACTTTTCCATGCGAAAATTTTTCCATGCGAAAACTTTCATGCAAAAACTTTCATGCGAGAACTTTCCATGTGTGAGAACTTTCCATGTGAGAACTTTAATGTGAAAACTTTTTCATAAAAAAAATTTTTCATGAGAAAAGTTTATGCAAAATCTTCGCAGTAGTAACCGTCATTTGCAAAAGTTTTCTCATGCAAAAACTTCACCATGTTACTTAAACAAGGGGTTTTTGTGATGTTTGATCAAATTCAATATATCTACAAAATTTGATTCGGGTCGTTCGTGAATTGAAACTTGACAATGTGGGCTTATCTAATCTTACTGATGGGGACAATGATCGAACGGGTTGATTAAGTGAAGAATCAAGATTGTTTGGTATTCTTGCTCTGAAAATATGAGCTTATTACATCTTACTTAGGGGGAAGAATACTAAAATGATTGAAGAATTGGGTTATTTGGGAATCCAAAATGGAAGTTGGATCCCTCTGTCATATGCCTAATACATCTTAAGTTGTACGTAATCAAGATATAACAGTTTAATCTTGATTTAGACGTGATATCCTTTATGAAGCTATACATTAGGAGGAGGTTAAAGCTGAGGGGGAAGATTGAAGTGACAAATACCCGATGATTAGATAATTCTTGAAGATGAGTGACTGAAGTCAAACATAGCTTGATATCATAATCCATAGGGGGAAATTGTAAGGACCTAGCCTTTATGGATTACAATATCAAGTGAAAAGCAAAAACTCAAAGAAATACAAGGAAGCGAGAACTCCAAGATGATGGATAAAATTGTCATTACGCGAAAACTTGGAGTTGCCACGCGAGACCTTGATGTCCTCGCACAAGAACATCTGGATAGTATATATAGATGTTTTTCCTTTGTATTTCATTATGTGTGTTCATTTGTAAAGGTGCTCTGAGAGTGAGAGAGCAGAGAGTAGTGTGATAGGCTACCCGAGGGGAGCTCACCTTGGGTGGATCGAGCTTAAACGACGTAAACTTTTTTGATATTGTAAACATTTGATTAATAATATTTGATTGAGTTTGTTTAATGTTAGTTGATATCACACACGCACACATCCGTCTTAATTTGATTATCAAGTGCAACAATATGTGGAATCGATCGTGATGAGGACTTTACATCTAATCAGATCACTAAAGTTTTAGAATTGTTCTAATTAAATCATTCATAAGGTGTAAAAAAATTTTAAAAAAATAAGTTTTTATAAAAAAATTAACAACAATGATAGAAAAACTGAATTATTTTAAAAAATTATGAATTATTTAAAACAATAAAAAAATACGAGTGACATGTTATAACATTCCTAAAACTTTAATGATCTGGTTGGAACAAATAAAAGTATTAGTGAAGCAACTAGAACATTTTTAAAACTTTAGTGACTAGATAAGAACAAATATAAATATGAGTGACCTTATTGAACGCTGTTAAAAATTGCTTACTATTCTATGAAATTTTACTTTAAAATTAAGGTCCAGATTAGAGATATTAAAAAAATTCCCATATAACTTAGATACTAACAAAAACCAAAACATGCAACAAAACAAATTTAAGGTTCACAGATGAGGCCATCATCATTATCATTGAACTAAAAAATAGGGTTTAGATAAAAAAACATTCAAACGAAAACCTCAAATAGGAGAGATACCAACGGAAACCCACAAATGCAACAAAATGGATCTAATAGCTTCTCAGATGAGGTCACCCTCATCATCATCAACCTATAATTAGACAATATCATTAAAGGAATGATGAATAGTCATGTGTTGCAACCACATCACCGCCACCTAAACCAAAGCCATAGACAAGGTGCTGCAATACCGGCTAGGAAGTACAACCAGCATCGCCACGAGCCGTGGTGACAACCGACCTAGGGCTGCGACTAACTGTGAAATGTAACATGACCATCACCACCGACAAAAAGAGGCCTCAAAATTCCCAAAACACACCCCCGTTTGTCGGGTCTATGTCCCCTTTTTGTGTCATACCCCGCCCGACGGCGGAATCATCAGGGCGGACGAATGTAAAACGATTATTCATAGCTCATGGAATTTAATAAGTTGAAATAATATTAATTGCCATTTTTTATTGAATAATACTAGACAATTAAGTCATTACAATACAACAAAGATATAAACAACAACATAAGATATTTAATTAAACTAAGTCCAAGTCCTATATGAGCAAGAAGAGTTCCTCAAGTAGCAGTCCTGAAACATGTTAAAATAAAGGGTCAACTTTGAAAGTTGTTGAGTTTCCATGGGTTATATATATAAATATATATATATATATATATATATATATATATATATATATATATATATATATATATATATATATATATATATATATATATATATATATATATATATATAAAGATTTACAAGTAGCAATTTATGTCAATGGTTATGTATTATGCAAGTCTATAGAACACATATAGCTACAATCAAACATTGACCGAGAATAAGTTTACAAGTTTATAACGATTAGCTAAGTGTGCTTGGTTCCCATGATGAATAAACATACGTCATCAGCTGGCAATACATCGGCTTTAGCACCAAATAGGCTTGTCAGGCCCATAGATCTATGACGTCGCCAGGCTAGCAATAGTTAATGATTGTCAACATATAATGTATCTCATATAACACTCACAATAATACCAATAACAATGACAAAAAGTAAAGATAAATTGCATGTGTATTTACAAGTATCAAGAAGTTTACAAGTGTAAGTTTATAAGATTAATATGTTTCACCTCAAACGATGTGAAATAAAGTAAAAAGGGGCATGAAGAAACTCAATTGTATAATAATGGTTGTAGAGTACATAATGAAGCTTAGATGTTCAAGAGTCAAATATGATGTCCTAAAGGATAAAAAACAATAAATTGAGGTCGGAATTCATTACAAAAAGTTAGGACGTTTAGAGAATTTCAAAAAGCGAAAGGTAGATCGGAAAAAGATTATTGTATCAATTCCTAGATTCTGGATAGAATGTTTGGTAGGTGTTTGAACAAGTTTTAAAAATAGCAAACAGTATCATAAAATTATACAAATTTACACTTGACTAGTTCAGAGTCTCCCGAAAAACTTTTGTTCAGAAACATTTTTATAAAAAAATCTATAAATAGGTCAAAACATCAGCACAAGACAGAAGATGCTGAAATGCGCACTTATCTTGTGAAGGCTATTGTTGAGTTGTTCGATTAAGTTTGAAGACGTATAAACTACCGTCAAAAAGATAATTCAATGAACTTAATATTGGATTCTGATTTTACTCAAATTTAGTTTGTTATGATCAAGTTATGGTCAGTTAAAGTCAAACTATATTCTGCCAAATATGTAGTAAGGCACTTATGTGTACTTTTAAAATTGCTAAAGCATGAAACGGGTTAGAAAAAATTTATTATGTCGATATATGGTATATCAGAGTTCATTTGAGTTATAAAAAAATATTCCAAGACTTTAGCATAGTCATCATTTAGAGAAATAATCTTGTGGAATAACCGAATGCGGTGCCATAGCCGTCCATATGCTAGCGGTATTCTTTGTTTACGTTAGCGTGGTCTTATTTTGATTTAGGAATGCTAGTGATTGTTATAAGGTTAGTGAAAGTTATAATGTTAATGATCAAATGGTAATGATTAAAATTAAAGAGATTTAGTAGAAGAAATAATAAAAGTAAGAACATAAAGTTATGAGAACAATTGGATGTTAGGATGATTAAAACAATATAGAAATGCATAATATAAAAGCAATATAAGTTACCTTAGTATTAGAAACTTCTTGAAATTACTTGTAAAAGAAAAGTCTTGAATTTGATCAAAACCAAAGGATGAAAGAAAGGTTTGTTAGAGAGATTTTTAGAGAATGAGCAAATGAAAAGTGTGGCCTAAAGCTTGCTTTTATAGTTTAGGTTAGGAGGGGGTTATGAATGGTGTTAATGGTGAGTTACAAGTCTTTCAAAAGGGGTTTATGATTGGAATTTGAATAAATATAAAATTAAATAATTAAAATAAATAAAAGAATAATTACAATTTAAACTCTAAATTTATTAAAAATCTAATTTTAATTTAACAACTTCTTTTTTTTAAATCTTTTTCTGACTTTATAAATCTCATAAGAACTTGTAATTTGATTATTTATTATAATTGAATATTTAAAATCTTATAAATATTAATAACCTTTTATAATTTATTTTATAAATTATAAAAAATTACTATAAGTTGTTTAAATGATTTACTATATGAAAGTTGAATAAAACAATTGTTAATATTGGTTAAATTACACATTTAACGTATTTGATTCATTAAAGTTATTAAAATAATTTAATATGGAAGTTCAAAATAGGTTTGGGTTTTCACTTGGAAAATGGCGGATGTTACATTTTGATTATCATATATCGTAGAAATCTTCTTGCTCCTAATCCAAAGTGATATTTTGATGGGTTGAGCTTCATGTTTTATTTATCTAAGATATCAAGGGCTTCTCCATGTTCCTTGAGATGATACTTAGCGTTCTTTGACTTGATCACCATGTCATCTATACATACCTCCATTGTCTCTATAAGTTTGTATTTAAACATCATATGCGTTAATCTTTGGTAGGTAGCATTTGAATTTTAAGACTAGAGGACGTGACAATATAAAAATATACACATGTTGTTGTCATGAATGCCATATCATCTTGATTTGGAGGGTTCCATTTGAATTCGTTGGAATCTTGAGTACGCATCCATAAAGGTCAACATCTCATGGCCTTCTATGGCATTAACTATTGAGTTTATATGTGGTAAAGAAAATTTGTCAAGGTCGGTAAAGTCCACACGAACCCACCATCTTCCATTCTTCTTTTGTACCACCACTATGTTAGCTATCCATCTTGAGAAGTTTATTTGTCTTATCATTTTAGATTTAAGAATCTTCTAAACCTATTCTTGTATAATTCTTGTTTAGGTGTAATTTTTTTGCTTTTGATAGACAGGCCTGAAACTATTATAAATACTAAGTTTGTAAGTTATTATATCCTTAGATACACCTATCATATCCAGTGTTTCAATTCAAAGGTCATGATCACTCTCTTAAAAAAAATTACAAGGTGTTGTTCAATTTCCCTCGGATATTTGATTCTACAAGCACCTTAGCATCTTCAATGAAGTCATCTGTAAAAACAAGCAATCATAGAAAACAAGGAAACAAGAACAAAACTTCTTTGAAGCTAGAGAGTAGGATGTAAAGAAAATAGCAATCTTTAGCTTCTTGTTAATCACTATCTATCTTCAGCAGCCCTTAAAAGGGAAGCATCTTAACACATTGATGATATGTCAATGGTAATGCTTTCATGTCATGGATCTAAGGTCTCTCTAAAATAATATTCTAATAGGATGATAAGTCAATCACACAAAACTTTTAGATTAAGTTTACTCCGTCGATGTAGACAGGTAGCTTGATCTTCCTAACTATGGTCTTGACTTATGCATGGAATGTTTATCATTTTTAAACCTTCAAGTTGTATGATGTTGACTGAGTTACCGATATCAATTAGGTTCATACGGACAAAATAGTTTGTGACATACAACGTAATGACCAGACCGTCATGATGAGGATCTTGAGCATTTTCTCTATCTATCGAAAGAGATCACCTTCTTATCATTCACAGTTAAGATCCTTGTAGGCTTGTCATCTTTTTTTGCTTTCACTTCTTTCACATGTGTCTTAGCTACAATTTAAGATGTGCCACAAATATCAAAATTACTAGATATGAGATTTATTACCTTAGCATCCACTAGAGGAGATGCTACTCGTTATGGGGTTTTATCATGATCCCAGGTATTGTCTTTCTTTTTTTACCAAGAGTTCTTTAATTGTCCTTTGGATAGGAGACAATTTATCTCTTTTCACTGTGCAATACAATCCTTTATCATATCACCAAAATCTTCATGATAAGCACACCACTTAGATTTATCCTTCCGATTAGAAGTCTTGTCATTCCTGTTAAGTCGTCTTGCTTTGTCTGTAAAATCTCGGATTGCAAACATAGGACCTGAAAAATAAACATAAAAACAATAATCAGTTATTCTATGATATTCTTCTTCATCCTTGTCATCTTTCACAACATCAACTCTATGGTTACCATGCTTAACATAAGGTTTAGATCTATGGGGTTTGTAGGATGAGAATTCTGATTTTCTGTTAAGATGATCATAATTGGACAACGTGTCCACTCTTTTTTGAACTAATTATCCTATTTGAGTCTTATAAATCTCAAAGTTCGCTTCCTGACATTGTCTAAATTTATCCATGAGTTCATTACAGGGTTCTCATAAAATGGAGAATCCTTGTTTACCCCTATCTCAAATGCTTGAACCGTAGTGACGATGTTAAGATTTAGGATATCCAAGGATTCTAACCCGAACCTGCCTACATAATCCCTAAATGATTCTATAGTATTTTGTGTTGTCATGTATATTGCTTTCCAAATCTTCTACTGCACGAGATTAAGTTATTAAATAGGTTGACTAAGATTTGTTATTAAATAAGTTGACTAAATGAGAAAATAAAGTAATAGAATAAGAAGGGACACTTCGTAACCATTTTAAGGTGGATCTAGTGAGGGTCGATCCGAAGCTTTTACATAAGCAGGCTTCTTTCATATGTTAAAGGATACATATGATCTACATCCCTTCCCCATATTATGCAACTCCTCCTTAGGATCCGTAGTTCTATCGTATAGATTAATGCTAGGAATCTAAAAACATTTATAGATCTCCTCATTACATATAGGATGAGCAACTTTTAAGATCCTATGGCTTGATGAAGATATTTCAGGTATCGGTTTTACCATAACAAGCATGCTTGAAATCATATCCTTTAGTTTCTTTAATTCTTTTGTCGGACTGATGCCTACATTCTGTGCAGATTAAAATTATTCGTGTTTATAAATTGATTACTGGGAATGTTATCATTATCAGGATTTTTTGATGATGATCCTAGAGTCATGTTAAGATCCTTGGTGGTAGTAATTTTAGCAGCTTTAGTCAGATCTATCATCTCAGCTCTCGTTTGCTAAGAATAAAATCTCACAGATAGTTTCTTGATGAACCTATAACATCAAAATTCAGGATTGTGGGTTGCAACAGAGTAGTCGTAGTTTCCACTGGCTTTTACTTCTTTAATTTATTTTTTTTATCCATCATAATCCTATTAGTCTTTTATTGTTGTTACCTCTGTTGTTTCATTTAAGAGAAAATACAAAAGATGTCATTATTTGAGATAATGGAAGGTCCTTGAGTAGACGTCCTAGATTCCGGAGCAAAATGAGTAGTAGGAGTTGTTTTCTTGATTGGGTTATCATTTTTCTTTTGAGAAGACAAAGAGGGAGGAATAGAGTGCCTTAATTCAGAGCTCGAAAAAGGCAAAAAATATGAAGAAAGCTTAGATTGAGATGTCATTTTTTATAAAAGTTTGGAAAAATAGTGATGTTCACAAATTTTAGCAAATATTTAAGGATTAAAAACACTACTTGTCTCATGATGGGTGCCAAATTATTTTAAAAAAAAATTAACAAGTATAACTTTATGATCAAATTCGTACGTGAGGTAGTATGCTTGTATTATTTGTGTAACAAATATGATAATATAAATAAAGAAATAACATAGTTGATAATGAGAAAAGTTCTTGATCGCTGGAGATTCACGCATAAAATCGCAGGAGGTGACTAATCGTCGCCTGCCTTTTGTTCTTCATATGGATTAAAGTAAAAGTACAACTCAAGAGCAATAGCAGATCGATACTATACGGTAGAAAGAATTATGAGAGTATGTTATGTGTTCAATTTGATTGCTATGCCTCTTTATATATAAAATAAAAACTACTGAACTATCCGAGAATCTTAGGGATTACCCAGTTTTCATATTTGACTGTTAGATATATGCTCTCACACGTCTTCTACATCTAGACTTCGATTCATAAGGATTGACTGAATAATAGCGAGTCACGTGCGGGAACAAGTCAAAGACAATAGGAACAACAATCGATTAGTAACAATAGAATTTAGGATACTGAGTTTTACTCGGGATACGAAACCATACAGGACAACACGTGGACAATGTCGGTTTGGCACATTCCCTACCATTTTATTTAAAAGTATCTATTGATTAGACTTTAAACTAACCTATTTATTAAATCTATACTTGTGAATTTCATGTTACAATTAGATATTCACAATTTCATGTTGAAAAAAGGAAACGTTTGGTGTAGCTTTACAAGTTGGAGCACATGATGATGAAGATGGATAAATTAATGATAGGGTTAAAGAAAGGTGATGTGTAGTCATATTCACAGGTACATGTAAGACCGACATAGCAAAACCAAGTGTTATTACTTTCACATGGTTGTATATCATTACAAAGGTTATGCCATATTAAAAAAACAGAACATGCATTGTACCTTTTCGTAACAATAATAAAGTTATTTTTATTCTATAAAGATTGTGCATTAATATGAGAACATTATAATAAAGAGCCTCACTAAGCTGATTTTTAAGTAACTTCATATATTTAAAATTGTTAAAAGGTTCAAAAACTTAACACTAAAAAAGGTTAAACATGTTCATCTGAGATAAGCGAGTGTGATTGGGATGGTTAGTTAATAATAAAGAGAATTATTTTGGAGGCTTAAAACAAAAAAAAAATTTAGGTCTGTTTTCGAAAATGGACACAAAACAGGAGGGGTCAAAGAATATGAATATTATCATAACATATGTAGAAACTGAATTAAACATCTAAAAATCTTGATCGTTGTAATAAGGTAAAGATTATAAGCGCAATTCTTACTCACAATCTAATAGTAAAAGGGAGCATCTGATTCACACAAGTAAACCTAAATTCCAACATCTTTGGTGAAACATTTGATGCATAAAAAGCAATTCATATAATCATATGTAGTAGTTTTTAACCTCAAATTTTTATATTTATTCAGAACAATATTTTAGTCAATTTATGAGATTACCCGTACCAACATTCAAGTAGCAACATTAACAACGCGTGAGTTCAATCGCCTACCAACATTCAAATTCAATGTGGATCCCGACATACAGCAACATCAAATGTAGAATCATAATCGATGTGTTTGAGTTCAAAGTCCAAGCAGGAAGCAAATTTCACATTCAATTTAAAGAGGTGATTTCATTATCAAAATGTTCAATATTAATATTAAATTGTCGACATGTAGCAACATTCAAATTCATTATAGATATCAATGTATACACAATTTAGCAATAATTAAATTCATAGAATCATTTAATAGACAACCAAAGAAATTGTTACTTTCAAGTAACATAGAAACGTTATTTAAGTAGGTTGGTGAAGTTGAACGATTGAACCACATGCGTCCCGAAGAGCATCATAACCAGCCTCATGTTTATTTTAGAGATGGTAAGAATAGCCTTCTTGAAAGCCAATTCACGATTTGAGCAACTTATGTCTGCACCATGTCTCAAATGGGTGTTTAAATCAACACAAGCGATGAATTCATATCATTTTGTTCATCAGCAACTAAGCCCTCAAAGTATCCACCAAGTGATATTTTCCTCTACAAAAATATCATCACCAGCAATATAAAGTCAAAACGCAAGAATGATTTTCACAATATAAATTTTAACCAGAACGCACTTGATCAAGTTTACAGAGAAATTAAAGAATTTGACATAGATTATTAAAATTCCTTCCTTGTGAGTTTAGATCAAAGAATATCACAAGAAATTCTAACTATTTTAAGAATTTAAACTCACACTACATTTATAAACACAGTCAGATTATGATTTTTTTTTATTTTTACACCGATTATATTAACAAATATAAAAGCAAACATAGTTACTCACAAAACAAATAAACCCCAAAATGTCATAGGCATGTATAAGATCTAGATTAGTACCCTATGTATTACAAAATTGAACAAATAAAATATTAACTAATTAATAACAAAAATTTATTAATAATAAAACTTTGATGTAATATATTATTTAAAGAGTAAATTGTAATTTTCATACCTATGTTTTAGGGGTGTTAATAGTATCAATCACATCTTAACAGTTTGCATCCCTGAGTTTACGAATGCTAACACTTTACGTACCTCCGTCCAATTTTTGTTAAAGAACCTTAAATCTCCCCCACGTGAGGGGCAAAACTGTCAATTAACCCAATTTATTAATCTTTTCAACCAAAGAACCCCAACAACATTGATCCCTCCCCCTGCCCCTTCTTCGATCATCCTCCCCCTCCCTTTTCTTCGATCGCAACCTAATCCTCCCTCCCCCTTCTTCTTCGAGCACCATCCTCCCCAGTTGACACCATGCCTTAACTCGTTTGAGCCCTAATTCCATTTAGTGTTCATAAACCACCATTCAAAACCACCAATTTTATTGGAGCCCTAACTGTTGAAGATCTGCTCAAGAAGGAATGGCTTCAAGAAGAAGTAATACTTTATTTCAATCACATTCAAAAAGCTCGTTTTCAAGCTCTAATCATGGCCATGTTGGTAATTTCTTTTCAGGAACAAATCCAATTTGCTCTTGCGGTTGTGGAACCATGATTATAACTTCATGGACTGAAGCAAATCCAGGTCGTCGTTTTCACTGTTGTGTAAGAATGTTGTTTTTTGGTTGTGAATCCAATTTCTTATTGAAGTTAATATGGTTCTTAGTCTTGATCTGAACTTACTTTTGGTAGATAAGAAAGTTTGCAAGTTTATTTATTACTAATTTGAACTTTATTAACAGAGATCAAGTTGTGATTTTGTCGAATGGTTTGACCCTGAAATGTGTGCAAGGTCAAAAGTAGTGATACGTGGATTGCTCAAAAGAATCAATGATTGTCAAGAATTAAGAAATTCAATTGATGATGAAGTAAGAAGATTGAACATTGTCATAGGTGAAGAGAAGCAATTATCAAGTGCCAAAGCTAATTAAGTTTTGCTTGTTGACTAATAAGTATCAAGAACTAGCTACTACAAGTGCTATGCAAGCCAAAAGATTGAAGTTTATCATAGCTTTTAGCTAGTGTTTCTTTGTTATGTACTTGACGTTTACTTAATCTACTTAGTTGTTTAGTAGGTGTTTATTTATTATGTTATTGATGTTTACTAAATCTTCTTAATTGTTGTAGTAGGTAATTAATGGACTTATTGCCTAGTCTAATGTATGGAAGTTGATGAATGAAATGCATTTTGTGGTCATCACTATTATAATCCCAAGTCGAACATAAGGAAAAGATAATCTATAATATGTAACAATACTAAACCAACTAAACGGGTCAAAATAGATAATCCATAATATGTAACAATACTAAACCAATCAAACGGGTCAAAATAGATAATCTATAATATGTAACAATACTAAACCAACCAAACGGGTCAAAATAGATAATCTATAATATGTAACAATACTAAACCAACCAAACGGGTCAAAATAGATAATCTATAATATGTAACAATACTAAACCAACCAAACGGGTCAAAATAGATAATTTATAATATGTAACAATACTAAACCAACCAAACGGGTCAAAATAGATAATCTATAATATGTAACAATACTAAACCAACCAAACGGGTCAAAATAGATAATCTATAACATGTAACAATACTAAACTAACCAAACGGGTCAAATTAGATAATCCATCATATGTAACAATACTTAACCAACAAAAAGGGTCAAACAAGATTATCCATCATATGTAACAATACTAAACCAACCAAACGGGTCAAAATAGATAATCCATCATATGTAACAATACTAAACCAACCAAATGGGTCAAAATATATAATCCATCATATGTAACAATACTAAACCAACCAAATGGGTCAAAATAGATAATCCATCATATGTAACAGTACTAAACAAACCAAACGGGTCAAAATAGATAATCCATCATATGTAATAAAACTAAACCAACCAAACGAGTTAAAATAGATAATCCATCATATGTAACAATACTAAACCAACCAAGCGGGTCAAAATAGAAAATCCATTATATGTAATCAAGTTTCAAAAAGCAACATATGTAATCAAAGTTTCAAAAGCTGATTAACTGAACGATACATAACTAAGCCAAGTTTCAAAAACAACTTTTTCAATCAATCTTGACTTGCTTTTGTTGCAGTTTGCGATGCATCCTGTGATTGAGCTTCACCCTTGCAACTTCTACTATTATGACCCTTGTTCCCGCACTTTCCACAAGTTTTAGTAGTTCCTTTCCGGTCAACTTCCCATTACTTGACAGCTTCTTCAATCTCAATAGCAGACTTTTTTCTCATCTTTTTGGGCCTACCAATCTGCGTGTGATGTTTTGGAGCAATTAGTTTGGTTGCGCACGAAAATGGTATCCAAAGATCTTTTCCATTTATTGGGTCAAGAGTGTTCATGTAGACTTTCTTCCATGTATCCAACCAGTAGACTTCTGACACCCACCTTTTTAGAATCCCAATATCATAGTTATGCTCATCCATGTTCCATAACACTACAACTGCATGTTTGCAAGGCATGGCAGTTAACTCCTATGTTCTACAACTACATGTTTTGGCATCAATATTCACCACATGTTGATCTGTCCTAATCATGCTCACCTATGAAGAAAAATTTAAACTTAAGTATCAATCAAAATTTAATAAATATGTAAAACTGTCTAGAAATACATTTACATCATATTTGTGGGGGCTTGCCATTGCAACCTTGTATTTAGCAGCTTCTATTTTAATGGCATCAAACATCTTTTTGGCATATGGTGTCAAAGGTCCTTCATTCTTTTCGTCACATTTTGCTATCACCTTGTGCACCAACATAATTCTTCTCATCATGTATTCTCTGATGTATTCTAAACAACTGATGATAGGCTTGTCTCTTCCTCCGACTAACTGCTTGTTGAAAACCTTACACAAGTTGTTAAATAGTACATTGCATTTTGCTCGTCCTGTTTACAATGTATAACTTTAACTTCAAGTTTATTAGTAGAAATAAAGTTAACAATAGCTCAACAGTGTTACTTACCACTAAAGTGTGATCTGGTCCAGTGTTTTTATGGAATCTGATTCAACCAAGTATGTAAACTAGCTTCCTCCTTCTTAATTTCCTACATTCTCTTCTCAAACTTTTGCACGGTGGTAGTACTAGCACAGTTCCATAACATGTTTTTTAACACATTTCCTCTCCATTTTGCTTTCATATTATCATGTATGTGTATCAAGCAACACCTATGCTCAGTACTAGGAAATGTCTTGGCTAATGCTGGTATAAGACCCTAACAAACAATAAATATAATAATTAAGTAATAATATATTTAATCAAATATAATTATTAAAGACTAAATTACCTTCTGCCTGTCACTGATGAATGTGAAATTGGACCTAACATTTAGGTCAAGATCATCTCCAGGGCATTCTAAGAACCATGTCTATGAACTCGAAGTCTCAGCTTCAACCAGTGCATATGAAAAGGATATATCCCATTGTTTGCATCAACTCCGACTATAGTTAATATTTGTCCAGGAAATGGACCTTTCATGAAACATCCATCTAAGCCAAGTATCTCCCTCCCAATCAACTTAAAACCTTTTTTCAAAGCTGCAAAACAAATATAAACTCTCCTAAACTGCCTAGTCAGACTGCTTGGATTAGTTGGTGGTTCAAATGCATATTTTGTCGTGGTCCCAGGGTTGGCTCTAATCAATTCAGAACAATAATCTCTAAGCAAGCCATACTGAATATGATAATCACCATCAAGTTTCTTTAATGTAGTGGATCTAGCCCTAGAAATTTTCATTAGAGAGATTTGAACTTGATGTTTTTTTCTGAAGCTGATTTTGCAAGGCTACCAAGGGTATGCTCGGGTTATCCTCAACTAAAGGTGCAATCTCTCTAGCTATCCAACTCATAGTATACAAGTTGACAACCCGGGTTTGCATACATTCGTGATGTTGCCTAAAGGTTTTCACACACCATAATTCCGAGACATCACTCCTATAGATATATAAATTCCATGGGCAAGTGGGCTTAGGATACTGTTTTCTTGGCTTTTTACTTGCACTACATGATTCTTCACCTGAAGAATCTGCTTTTTGACATGATTGTCTTTTACTAACTTTTTTACTCACATTTTGGCAAAAAGTCGAACATTCCCCACTTTTAAACATTGGAGTTATACCCATACAAACAACTTGAACTTATTTTTTTCATTTTTTTTGATGTGAAGTTGTCTCCTACTCTCAAGAGCATGCTCCCCAACTATCAATGCTATCTCTTTCTTGTCATTAATAGAATGGAGATATTGTTAGTTCCTTACCCTTGTTCTTTTTTCTAATTTGCTTCAAAGTTCTCTTTCATGATGGAACATCATCTTCATTTTACTATTGCTTTCAAAGTCATCCAATTCAACATTTAACTCATCGATGCCATCATTCTCCACTTCCAAGTCATCATCTTCAACACAAACACAATCCCTAAAGTCATCCATGTCGTGTTCTAGATCCTCAACCACATTTTCAGTATCTTCGATATAATCTTCATCATCATCATCACTATTATTGTTAAAGTTATCCAAGTCGATATGTAGGCCATATTGTTCATCACCAATTTTGTGTTGTGAGTGGTTGCAATGAATATGAAATACAAATAATATTAAAGCTATAAAATAATGAATTGACCAACCTTTAAATAAAATAAAACACAATAATAAAATAATCACCCACTATTGTATAAAATAATGAATTCACGTACGATTAATGCATTACATCAAAGAGAAATTTTAAAATCCATGCATTAGTTCACGTAAGATTGCACATAAAACTATATTAATTTGTAAATTTAATAAATTTCACACAAAAGTATATTAAATTCATGTATAAACAACCTTCACATCACAAATTGAGCAAAGAAGTTAGCTTCTAAATTTCATAGATTTCACACAAAGTATATAAAAGTTTCAAATAATCTACTATTAATCAAAAACACAAACAAGTATCACTTACAGTCAAACGGGTCAGGGGTTTCAGACGTCCTCCAGTAAAAAATAGCACCCAGAACCTTTAAACGACCTTGAGATGAGGGTTATCGCAGATCAATTAGGAGAGGATGGTGCTCGAAGAAGAAGGGAGGGGGGGATTAGGTTGCGATCGAAGATGAAGGGTGAGGGGGAGGATGATCGAAGAAGGGGCAGGGGGAGGAACGATTATGTTGGGGTTCTTTGGTTGAAAAGATTAATAAATTGGGTCAATTGATAGTTTTGCCCCTCACATGAGGAGCTCGTGGGGAGATTTAACGGTTGTTTAAAGAAAATTGGACGGAGGTACGTAAAATGTTAGCATTCGTAAACTCAGGTATGCAAACTGTTAAGATGGGGCTGATCCTGTTAACACCTCTAAAACACATGTCTGAAAATTGCAATTTACTCTTATTTAAATTACGTATAAGTAAGTTCTACAAGTAATAGAAGTAATTTTCAAACTTTTGCTTCTAAACAGTTTTTTAAAAGGAAAAAATTAAACATTTTGTATCAAAACAAATTGTTTTAAAAAAAAATCATTTTTAAAAATTTCCATATTATAACTTTAAAGTTTACTTATTTTGGCTTACCGAAAATTTAGTTTTTAACACAACATTTATGAAATATTTTATATTTATAAAACGTTTGATGTTTTAGAAAAAAAAATACTTCATTAAAAACGGTTTTTTTAAAAAATGCATTTATAAAAGACATCTTTCTTCATTTATAACAAAACTATTTTCAATATTAGTAGTTAAAATTATTATTTAATACGAGAAATAAACGGGAAAATTAAGACTATGATGTCAAGAATGATATCAACAGTCCACTTAAAATCTTTTTATATTATAATAAATTCTACATTATGTAAAGGTAAATTGTATTTATCGATAAGACTCAAAATTCACAAATTAGAGTTCCACACTTGAGCCAGAAAGCAAACAATTACACACTAGATATATACCTAATAATCACTCTTTATAGAATCTAACATAGATACCGCTCTTTCTTAGATCATCGATCTATGATTTGAAATATGATTGTCGGGAAGCGTTATGCGGACTGTAATCCCATCAGAGAAATCCTTCCATGATGAAAAAACCAACAAGACACTTTCATCTCCAACGTTATCAATAAAATAGTATACACAAATGGGCTTATGTTGTCTTATATTCAAGTCATATACTAGGGCATCATGCAAGTTAACAATAGTCAAATTCACTCCGTATATCATAAAATCTACTAGTTCATAACCGAATAAAATGGCTTCCGTAATCATCTTCATTTCATTCACTAACTCGATTTATGATTGCAAATCCACAACTTGATTTAGCATCATAACTATTTGAGATTTGTTTGTTATAATCCCTTAAAACAAATTTTACTTTAGTTCTTCATATAAATTGTCACCATCTTCACATCTGACCCATGTTCAGTCCTGACCACACATTGCCATAGTGCAAATTGACTTGAATGGTAGAAAATGTTTTTAATCTTTACCTCTCTGTAAATCTTTGACTGAATACGAGCCAACACCACCAATATACATAGAAAGCATTGTTTTGAAGATTCGGTCTGACTGGTCCTATCTGAAATTGAAGGGATGACTGAACTGGTATGCATCAGTTCGTTTGAAGTAGTTCGACTGACCAGTTTGTCCTGGTTCAGTGGTCGGACCAGAACCAGATCGGTGGTCGGACGAGGAACCAGATCGGTGGTCGAACCGGAATTTGTTTTTTATAGATTTTTTTGTATTTTAATGGGTAAAAAGGAGGGGTTAAACAATAAATTGGTGTGTTAAACATAAGATTGTTAAGTTTTTTTATATATATCTATAAAATACATATATAAATCACTTATAGTGAATTATATATAACTATGTATATAATATCTCCTATATATAATTATAACGTCATCCGGTTCTTAGAAACGATCCCACCGGTACGACCGTCAGACTAGTAAGGCATCTGGTTCGACATCCGATCCGGTTTTAAAACATTGAGATAGCGTTTGGTATGCAGGAATAATAGACGGAATTGAATGAATCATTTAGAGTGAATGAAATAAGACATGTTTGGTTGATAAAAGTAATGTAATGAACCACTATATAAGTAACTAGGTTATAGACCCGTGTATTACGCGTGATTATATAATAAAAGAATTTTGATTAAAATTGTAAAGAAAACATAGTTAGTGGGTCAAGTGACAAATATCATTACAAAAAATAGATTATTATAAACCCGTGTATGATTACGTATCTTCAATGTTTGTTTGTCACAATGTCATCTTGAGAATTTTGCAAGAATTGAGAGAAAATAATATAAATCTAAGACACGAAATCTCTAAGAAAATCATTGTTGACTGTTCTTACTACTATGATCTCTAGCAGGATACATGATACAGTTGCTTTCCTTCTACATTTAAGAAACATTACCAAATTAAATGTCGAGAATTTGAAATCAGCAACTGAAATAATCTGAGTCACGAATCGCTTTTTAAATTAAAACTATTTGGGGTTCACACCAAATTTTCAATCGGATAAAAACTCAGATTACATATTACAATGTATGTGTTGAAAAAGATATTCTGAAAATCCACTGACAATAACAAATTGGAGGGAGGAAGTCGTTGACTTCGACTACTTTGTTTTTTTTTTCTTATCCACAAGCATTAACTTAAGATATCCTAAAAATTAGATGACAATAATAGACTGGAGGGAGTTCTTTAATGGAAGTGTAGTGTTAATCCATACTAAAGCTATATATATCTTATTTACTCAATCAATATAATCATATAACAGAGACTAATCGAAGATACCAAGTCAGCCAAGAGCAACCACAATGCAAGTGAAAATAAAGTAGGAGGTGATCAGTCTCCCTAGAATATGTTCATATTGAAGTGAAGCAAGTCCGACTTTGGAAGGTGATCTATAATCAAGACAACTGAAATTAACTTTTGTAAAGATGTTACATATAAGATTCTTAAAAGCAGGACAATGGTTTTCAAATCCTTTGACATGTGCATAATCAGGGGCAGACCTATGTAGGAGCGTGCTACCCCTCAACTTTTTACGCGTAATGTTAAAAAAAGAAATTTACGTTTTTATGTAAAAATATTGTTTTTTACGGTTTTACATTACCCATGAGAAAAGATTACGTTAACCCTGAGAAAATATTACGTTACCCCTAAAAAAAATTCAAAACTTTATAGAAATTTTAAATTTTATAAAAATTAGTCTAATGTTTTAAAAAAAATATTACCTTTTATAAAACATTATAAAACTCAATTACCCCCATTAACATTGAAAGCCCAATTTTATTGAAAACCCAATTAATTTAAAAGCCCAATTTATTTTAAAACCTTATTAATCTTTAAAGCCCAATTATTATAAAACCCATTTACCCATTTAATTAACAAAATCGGACCCCCCCTCCCCCCCCAAAAAAAAAAACCGCTGCTCCATTCCCCTACGCCACTGCCTGAGTGCATGCGATCTTGCTTCTGCTCAGCCGCCGCTCTGCTACCTGCTGGTCCGAACGTTGCTGCAGTGCTGCTGCCGCCGCTGCTGGCTGCTGCTCCGAAGAGTTGAAGATTAGGGATTTGAAAGATTTGAAGACTTGAATCTTTGAAGGTATTCTTTTTATATTCTAGGTTTAAGTGTTATTTACAAGATTTTTAGAGTAGAAGATTGATTATTTGTTATTTGATTTAATTTTTAGGTTTTATTGACAATTAGGGATTTGTATTGAAATTAGGGATTTTATGAATTTGTGTGTTATTTGTAATTGCAATTTGTAATCTTATTGTGTTATTTGAAATTGAATTAGGGATTCGAAAGATGAAAAAACAAGTATAAGAAAATAAGAAAATTTAAAAGAAAACCGACACCCCCCTAAAAAACCCCTTCGACCGTTGCTGCTTTACCTTCTTGAGCTTCGAGTTCTGCTGCTGCTCGCTGCTACTGACCTGCTGCTTGAAGGTATTCTTTTTACTTCCTAAGTTTTTTTTGCGATTTCATTGTTATTTGAAAATTTTAAAGAGTAGGAGATTGGTTAATGTTTATTTGATTTAATTTTTAGGTTTTATTGGCAGTTAGGGATTTATATTGAAATTAGGGATTTGTAGTGTTTAGATTTTATGAATTTGTAATTTTTAGGTTTTATTGGCAACTTACAAACCCAAAATACCAAATAATAAGTTAATAACTAAACAAATAACATGATCAAAATTATAATAAGCTCAAAATCTAAATTACTAAACAACTAACAAACCCAAAATACCAAATAACCTTTTGTAGAAACATAGATAACTTAACAACTAACAAACCCAAAATACCAAATAACATGACCAAAATTATAATAAGCCCAAAATTTTAATAACTTAAAAACCTAACAAGTTTACAAGCTCAAATACCCATTACCCAAACTAAACAAATTAAAAAAAATAACTTGTTATACCTATAACCCTCATCGCCTCACCTTGTCGCCGATCACCCAACAACCTTTGTCCCTGTCGCCAATGATAATGATATGCAACCAGCTGATTCTGATATCAAGTCAACAACTCCTTCAAGTTCAATTCATTCGAGTTCAATTCCTTCGGATTTGTATTGAATGATCTTCATTCGGACCCCTTTATTATCGTATTTTTTTCTTTTATTTATATAAATGTACGGTAAAAAAAAATTTACGTTACCCCTGAACTTTTCTTCTAGATCCGCCACTGTGCATAATAGTGCTTATAGTATCATAACTATAGGAGTAAAATGAACTCTATTATAACATAGACATGGAGCAACTTGAGAATAAAGAACAATAATATTTATGTAGGATGTGTGACAAGTATTATAGAGACCTCAACTGGGGATCCCTCACAAATGTCAAAAGTTGGAAGCTCTGATCCCTACATGAGAAAATAAAGGAGGTCATCATGCTTGACCTGAAACATTACACATTATCATTTTTAAACTTAATTATTTATGTATAACAACAATTACATTGTCTATTCTTGCTAAAACATCAATATGTTTCAACTATGCTATAAAATTTTGGGGAATTTACCTCAAACAACTTCAACTTAAACATATGATCTTTCAGAGAACAATGATCCTTGAAACTGCATAAACCGACCTATGATTTTTTATAACCGATTAATATACTTGGTTTTAATTTTACGCATATCATGATTTACACACACATACACAAAATAAAGACTATAATCTAGTCACACTAAAGAAAAAATTCTAATAAATAGCAAAGAAAAAATTCTAATAAATAGCAACATACTATTTCAAATAAAATGCTTTGAAAAGAATTAAATAAAAAAGACTTGTAACATGTATTAAATGAAATGAACACAATATTCAATAAACAAACATGAAGATTGAAAACAAATCCAAGTTCAAGTGTTCTAAGCTTCTATCTGAGATCAATTAGATTACAACCTGAAGATTAATCCAATCTACCAAGCACCACCATAACAAATTACAAACCATGAGTTAGTAAGTTATTGACTATAATTAATAATCTACCTACCATAATAAAAAATAATCTTGATAGACACTTTGTCACTACCACATTTCACCTCACACATGATTTCCCGCCTAAACCATATTAACCCTTTTACCTTTTTTTTTAACAACAAATTACCTATGACATGTAGATCTTTTTACCCATGTATCGTGACTTGTCACTCCCTCTTCCAAACCCAAATCGCCTAAAACCTAAAATCAGAAGACATTCATCCTAGCCTTCTCCCTCTCGCATCACACTCCATTTATCACTGTACACATCATTGCCACACCTCCGGACCCCTTGAATCTGTCTTCTATTTGATGTGGAAGGGTTATCTCACCTGATGAACCCAAAAACTTACTCCCCCTTCGTTCGTCTTTCCCGACTTTGTTCATTAATTGACTCATTGTCACAATCACCGTTGTTTCCCTCAATCTCTGCCGGTTATCATCATCATTGCTTTTTGATCTTATCTTTGATTAATCCTAGGATGCAATTACATGGGCAAGTTTCAAGAACCAGAGGATCCGAGTAATTAGTTGCTCAAGGATGCGATTAAATGATTAGTTTTTTCATGATGTACATTAAAAAAGCGGTGGCGAGGATTGTGGTTTCACCAGTAATGTAATCTATAATCATACCCTACAGTTTTAATATTTTATGTGTTGTTTACTAAATAACCTAATAATTAGGTTTTTTCAGCTAAAATATACATGAAGGCCTTGGATGCTATCAAAGATCTTCACAAGGATCAGCATTAGAAGATTAGTGGATTTAGAGAAGCTTCAAGATCATACGATGTTTTTATTTTTCTTTCATAATTTTAGGATGATGAATTCAAATCAACATTAGATTATTAAAGTAGCATCATTTATAGCGAAGAATACTACTGTAATGTTTATTACTTTCGATTGCAGAGCAATTTCAAAATTAGAGTAGATATCATAATTGTACAAAATACAAGGGGTGGGATATGCAGACACTGTGTCAGGTGTTATACACACACCCTTTGACTTTTCTTTACGGCCCGTGAATACTCTTACGGGCCGTAAGGGGTCTGCGGCATATTAAATATCCGATTTAACTAGTCACGATCGTGAAGTTAGCTAACGGGCCGTAAACAGACCCCCGTGACAAGTTTTACGGCCCGTGAGGGTAGTGATTCACGGCCTGTGAAACGTTTCACGGGCCGTGAAGGTTATCCATGTATTTTTGTTTTTATTAATTATTTATCGGTTTTCGTGATTATTCGTTTTTTATAATTATTTGACGTGACGTATTATTTCTCGTAAACCATGTCTTAATTATTTGATATTCTATATTTAACGATATATATATATATATATATATATATATATAATATATATATATATATATATATATATATATATATATATATATATATATATATATATATATATATATATATATATATGAAACAATTTCAATCGAGATAAGTAAAATGTCAGATCGAGGAAATAATAGAACGCGTGCAAATGAATTTGCTTCTAACTCACGTGTAATTGTTGAAAGTATTCCGGAACCAATTGATAACCATAATTGGCAAAATGGCAAAAATTGGTCTCGGAATATTATGCAGTTTTTACGAAACGAAAATGCTCAATTATGTAGGGTATATTACATGGGTGTTGTGGATCTCCACTTACAATTTTGGCGAGGGTACTTGGGAACACAGCTTTGTGTTCAGATGTAAGATTTTAAATAACAAATTGTCAAAAAAAATTAATTGTTTTAATATATATTTTATTGTTATTTATAGCATATTCGGGCGTGGATAAATAGACTGATGATCTGGCGATTTGAAGAAATAAGTAGAACAGAAAAGTTGCCGGGTAATGATCGTTGGACGATTCTTCCATTTAAGTGGTTTAACTTAATATACATGGGATCCGTTGATGGTAATGAATATGCAGACGGCAGTACCGATCTATTTTCTGCGTTATGGGAAGTTGATACGGTAATATTGTTTTCGTGTTACAGTCGTGATTTAATTTGACTAAAAAATATATAATTGTGATTTTTTTTATAGGTGTACGTACCGATCACTGATGACAATAAAATTGGTATCTTTTTAAAATTTGTATGATGTCACTACAAGTTCATATATTCTTTCCTTATGAATGCCATCCATATACGTGTGATGATTCGTGGTGCATTCATCGTAATGTTCGAGAGATTATTGTACAATCTTAATCGTATTTGCTTTATTTTCTTGGACGTATACATTATTGGCAGCAATCTGGGCAAGAAGAAATTGAAGAATTGTTAGTGTCTGGTGAAACTGTGTGGCCTTCAAATGCAGGTCATATTGATCGAGATTCAGGAGTTGTTATTTGTATGTTATTACGTAGACTGGTTCAAAATAGATCTTTAGAGTGACATGAAAATAATTTACAAGATGCTTGCCTTTGATTCCGACGATTTATGCCAGATGAACTGTATTCAAGACGAACAATGTAATTATTTAATAAATAATATTTTAATTTGATTATTAATAATAATATTAAGGACAATCTAATAAAAATAACATAAAATTAACTCGAAATACAATCTTGAATCTTGTTGATTTTTAAGAAAGTTCCAAGCCGCAACATGATTAAAAGATGTTCCGATTTTTTGCCGATATTGTTCTTGAGCCCTTTCCATAATGTCTGCATCATTCCATAGAGTGTTTCTGTTGTCGTAAATGTTATCGTATATTGAGTGAAATATCGATATCTTTCTCTTCAAATCGAACCATTTGCTACTGAGTTCCTGAGTGGTTCGATACTCATCACGTTCTAGAATTTGATGAAAACGCTTTGATATATGGTTCCAATAAATTGAACACTGTAAGGCCCCATTCCCGGGACGCCTACAGTTGGTCATTCATCGCACATAAAAACAAATAATTACGTTTATCTTTCATAAAATATTGCAGCGGAATTATCAAAATAGACATCTCATTTCATTATAAAAGCTTTTGCCAAATAATACATCGTTAATCAGTTACAAAATATATTGTTGCATTACATCACAAAAGCCCTATACAAATGGATGCCATAAAAAGAGCTGAGTAGCCTCGCAGCGCCATCCTCAGCAACACTACCTGCCAACTAGAAACACATAAAAAGTCAGCGTTGCTGAGTGAGTTCTAGTTTTATAGTAAAATATACTTTACTTTCATTAAAACCGTTCGTTATTTCTGCATGATCACACATCATACGTACACATAGATAATATCATTATTATCTTCTCCATTCGTTCATTCATTATTACATCTATACTTGCGCATTTGATATCTTCCATACCAATACCATGTGCTACACCCCAAATTATATGGCTACTGGGCCGAAGTCTATAAATGGACAGCTGAGCGTATGCCACAGTACCGGGGTAAGCGGTAGAGGTTCTATACAAATGGTCGGTCACAAAGACGGACCCCAATGTGCATCCTCCCGGGGTAGCGAACCCGCACACCGTTGGGCTAACACCTTATAATTGGCGTGTCCCGTTATCAAATGCTTGCAAGTCTTTCATTACTTTCGTTCATTAAGGCATGCATTCAATTCATGTTCCCCTTTTTATCATCTTTCACTTTACATTACATAATACTTTCAATTCATTCATTAGCATAACACGTAAAGCCACAAGAAAGATAGACATTCATCATAATCAGGAACATCATGCATGCATAACATACAACATACATAAATATGCAACGCCATCATCATCATCATGCCCAACCTACTCCCTAAGGCCTCAACAGTCATCTTACATGAACTTACGGGAATTTCTATGTCAAAACTTACGTCTGCACTTTCCCCTGAAAGTCAGTAGTTAATCTACACGTTTCCCTGGGTACAACAGCCCCGTTTGGGTGTATGGACATCCTTCAGTCGCATGGCCTCCAGGCGACTGAACATCATGCGATTGGACTCATGCGGATGAACATCTATGCGAATGGACATCCAGTCGTGCATATGGACCTCATGCGGACGGAACTAATGCGAATGAACACCTATGCGACTGACCTCATGCGAATGGACTCAATGCGAATGAGTCCCAAGCGATTGGAACCAATGCGACTAAGCACCTATGCGACTGGACTCTCAGTCGTATGACTCCCCATGCGACTGGACCCCCAATCGTACGAATGAAACCTTAGTCGTGCGAATGAACTATCAATCGTGTGACTGAACCCCAATCGTGCGAATGAACCTCAATCGCCCCTTAGTCTGTCGTATGGCCTTCAGTCGGTCACCTAGCCCTAGCTGATGCAGAAAAGAGTTCATCCCGAACCCAATCTGCCATTTTCGGTCTCCAAGCTCATCCAAACCCATTCTAAGCTTAAATCAACCATCCTAAACCTTAGGAATGTACACCACAACACCATACAAGCACATACAATCCCGGAAACAAACTCCAAACGCATCACACGCAATACACCCAAATAGGTCAAACACACACATACAAAAACGTGTTTTCTATGCTTTACAGCCCCAAAATCGGTTGAAAACAAGTAAATAAGGGGTCCTAGAACTCACACAAATGATCACAACAAGAAGGGCTTCGCTTGGACTAGCTACTCAACGATTTTGCCCGCTCGAGCCAACCCGAAACAACTTTTTCTCTTTTTTTCTCTTCTTTCTCTTTTCTCTTCCTTTTGGCTGAAAATATGAGGGTGGGGAGAAGGTAAGGGCTGCCCTCTCCCTTTATATACCCCCACTCACCCTTCTTTCTTTCGTTGGCGAGTTTGGTCCCTCGACTTAGGACTTTATTCCTTTTTCTCCTTTCGTCGGCTTCGAAAGAGATAAATATCCGGGTGTTACAAGTCCACCCCCCTTAAATAGGTTTCGTCCCCAAAACCTGTTATTCCTCGAACAAACGTGGATAATGTTGTCTCATTTCTTCCTCAGTCTCCCACGTTGACTCGGATCCCTTCCTGTGCTTCCACTGTACACGCACAAGGGGAACCATTTTATTTCTCAGCCTTTTCTCCTTTCGATCGATGATTGCCACTGGTTGCTCCACATAATTGAGCCGTTCGTCTACTTCGATATCCTCCAGTGGAACAATCATGTCTTCATCAGCTAAGCACTTTCTCAGATGAGATACATGGAATGTCGGGTGAATTCCACTTAACTCGTCCGGTAACTCCAATCTATAGGCCACCTCCCCTACTTGAGCGATGATTCGGATAGGGCCTATATACCTTGGGCTCAACTTGCCCCGCTTCCTGAATCGGATAATGCCCTTCCAAGGGGAGACCTTCAACATAACCCGGTCACCCACCTAGAACTCAATCGGTCTGCGTCGTTTATCGACATACGATTTTTGTCTGTCTTTGGCTGCCTTCATGAAGGCTTTAATCTTCTCAAGCTTCTCAATTGTAGCCTTGATTACCTCGACACTCCCCACTCCTTCTGACCAATATCACCCCAACAAACGGGTGTTCTGCATCTCCTACCGTATAGCATCTCATATGGTGGCATACCAATGCTGGCATGATAGCTGTTGTTGTATGAGAATTCAGCTAACGGTAGGTGATCGTCCCAGCTTCCTCCAAATCGATAACACATGCCCGAAGCATGTCCTCCAATGTCTGAATGGTCCTTTCTGACTAACCATCAGTCTGGGGATGATAAACCATGCTAATATGTAACCTCGTCCCCGTAGCGTCGTGGAACTTCTTCCAGAATTTGGATGTAAACCGGGTATCGCGATCAGACACAATAGACACCGGCACACCATGACGAGTTACAATTTCCTTGATGAACAGATCAGCCAACCTCTCGGATGAATATGTCTCGCGGATTGCTAGGAAGTGAGCACTCTTCGTTAGACGGTCCACAATCACCCATATGGCATCGTACCCTTTCGGAGTACGCGACAGCTTCGTAATGAAATCCATGGTGATGTGCTCCCACTTCCATTCCGGTATATCCAAAGGTTGGATCTTCCCATACGGCTTCTGATGCTCGGCCTTCACTTGCAGGCAAGTAAGGCACTTACTCACATACTCCACTACGTCACGCTTCATATCCGGCCACCAATAATCTTTTTTCATGTCTTGGTACATCTTCGTAGCACCGGGGTGAATAGAGTATCGAGTCTTGTGAGCTTCATCCATAATCTTCACCCGTAGATCCCCACAACGAGGAATCCACACCCGTCCAAATCGGGTTTTAACACCAAATGTGTTTTCACCCAACTCTGCGACCATACCTCTCATTCTTTCAGAGTTAAGATGATCTTCCTTCAATGCTTCATCTTGAAACTCCTTGACTTGCTTCATTACATCGGAGGTCATGATCAACTGATAAGCTTTCACTCGAATTGGCTCGGGTCTCTCTTTTCGGCTAAGGGCATCAGCCACTACGTTGGCCTTGCCTGGATGGTAGTAGATCTCACAATCATAATCCTTGATAAGTTCTAACCATCTCCTCTACCTCATGTTCAGATCTTTTTGCTCGAAGAAGTTTTTCAAGCTTTTGTGGTCCGTGAATATGGTGCACTTTGTCCCGTAGAGATAGTGGCTCCAAATCTTAAACGCAAAGACCACGGCTGCCAGCTCCAAGTCATGAGTAGGATAATTGACCTCATGAACCTTCAACTGTCCAGATGCATAGGCTATAACCTTTCCTCTTTGCATTAACACGCATCCCAACCCCGAATAGGAAGCATCAAAATAAACCACCAGATCTTCACTTCCCTCGGGTAATGACAGAACAGGAGCTTGAGTCAACCTCGCCTTCAATTCTTTGAACGCCTTCTCTTGAGCTTGACCCATGCGAACTTCACATCTTTTCGGGTCAACTTGGTTAGTGGAGAAGTGATTTTGGAAAAGTCTTGGATGAATCTTCTGTAGTAGCCCGCCAAACCCAAGAAGCTACGAATCTCGGATGGCGTCTTTGATGACTTCCATTGCATAACCGCCTCTACCATTGCCGGGTCCACCATAATCCCGTCAGGATTCACCACATGACCCAATAATTGAACTTCACGCAACCAAAACGCACACTTGGAGAACTTGGCGTATAACTTCTCCTTTCTTAGCGTCTCCAAAACCTCTCGAATGTGACCGGCATGCTCAATCTCGCTCTTCGAATAAATCAGGATATCATCAATAAACACAATCACTGATTTATCCAACATCGGCCGACACACCCGGTTCATCAGATCCATAAAAGCAGCTGGCACATTGGTCAAACCAAAAGACATGACAAGAAACTCGTAGTGACCGTAGCGCGTGCAAAAAGCTGTTTTAGGAACATCATGCTCTTTCACCTTCAGCTGATGATAGCCAGATTGAAGGCCAATCCTTGAAAACCAACTGGCGCCTTGAAGCTGATCGAACAAGTCATTTATTCTCTGTAAGGGGTATCGGTTCTTCACTGTCAACTTGTTCAGCTCACGGTAGTCAATGCACATCCTCATACTACCGTCTTTCTTCTTCACAAACAGAACCTAAGCACCCCAAGGAGAGATACTCGGTCTAATGACCCCTTAACAAGCAACTCGTGCAACTGCTCCATCAACTCTTTCATCTCTGTCGGAGCTAACCGATACGGTGCCTTTGCAACAGGTTGGGCACCCGGTATCAAGTCAATCTGGAACTCGATCTCACGGTCAGGTGGCACTCCCGATAAGTCTTCTGAGAATACGTCTGGAAAGTCACACACAACCGGTACATCAGATAGTTGTGGTGTTGGCGTATCCACATCCTTTACATAGGACAAGTAGGCACTACATTCACGCCTCATACACTTTCCCGCCACCGCCATCGAAATCACCTTCGAAATCGTCGTGACTTGATCCCCACAAACCATTACCAAACTCCCGTTAGGCGCTGTCAACCGAATCATCTTCTTGCGACACACAATGTTCGCCTCAGAGTCCGCCAACCAATCCATCCCAAGAACCAAATCGAAACCAGCTAAGGTCATCACGAACGGTCTAATAGGAAACTTATGAACCTCAAGTTCCACGTCACAGTTCTCTATCATCTCAGAAATCATGGTAGACTTACCTATGGCAGTTTCTACATCAAAGGGCGTATCAACACGTCTACTACTAACAGGCAGCTTAGCACGGAAAGCAGCAGAAATAAAACTTTTACTAGCATCAGAAGCAAATAACACAGAAGGTAAAGTTTGGTTCACCAGAAACGTACCGGACACGACATCAGGGTCGTCCTAGCTTTCTCCTGTGTCATGGTGAATGCCCTGGCGCTCGCCCTCGGTCCTTCACCTCCCATCTTCTTCGCCCCGGAACCCTCAGCCCTTAGCTTCTTACAATCCTTGCTCATATGACCACTTTCCCCACAGTTAAAACATTTGCCCGCAAGGCAATCCTTTGCGATGTGCCCCGTCTTCCCACATTTGAAGCACACATTCAACCCTATCCTACATTCTCCCGCATGCTCCCTTCCACACTTGCCACACCTCTTTGACCCCGCACTCAAAGTGGCCCCACGGCGGTCGTCCACCCGTGCGTTTTTGTTACTCGTCGAGGCATCACCGCGACCAAACCTTCTCCCGTTCCAGTTTCGATCACCACCACCCCTCTTATTCGCTTCAGTCACCACCACCTCTCGCTCCTCATAAAGTCTCCCTGCCAAATCAACCGCCGACCTAAACGTGCCTGGCCGAGCGGCGATCATATGCCTGTGAACATCCACTGGCAAACCCTGAACGTACCTCTTGATCTTTCGGGATAGAGGCGTCACCAGATCCAGCACCAGCCGTGCCATTTCGTTGAATCTAGTGGTGTATTGCTAGTGTAACATGGTCACCGCCTCCAGTTGCAGGAACTCTCTCTCGATCTTATCCATCTCCCTCTAAGGACAGAACTCCTCGATCACCATCTTCTTCAACTCCTCCCACCTCATCCTTCCTATCGTCCGGTTACCCTCGGCTTGGACAATGTTGTCCCACCAGCACAAAGCCGAGTCCAAAAATGAATGAGTGGCAAACTTCACTTTCTGATCTTCCTGGCACTCGCTGATGTCGAGAACAGCCTCCATTTCCCTCACCCAATGGTGAGCAGCAGCAGCAGTGTCGTTTCCATCGAAAGTAGGGGGCTTGCATCTCATAAACGCCCTATAGTTACAGCCTCGTGCCACCTCTTGCACAGGCTCATCTTCCTCCTCTTCTTCATTATCGGAGAAAAGTGTTTCAGGCTCCGATTGCTCTCGTCCTCCCGAAGACCTGTTTCTCTCCTTCCTTTCTCTTTCTTTCACAGCCTTGATGACTTCGGTTACCACAGATGGTAAGATTGTCTGCATAACCTGGTGTACTTATTCAACAACAGCCTCCCTTACCGAGGCCCTCAAGTTTGCACTCTCATCTCCAGCCTCCGGATGAGGGGTCTCAGGTTCTTCAGGAACCACCTTCTCAACTCTAGGCCTTCCTCTTTTAGGTCGCGGTTCAGCATCAGGCCCACCACGGCCTCCACCCCTAGAAGCTTTAGAAGATCTACCACCGGCCATTCTCTAACACACTGAAAGATTCAAACACCAACACGGTCATTCAAGGAAACAGCTCAGTTTATGTCAAGTATAGTAAGTCCCTAATTACAGTGGCCAGTTGTGATTAGCCACTTACTTTACTCTTCATACCCCGAGCATTACCTATTCTGACTACATCAGTGTCTAAATCTACATACAACACGTAAACCACATAACATGCTCACATAATACCGGTTATCATTAAGAAAATACCTGATGGCACGCAGCTACTCAGATTGGCATCCCATTCCCATTCCGTCCCATTTTCAGTTTAAGTTATGGTTTATTTTTAAAATTTACCCATTTCACTTAAACTTTGGCTCTGATACCAACTTGTAAGGCCCCGTTCCCGGGACGCCTACAGTTGGTCGCACATAAAAACAAATAATTACATTTATCTTTCATAAAATATTGCAGCGGAATTATCAAAATAGACATCTCATTTCATTATAAAAGCTTTTGCCAAATAATACAACGTTAATCGGTTACAAATATATTGTTGCATTACATCACCAATTTTCAAACAAATAATTACAAGTTATTTTTCAGGTACATCAAAACTCCTAATTAAAATTAAATTATATTATTTAATTCATAAAAAATAATATAAATAAGAATAACAATATAAAATTTACTTGAATGTTTTGGCACCAATTTTCGATAAAAGTGGTCAAAATTGTACTCGAATATGTCAGGCATGAGAGAGTTAATTAATACCGACCACAAATGCTCAAAAGCATCCTATTCATCATTTGAAAAACTCGCCTTGCAATGTTTAATAATATTTTCCGATATATGCTATCTACAAAGTAGTCTCACGACATTTGGAAAAACTTCTTCACACGCTTTCATCAAAGCAAGGTCTGTGTCAGTAAGTATAACGCGGGGTTCTATACACTTTTGCTCTAAAGTTTCTTTTAATTGTTCTAAAACCCATCTGAAATTAATCTGACGTTCAAGATCGATGAAATGCATGAGCAACAGAAAAAGATTTCTATGTTGATGTCACACCAACCATTTGGACAAATGACATTTTGTAGACGTTCGTTTTATATGTTGTGTCTATCATCAACACATGCAGATATGCTCGCCATAAAGTGTGAGATGTGGGATGTATAAAAAACCCCTTCTACGGTATTTGTGGCTTCATCTATGTAAGGGGTGTAAATATCTTTATTTTCTTGTAGTATAGTAAAAAACACTTTGGAGTTTCGCCGATTTTGCTTGAATTTTTTATTTTCGTGCGAGTATTATATACCGTTCTTAAGGCTGACACGTTTTTAGGGTTTTGGTCCTTCAGTGTGCCTAAAATGTTTCGAGGCTCAATATTTTGCTCTGTAAGTTGCTTTACCATACAAATCTCTTTTTCAGTGAGTCTCATTGCGTATGCATGCCCCTCGAGGTGTTCATCAGCTTCATGATTATGAGAATCGTCTAGCCATAACTCGCATCCACCCTCCTTTTTTTATTTGGTACTTTTCCTGTAATTCAAACTGACAATTTGTTTTTTTGGTGCCAGTGTTTCTGAGAGTGGGTGCTCCTCTATATACTCCACCGCGATCACATTTTAACCATATTTTAACTACCAAACCACTCATGTTTTTTGACCGTTTCGTGACAATAACATATCCATTTTCACGACTTATATTACTTACCCAATCAACCAATTCTTCACGACATGAAAAAACCAAATAATTTTAAACAGAGTAAATTACACGGATAGTCCCTAGGGTATGCGCATATTGCAACTTTAGTCCTTACTTTCAATAAATTACAGATGAGGGCCTGAACTATGCATGATATGCACACCACTCAGTCCCCAACGCTAACTGAGGTTAAGTTTCTCTGTTAGTGTAAGACAAAAATATCCTTTCATCTTTATCTTCTTCTCCATATTTAACACCCACCACCACCACCTCTACCCTCAACCCACCACCACCGCCGCCTTTACCCTCAACCCACCACCACCGCACCGCCTGCACCCTCAACCCACCACCAATGTCAGCACCTGGAACCTCAACCCACCTCCACAACCCACCACCACCCTTAACCCAACCCCACCATCACCACATCACCATCAACCCACCACCACCGTCGCCAACCCACCACCGTCATTGCCAACCCACCACCGCCGTCGCCAACCCACCACTGTCGTCCTAAAGAACCATCAACTAGCACCACCATCGTCGTAGCACCCTCAACCCACCACCACTGTTGCTACCTGCACCCTTGGCCCACCACCACCAATCAAAAAACCACTTGTTGCTACCATTAAATACGATAACAAGCTAAATCATTGGATTTGAAGAGAGAGAGAGAGAGTTTTAGAAGAGAGAGAGAAAGGGGGAGAGGGGAGAGAGAGAAGATGAAGATGAAGATGAAGATGAAGATGAATATGATGATGGAAGATGAAGAAGATGATGAAGAAGATGAAGAAGATGAGAATAGAAGAAGGAGATGGAGGGAGGGGGTGAGGTGTGATGGGTGGGGGTAAGTTAGGTTTTATTTATAAATTATTATTTTTAAAATTTAAGGGTATATTGGTAATTTTACATTGACTTAACAGATGTTGATACATCATGTTCGTAGTTTATGTTCTTAATGTAAAAGTCTTTCATTTCTTACACATGTGTAATGTAACTACTTAATGAAATATAATATGTTCTTGATGTTTATTTATCTTTAAATATTTCATATTATTGGTGGTTATTCATGCTAATGGACCATACTTATAGGTCATATGCATGAATGAATCATACTTATGGACCAGTCGCATGACTGAACCAGGAGACTGGATCAGTCGTATGACTGAACCAGGAGACTGGATCAGTCGTATGACTGATACATAAGATTGAGTCGCACGACAGAACCTTCAGTCGTGCGTATGAATCAACCGTATGAGTCAGTCGCACGACTGAACCATGCTAATGGTTTAGTCGTAGAAACCTATAAATACCACCTAATTCATGGAAAAACAGGGACTTCGAAGATTATTAAACCCTAGCCGTCCAGAGCGTCCTAAACAGCACATCCAACTTTAAAGTTCGTTCCTGATCGATTTCTAATCAATTCTTAACGTTTGTTTCATCGTTAGATCGATCAGGTTGTTGTTCTCACTGATTGGATCGCCAATCAAATAGAATTCCGCACGATTTGATCTAGTCTCACGCAGAATCCGTTAGTACTCTGTACGAAAACGGTCCCAACAAGTGGCATCAGAGCTTTGGCTCGTGATTTTGCGTGGATTCAATTGGTTTTGTATTAACATCTAAGTTTTCAATCAAAAGAGTCATCATTTTGCTTCAATAGGTGTTTTTGACGTTTGCATGTGTTAAAGTTTCGATTTTTCATCAAACAGCAGATTAGGGTTTCTGGAAAATTCGTATTTTGTGTCAAAGTATTCAAAATATTCGATTTTTCAAACACAGCAGCCTTCAGTCGCACGATTGGACCATTCGTACGACTGAACTCATTCGTATACACTCATTCGCACGACTGAACTCAGTCGTGTCTCTCATTCGCACAGTTAAACAGCTCCAGTCGTTTGCTTTCATTCGTCCTGCTCAATCTCACGACTGAATCCAATCGCACGAATGAATTCATTCGCATCGTTCAGTCGCACGAGTGACCCATTCTCATAGCTCATTCGCACGAGTGAATCTGTCCTGTTCTAAGTTTACCAAGTCTATAGCAATGGAAGACCAGTTTGCTGCATTCACTGCTGGAAAGGACTCACGTATCCAGAACCTTCTACTTCTGGAGAATGAGATAGGAAACCACAACAAACCGCCAAAGTTGTTAAGTTTGGATGAATACCCACAGTGGAAACAGCGGTTTGAAATCTACTTGAATGGAGTTGACCCAAACCTTTAGACATCTATTGAGTCGGGTTACACGTTACCAGTCAGTGGAAATGGAGTCAAATTGACTTTGGGAGGAATGAGTGAATCCCAGAAGACTCTGCATAATGTTGAAAAGAAAGCATATGCCTTGTTGACTCAGTCTATACCTAAGGACATATTTCATTAGTTCTCTGAGAACAAGCAGTCTAAGAAGTTATGGGATGTATTGGAAAAGAGATACGAAGGGAATACAGCTCTGAAAGCACTGAGGGCAAAAGCTCTTAAGAAGGAATTTGACAATTTCTCTCCGATTGGGAATGAGAGCTTGGATGATATCATTGATAGATTCTATCATCTGATGAGTGAGTTGCACACTCATGGCGTGACCACATCCATGGAAGATAAAGTTTCTAATTTTACTGATGGTCTGCCAGACATATGGGATCCATTTATGTCTAATTTGAGGCAAAACGACATTCTTGCTACATTAGACATAAATGATTTCATTCTGAAGTTAAAGGAGGAAGAACTACGTATGAAATACAAGTCAAAGAAAAGATCCTATGTTCAGAATCCAGCACTATACAATTCAGTTCCAACTCCGGCCGCTTCAGGTGCACCACTACAAACGACATTTGTGTCTAGCTCTTCTGCTCCTTCCCAAAGTAGTGCTTCAGGAATTGTGACGTCAGGGTCATCTAGAACCCAATACATAGTCCCTGAGGCAAATACTACCAAGTTGAAGACCGAGAATCTCGAAAATGTCACCGTGGAAGTTGCCAAAGAGCACATGGATCTTCTAGCTGCTGTTGTTCAATCTTATGATGGATTAGTTGCTGGTAAGATTGAAAACTGTCATCTTGCTGACGAGGACTACGAGCAAGTTGATGAAAATAAGCTAGAACGCATGGACATAATGTGGGCTTTGGCTATAGCTGTTCGAAGAGCCAAGAAGTTTGTGAAAAAGACAAGGCACAATTTGGTTGCAATGAAAGATACGACGTTTGGATTTGACAAAACCAAAGTCACATGTTTCAATTATGGTGAAAAAGGGCACTTGAAACGTGAGTGCGTGAAGCCAAAGAAGACTGGAAATGGAAATCCTTTTCCTACATTCAACCGACAAGACAAGGATAAGATTGGAGCTTCATCTTCAAGTCAAGAGTCTAAGGCGTTGGTTGCTCAAGGTGATGAAGGACAAGACTGGTCCTTCCGATTTGTTTCTCAGGATGAATCAAACATTGCCTTAGTTGATACATTGGATGATGGATCTGCAAGTGAAGCAGACATCATAGCTGAGCATTCACTCTCCGATATCGAAGAAGCTATGGATGTTGTTGATCATTTGGTTGAAGAAGAGCTCAGTGCTACAAACTCAGAATCTCCAGTCACCGAAGATTCTGACACTGCTTTGATGGCTGATTCGTCTAGTTCTACACAGGGTGTCCGCTACAGCGCTATCACTAATACCTGGATTATTGATAGTGGGGCTTCCAGGAACATGAGGTCTCTCCTTTTCAACGTCAAGCAATTTAAAGAGGGACACGTATCATTCGCGGGGAATAAAGGAGGTTACATCACAGTTCAAGGCGAAGTGGGAAATGAGAAAGTGAAGTTTGACAAGGTCAACTATGTTCAACAATTACAGAACAACTTGCTTTCTGTCTCCCAAATTTGTGATAAAGGATTCAAAGTTATGTTTGACAACAAGAAGTGCTACGTGTTGAAGAAGGAGTATGTTGTCGAGGAGGATAAAATTCTAATGTCAGCTTCAAGATATAACGATCTGTATGTTTTGGATCTATCAAAAGCCTCAACAACTGAGTCTACTGCCCAGTGCTTCTTATCAAAGGCAACAGAGAGGGATTCTGTCTCCTGGCATAAGAGAATGGGACACATTAATCCAATAAAGATGAATCATCTGGTTTAAAATGATATGGTGAATGGGGTTACCGTCAAGAATTTCCATCTCCCATTTTTCTACGTAGCAAGTAAGAAAGGGAAATAGACCAAGAAGTCTCACAGAGCAAAGAAAGTCAATTCTATCGACATTCCTCTCGAGCTTCTACATATGGATCTGTTTGGCCCAACCAGTACAAAAAGCATTGCTGGTGATTTGTACTGCTTTGTAGTAACTGATGATTACTCAAGATTCTCTTGGGTGGTGTTTTTGAAAGCAAAGTCAGAGACATTTGAATCATTTAAGAATCTAGTCACTACTTTAGAATCACTCTACAAGCTGAAAGTCAGAAAGATTCGATCAGACAATGGAACAGAGTTCAAGAATCAGTGGATGGAGGCATTGTGTCGAGAAAAAGGAATTGTTCATCAATTTTCTTCTGCATACAGTCCATAGATGAATGGGGTTGCTGAAAGAAAGAATCGGAGCTTGATAGAGACAGCAAGGAGAATGTTAGCCGACTCTAAACTGCCTATTCAATTCTGGAACGAGGCAGTGGCTAATGCATGCTATACTCTTAATCGAGTCTTAGTGGTCAAACGTCATGGAAAAACATGCTATGAATTGCTCCAGTGACGTAAACCCAACTTGGAGTATTAGAACCATTTGGAGAACCGTGCATGTTGTTAAAGAAGACTCAGACTGGGAAGTTTTGTGAGAAGGCCGAAGAAGGTATCTTTCTCGGATACAGTATACCAGACAAGAGAGTTTATAACAACTCAACAGGTCAGGTAGAAGTGTGGTGCAATGTCGATGTCCAAAGATACACCAACCCCCTGCTGGAAAAGGACCTTCCTTCTTCTTTGACTATGATGGATTTTTTAAATCCTTCAATCTACCGCCTTTTTCATCCTGATGATGAGTTATCTGCTCGAATGATGTATGATGTTCTGAATACTCCTCCACTAGACCCGACTTCATTGGTTCAACTAGATGATACTTCTAGCCCTTCAGGGGGTGAGCTTGAAGTAAGTGATTCTTCATCTGATAATGAGGCAGTTGAGACTGCAAATGCAGACCAGGAGGAACAGGTTCCCTCTAATGAAAGTACACATGCATCTGATCTTGATGCTACTGACACTTCTGAACCTCATACTCCAACTGCCAGGGATATTGAACCCGGGATTCAAAATCTGGACACTGAAGTTGTTGTTCCCACCACTACCGGATCTCAAATTATTATGTATCATCCCCTGGAAAACATCATTGTGGATGTTCTATCGGGAGTTCAGACACAAAATCAGCTATACTCAGGTGATTATGCCGCAGTCATGGAAAAAGGTTATCTACACGATGGTGCTTATCGATGTTTTGTGTCTCAATTTGAGCCAAAATATGTAAGTGAAGCCTTAAACGACGAGGCATGGGTTAGTGCTATGCAAGAAGAACTCCTTCAGTTCAAGAAGTTAGGAGTATGGACTCTTGTGGATAGACCAAAAGGTGCAAAGGTGATTGGCACTAAATGGGTTCTTAAATGTAAGAGAGATGATCAAGGAGTCATAATCAGAAACAAGGCCAAGCTAGTCGTTCAAGGATTCAGACAAGTAGAAGGCATTGACTACAATGAAGTGTTTGCACTGGTGGCAAGGATGGAAGCAATTCGTATTTTCTTAGCCTACGCATCCTACATGAAGATTAAAGTTTATCAATTGGATGTGAAAAGTGCATTTCTTCATGGTGAAATTCATGAAACAGTGTACGTCAGTCAACCCGAAGGATTTGAGGATCTGTATCATCGGGATAGAGTCTATAAATTGGACAAGGCTCTATACGGGCTTCATCAAGCTCCACGAGCCTGGTATGAGAAACTATCAACTCATCTGCTGAAACATGGTTTTCGTAGAGGAGTCATTGACTGCACGTTGTTCATCAAAGAGAAAGATGATGATTTACTACTGGTACAGATATATGTGGATGACATCATCTTCGGCTCCAAAAATAAAGCTTTGTGTAAGGAATTCGAATCTGTGATGAAAGCTGAGTTCGAGATGAGTGCTATGGGAGAGATGAAGTTCTTTCTTGGATTACAGGTGGATCAGACACCAAAAGGGATCTTCCTGCATCAGTCCAAATATGTAGGAGATATTCTCAGTCGTTTCGACATGAAGAATGCTACGGCTGCTGGAACACCACTTTCCACAAATCACGATGTGGCACCCAATGATAATGGTGATCTGGTATATGCCACTATGTACAGAGGCATGATCAGATCACTTATGTATTTCAGAATCTCTCGTCCTGATATCATGTATGCCACATGTCTCTGTTCCAGATATTAGGCTAAACCAAAAGTAAATCATCTAATTGGGGTTAAAAGGATCTTTCATTATCTGAAGGGTACTCCAACACTCGGGTTATGGTATCCTCATGATGATGACTTTGAGCTTACATCGTATAGTGACTCGGATTATGGTGGTTGCAAGATGAATTACGAGTCAACTTCAGGGGGATGTTAGTTCTTTGGAAGACGATTAATCACCTGGCAGTGTAAGAAGCAGACATTTGTTGCTCTGTAAACATGTGAAGCTGAATATGTTGCTGCTGCAAGCTGTTGCTCCCAAATCATTTGATTCAACAGCAAATACGAGACTACGGTTTATAATTTTCTAACACCCCTATCTTTGTTGATAATTCTGCTGCAATTGTTGTTACTAAACATCCGGTCCAACCCAAAAACTAAACACATCGGTATTAAATATCACTTTATACGTGACTGTTTTGAAAAGAAATTATTGATGTTGTTAAAATTAATACGGATTTTCAACGCGCCGACCTTTACACAAAAGCGTTTGACAAAACTCGGTTTTTATATCTGTTGGAGGTCAATGGCGTGAAAAAGAAAAGTGCTATGATTCCAGTAGAGTCGAGTTTGTAGTCCGCCATATTTTTCTTATTTTTTATTTTATTTTCCTGTCTTTAAAAAACCTAAAAACACAAAAATATATTTGGTTTTAAAATTTTAGGGGGAGAATAGTTTAGTTAGTTTCAGTTAGTTTTAATATTTAATTACTTAAAAAAACGAGGGTGGGTAGATTAGCTGAAAGTTAAGCAATCAAATCTGTGAGATTGATTCAACAATTATGAAAAATGAGAGTACACAGGGAACTAATTATTTGAGACATCAAAAGGATTTAAATTATCAACATGCTATATTCAAATTACAAGTCTAAGGATTTAAATGATCAACATGCTAAAAATACCACCTAATTCGTGGAAAAACAGGGACTTCGAAGATTATTAAACCCTAGCCGCCTAGAGCGTCCTAAACAGCACATCCAACTTCAAAGTTCGTTCCTGATCGATTTCTAATCAATTCTTAACGTTTGCTTCATCGTTAGATCAATCAGGTTGTCATTCTCATTGATTGGATCGCCAATCAAATAGAATTCCGCACTATTTGATCTGGTCTCATGTAGAATCCGTTAGTACTCCGTACGAAAACAGTCCCAACAACAGAGAAACTTAACCCCAGATAGCGTCGGGGACTGCGATTGTGCATATCATGCATAGTTCAGGCCCTCATATGTAATTTATTGAAAGTAGGTACTAAAGTTGCAATATGCGCATACCCCAGGGACTATCCGTGTAATTTACTCTTTTAAATAATATAATTAGTTATTATCAAATAACAAAACCTAATAATTATTTATTATCAAATAACTTAAAAAACCTAATACTTACGTAATAACCTGATTCGTGTCGTATAACCCTTTTTTAAGAACCATCACCATACTCATCTTCGCTACTATCACCTCCGTTGCCGCCGTCATCACCGCCGTAGTTAATGCCGAAACTTCCAACTTTATCGCCGTACTGTTCAGCATAGTTACCACCCTCGTCACCATAATAACTATAACCCTCAACGGGGTATATATTACCACCCTCGTCACCGTAATAAATCATTGTTATCCCAATTTGACATCGTTAATTAACTATATCGCTTAAAATGTATACAAATATTGAATCTATCGATATGAAATGAATTAAAAAGTAACGATTTATATAGTATTTTACCAAGGATATTACGTCGAGTCAAATAATTATCGAGCAATATTAAATCGTATCAAATAATGTAATAAATACGAAATTACACCGTAATCGAGTAATATTACATCGCGTCGAAAATAATACAAAAATATTCGACAAACATAACGGCCTGTGAAAGACTTGACGGGCCGTACACATAACTCTTAACGGCCAGTGAATATATTCACGGCCCGTGAAATCTATGCCCATGAAGGGCGTCACGACCCGTTAAGCGTTGAATGACTGATAAGATATCTTGCAGACCTTACGGCCCGTAAGGAGCGCGTCTGCATAACACCAAAGGTGTATCTATAACAGACCCCAAATACAAACAAATTGAAATGAGGGTATTCATTTGTACTTGATTACTACCAGTTTTAGTGTCTACTCTATATTAATAATATGTTTTGTTCCCTTTTGATGAGATGACATGTCAAACGTAATACATCTACAACAATGGAAATTAGCTGCATTAAGTAGATTTTATGCTCAAATTATTTGTATTTAACCGCACTTATGTCAACCAGTCCAAGGAAGAGTGTGAGTACTTGCTAAACCATTAATTGATGAACTTATTCTATAAAGAAATATAACTTCAAATCTACTATTCCGCCGCAACGCGCATCTTAACACCCTATAAAACTAATAGATTCTGAAACAATTACAAACACGTGCTATGATGCCCTAGTAGCTCGAACCATGGAACGATTGTGTTTTTTATGGAGATTTAGCTTTTGAAGGCTTCGACGTTCCATGCTAAAGACAATACTTAATCTAGTAAATTTTTAAGGACACATGAATATTGAATATGTTGAATTCTCGGCGCAACGCGCGGAGGGGATAATTCACTAATTGTAATGAAATAATACTTATTAAATGTAATCCGTCTTTAAAATTTCTATGATTTTGATTTATTTCTATTTGATTATTTGATGTTTACAATAAGGGGTAATTTTATAAAATAGTAACCAAGTTTCTCACTTGTTTCAAATCTACGTAGACTTCTAGCTCGCGTACCAAGAAATTAGTGTTCCGACCTGTTCCCAAGTTGCCCATCCAATCTCGTCTACCACAAATGCAACTATAAAAGGCAAGTGTACTATGAATGCATGATACTCATAAATGATAAGATTAGCAGCTATTCGCTGGCCACCACTTTTGTGTTGAATCCATCAAAAAAATAGTTAAATGAGGTTCATACTTTGACCTAAATAATTAAGAACTTGTAATCCTTCTTCATTTCTGTCAATTTAAAAAACATTATTAGTATAATCCACTTATTTTCCACAAAGTAACATCTTTAAAACTCGTAGCAACCATATATTGCCTTTAGGATTGTCAAACTCTTCACATCTATAAAATAGAAAACATAAAAGTTTAGAAGAACTAGTTTTTCCACCCGCGCGATGCGGCGGGGCTGTACAATGACACTAACGTGGTAAAGCGTGTGTTTGTAGACTTTTAACCAGCGCACAAAAACATTATGTGTGTTGACCCGATAATACTAAAGTTTTAATGTCTCGCATATTTTCACGTAAATATGACCTAACAATAAAACGATGATCTCATTTAAATTTTTTCTAAAATAAAAAAAAAATCAGCATAAGAGGTAGGCGCCAAGATTCAAAATTTAATAATGACTGCGTGAGACTCGCTATCACCCTAACAACAACCTTTGTTTTGTCAATAACCTAAAAAAGATAAATTAACCTACATTAGGCAAAGGTGGGCTACTGTTGGTGGAAAATAATTTTTTAAAGAGTTTAAAATGTTGAATTGTTGAGATTGACTATATAATGTTTTCTGTATTTTACAATAAAGATTTATTAAAGTAAATTCAGATTTATGGATAACTGAAAATCAAATTGAGTTATGCAATACAGCTGTTTCACATTGTGACATAAAAAAATCATCACTCATAGATCCCATCTTCATCATCACACACACGTCCTTTCTCTCTCTCTCTCTCTCTCTCTCTCTCTCTCTCTCTCTCTCTCTCTCTCTACATCTCACCTACAAGCTTATTTTTCAAAGTTTTATTTTCTGTTTCAGTTCCGTTGGCCGGATTGCTCCCCGCAGATGTCACCCGTCGGCCGACCACTCTCATCCCTTGTTTCTAGTCATGCGTAGGCTAGTGAGATCAGTTACATCATTAACGGTGACCATGGTGCATCCTCATTGGAAGAGTTGAAGAACGGGCGGCCGGCAAAACGAAGGTGGGTTGAATACGGTGCTGGGTGGCAGTGGATTGTGATGGTGACATCACAACCGCCGGGAATCGCAGGAAACGGCCTCTGGCTTCCTTTTTCTCTGTACAGTAAAGAAAATCATGGTTGGAGTTATATCAAATGCTTTCATCTGCTAGGGAGAGGTGGTTGTGGGTTGTGATGGCGGCATTGCCGCCGATTGGGAACCGCCGGAAACGGCGGCTGTCTCTCTTGCCTTGCCTGGTCGTGGCGTTGCGGTAACAACATAAGTGGAAGAAGTGGAGTTAAGAAGAGGAAAGTGAGATCGACGGGTGGTGGACAACTGGACATAGCAAAAGAAGAGGAAAGTGAGGCAGGTGGCGGTGACAGCAACAAAGAGTTGTACACTACGCAGACATGGAGGTACTGTTAGCTACAGTACCTCCCCTCACATACCGACCTTTGTGTTTAATATATATATAATGTGGAGAGACATAAAAAGCACACAACATCTAAGCATATATGAGGCAGCTTTTTACCTATTGTTATTGTATTTATTAGACTTCAATTCAAAGATAAAAATAGCTTTCAAAACTTACATTTTGAGGCAAAGGTGTGAAATTGGATACATTCCAACTATTACAAAAAATACCGAGGAAAATATGCATAAACCATAAATCATAATTACCCATGACATGCATAAACCTATTAGACAATATTATTAGGGTTATTAGTATTTGCCCACGGGACCAAAGGGTTTTAGGATTTGCATTATATTCTTTATATATTATAACCAAACCTATCAATAATATTTAATGCGTCTTTTACCATCTTACATGGTATCAGAGCCTTAGGGTTCTGGTTACCTTCTTCTCTGCTATACCATCACAAAAACATACAAACCCTAGCCGTCGCCACCGAGTTCAAACCCTAAACAGGGCGGTGTGCCGCCACCGCCGCTGCCCTGTCCCACCTTCGTCTTCTGTTTCGTTTCTTATTTATTTTCTACTTTATGTTTAATAAAGCTTCGTTATCGGTTGATGATTCAAACAAATTACCTATATCCATTCTCTTGGTTCGTTCATATCCATTCTCTTGATTTGTTTCTGGATTATGGCTCCCAATTTGCAATGGTCACGGTCCACGGTCCACGGCCACCGATCTCAAACTACAGTTTGATTAAAATATTTCTATTATTTTTCGATCTACGGATCCAAGAGACTACCACCTGACCATGGTCACCGGTCTTGTTTTCTTTTTTATTTATTTATATCTACTTATGTCATCTCTTGATCTACAGATTCTAGAGAGTGCCGCATGCTAGCCTTGAGACATCACAAACGACTACGGTCGCCAGGTCTGAACTTATTATTCCAAGAATTAAGAACCATGAAGTATCAAGCAAACTATGGATAGCACAATCAACCAAAATATGGATGACGACATCAATCACAATATTGTTTGTTAGCAATAGTTTGGATAGTCAAGTCGATCGAAGCATGTTTATCTTATTATTATATTGTTTTATGTTTTTTTTGTTTCCCAGTCATAGGATCAGGTTACTTACGCTATGACTGCAGGGGAGTATTAGACAATATTATTAGGGTTATTAGTATGAGGCCACGGGCTTATTTAGATTGTAGGGTTTGCATTATATTCTCTATATATTGTAATTAAACCTATCAATAATATTCAATGAGTTTTTTACCATCTTATAAAACCATTCATCTGACAATATTTAATTTCTTTTTATTCAAACATATTAGAATGAACCAAATAGATGTTACATAGCTATACTAAGATATTAAAATTCAATTTACTAAGGAAATACATGATCTTAGAGATAGGTTCTATAATCAGTGTCACACAATACACAGTGAGCATGACAGTTGGATCTCAACAATAGAAATTGTCATTTAAAGATGTTATATTATTCAGGATTTCACAAATTAAATCAGGGAATCATAAAATGCAACCTTGAAAGTTGAAACCGTCTTCGATCAGTAACGTGGCAGAAGGAAATTCTATCACCTACTGAAACCACGAACATTAACGGGCCGGTTGTGGGGGGGGGGGGTGATGCTGTCACACTTGGTTGGAAAGGAAGAATCGACGATATGCCATCACAAAATTGATTAATAACAGAACACTCTGAAATGTAACAAGGGTTTTAATTTACTTAATACACACAATATGCCATCACAATTGTAGAAGACAGAGAGCTCGGAGTTAAATTAATGATTGAATTGTGTGATCATTGTATTTAACAGAGAAAATAATAAGTTTGCATAAATATGTGTGTGTGTGTGAATGTTTCATTATTCAAAGATATGCTTTATTCATGGATAAAATTAACAAAAGTAGAATTACACACTTGGCCCCAAGATGAACACAATCACATACTGGTATTATACCAATTAAGTAAACACTCTTTTTAAGATCAACAAAGAGACCACTCTTTCTTAAGCATCAATGTAAGATTTGACAAGTGATTCTCAGGAAGTGTTATGCTGATCGTAACCCCATCAGAGTTGTATTTTCGTGATGGAAAAACCAACACGACACCTTCATCTCCAACGTTATCAATAGCACAATTTACATACACAGGCTTATGTCCCCTTATATTCAAATCATATACTGGGGCATCAATCAAGTCAACAAAAGTCAAATTTGCTCCATATACCAAAAAATCCGGTAGTTCATCCTCGAATTCCATAGCTTCCTCAATTATCATGGTCTCATCCACAGCTTGATTCATAATCAATAACCCAACTTCCATCGGGCTCAATTCTCCAACAGATTCGTCTACTTTCACCACCTTAACCACTTGCGTTCTATTTGTAAGAACCCCTTCGAATGAACTTTTTGAGTCCTTTTTGCATATTGTCACCATCTTGACATCCGAATCGTGTTTTATCTTGGCCACACATTGCCAAATCACAACACAAATCGACTCGAATGGTGGAATTTGCTGCTTGTCTTTATCTCCACATATCTTTGATTGCACACGGGTCAACTCGGCCCAAGAAACATAAAAAGAATACGTTTCCATTTTTGTGTCATTCGGACTGACCCAATGGTCCCCGACCGGGCCAACCCGCTTTACAGCGAGCGGGTCTTTCATCGGGCTTTTGGAGTTTTGGGTTTCATTGATGGAGTGGGCCATACGGAGTGGTTGGGCCGCGTATTGGGCCCTAGTTGCTTGTCCCCACATGTTCATAAATGCTGCGGCCGTGAAAGCATCACCGAGTACATGGGCCCAACTCAACCCAATAGCTGTCCCTCCGCATTTAAATTTGGTTAACTGTTTGTCATAAATAGTATGGGTCATATAGATTACTTTTTATAGTTTATCAATAAATAAGTAATCTACCTTTCAAAAAGCTTTATATCTTTTGTGGTAAAAGAACAAATATAACCTTAAACAACATAAAATGAATGTTGTCCGACAACTGTTGTGATAACCAATATTGTAAAGTATTATTATAAACACACACTTCTTTTAACAGTTCTACTTTTTAATGAATGAAAAAACTCACAAATACATGCTTTTAATTCTACACCACAGATATTTTATATACACCCATTATACGTGAGACTCTAATTTTATTTCAATAGGAGTTTAATCACTTTAACTTTACACCACAAAGAATTTACATACACCCATTATAGATCAGACTTTAATTTTAATTTCAATAATAGTTTTATCACTTTAACTTTAAATGTCTTTACTATTAAACCCAACTCTCAGCTAACTAAAAACAATTGCATTTAAAATTTTAAGAAACTGCTAACACCACTAAACCTTAGTGACGTTTATTGTAAATTAAAATTGTATCTCTTAGCTTATTTTTATTTGACACAACATGTAACTTATAAGAGTTACAACTAGTAGATGCATTCGTTAATAAGTGTTCAAAAAAAAAAATGTAGGCAGCTAGTTGATATATATGTGATTATCTATCCAAACAAACCTGCATCAAAACCGGTGGAGAATATAGCAAGTCAGGGCCAAGGACTTGGTTAGGAACAAGAAGCTTATGCCTTGCATCATCTCTTGACTCGAGCCACTCATCGAGGCTCGTGTTGCATCGTGCCTCAATAAACCGCACCCCACAATCATTACACTTGATGTAGGGTCGGCCTGAGTCGGACTTCCTAAAGCGTCCACAAGGAATGTAGGCATGAGTCAGCCAATAGAAAATGGTCTCCTTGATGTTGATGATTGTCAACCCTTCAAATGCTTGGCTCCGGAAGTAATAAACGGTTCGGATGTAATGAAGCTTCATGGCTAAGTCCATGCCGCTTAGCTCTTGAACCGCATCTTGACCAGATATATACCCCGGTCCGACGGATGATATCTTAACGTCATAGATCGGGCTTTCATCTTTGGAGAACATCATTTTGTGTTTTCTTGTGTTGTTCATAGATAGAGTGATGAAGTAGTGAAACCTATGAAATGTTTAAATAGACCAAAACTGCCCATCTTTATTTTATTTTATTTATTTTCATTAATTCCGTTGTCAATAATCTCATGATACGGTCAAGCTCACTATAGCATTTAAGGCTTGTTGAGAAGATATGATGGGAAATTTTTTGAACTTGAGAGAACTAGATAATGTTGGTCGTTGCATTGGTCTACATGTTAACACGATTATACGATTAGAAAGGAAATTATTAATCGGATGTTTAATATGTTTAAATATAAATATTATTAGGATAACAAAAAATCTTTTGATATTATATATCGAGTAACTGATCCTTATAAGATGGAATACAAAGAAACATAAGCATTTCAATTGTAACAATCTGTTACTAAATGAGAGTTAACACCGTTAGTTTTTTTGATTATTTGAACTGGTTATGTGGCCAAAACACTATGTTTTCTACTACCAGCTCAGCTCCGCTACTGAAACTTTTGCACTTGAAAATGTCAATCTCCACCACCTAATCTAAACAACTGGACTTGTTAGAGGTAGATTTCAGGTGACGCTGAATGCTATACACCGGACTCGATGGAGGTTGGACGGCGGCGGAGTTGAAAATAAGCTTAAAATTGAACACATTTCATCAAAGATTCTACGGGGTTAACTCTTAGTTATTAAGTGATCGTTGAATAAAATAAACTCAAAGCTGATAGTGTCTGTAGACATTTTCTAAATTGGAGATCAATCCCAACTAAAAATAAAAGTTGAGATTATTAAATCCAGTAACACCTCATTTATATATGAATAGTTATGACTTACAAGTTAAAAATCTAGCACATTAAATAACAACGACAAAACATGCAAAAAATTAACAAAACTATTTAGTGAATTCTTTTTCAATTCATCTACTTCTTTCAATCCTTCATATATGCCAATTGCATAATCCATATCTACTATTAAAAGCCTCAATTGCTTGCTCCAATTACTGGTATGATTTAGTTTTCTCTGATCTTAACAATCAAATTACCAAGTGTCTCATTGTGATGATGGTTATCAATGTTGATAAAATAAAATAAAAACCATCTTGTACATAGTATATGTTCAACGTAACACAACTTATATTATATTTAACATGTAACACAAATGATATTAAAACACCATCAAAAGTGACATTGGTTACTCTTACATTCTTCATTAGCTCAATACAATCATGTAAGATCCCATTATCTCACGTGGAATCCTAAATGAAAAATCAAAAAGGAATTCTTAATTTTACACTATAATAGACAACCATATCCAAATCAAAACATCAAATAAATAAATTAAAATCTCTTTTAAAGTTCTTAGAATTAAGTAATTAATCAACGTTGAAAGAACTTTATCAAACCCACCATACTTTAACTAACGTGGTAATAGCCATTTAGTAGAGCCTTTGCATTTTATAGGGGAGGTCCTGTGTTTCAACCCACATATAATATAATATGGCGTAATTTAGAAGTATGCTAGTTTTGTCAGTTAAAAAGAAATAATTAATACTAAAAGACCTTGACCAGACCTAGATTTAACACGGACATGGTTAAATCATCTCATGCTGATTTGTTAACTTGCTTGATGAAGAAAGTAAGTGAATGTCATCTTTTGAACTTTAATTAGCCAACAAATTTGTAAATTATGTTGCGAAGGTCTATTCCTGTTTTTAATTGCTTGGTTTTCTTCTCTTTATTTGCCTCAAGTTATCAAACTACATGAATTATTTCACTTTTTGAACAAACAAAATAGTTCATTTTCACAAACCATGTTTATAAAACTACAAACCATTTCATGCACTAAAACCTTAAATTTTTTAAAACGATTGGTCAAACTCAGAAGCATGAAATATAGATGCGAAAACCATGCATTCATTAGGTTTACATGAGCTAGCTATGCCTAATTTATATTATCATTACGATATACACCTTTTGCCACCTGTTATATCTCAGCTTGAATTTTATCTTCATGCGAAAACAATGTCTTAAGCATCAAATTCAACACCGCAAGGCATGTGTTTTAAAAAATTGAAGAGATGCTATATCGTCTTAATCATTTGATAATGGACTAAGTGAATACCTCAAAAAGGAGGGATATAAGTTGATGTAATCAACCCATGTATCCATATAAAAAGATTGTTGTCAAAATTCACTATGATAGTAGTTTATGTTGATATAATTATCCGACTTCCAGAAGAGATTGAAATTTTTTTTTGATTGTTAAAAATAAAATTTAAAATGAAAGACCTTGACAAGGCAGAATTATATCTCAACCAACAGTTTGAGTATATGTACAACAACATATTTTCCATCAGCCAAACTACATCAAAAAGATGTTAATATATTTAAGTATGGACAAAGTTCATCCATTTACCATACCCGTGGTGGCCCAACCTTTAGAAGCATTACATATCCTTCTGACTCAAGAAGAGAGTGATAAGTACTTGGTCTATAATTACCATTCTTATTTGCGAGCAATCATTGCAATCATATATCTCATAAATCACACTAAACATGATATTTCATTCTTGGTACATGTGTTAGCGAGATACAATTTGAACCAAACATGTACACAATAGAATGGAATAAAGCACATATATCATATCATTACAAGACAAGACTTGGGTCTTTTTTACAAGAAAGACTGAAAGACTACAAGTCCTAGCTTGTTAGGTATCTTGGTGCTGAATATCTATTAAATCCGCATAAAGCAATATCTTACATTGGTCATGTATTCACGATCGGTGGCATAAAATTTCTTGTAGATCGACAAGGCAAATGCTTTCATCAACATCATTAAACCATGCAGAGTTGATTACACTATATGTTATTGGTTAAAAATGTGTGTTGTTAAGATTGATAATTAAGCAATAAGCATGTGCTTTGCAAGAGATAAAAATGACCCAACGATTACCTAAGAAGACAATTTTGTTCGTATAGCTAAGATAAGAGAAAGCTACATTAAGTGTGAGAGAAAAAAGCACATTTGCCATAGTTCTTCTAACCTATGACTTACAGAAAGAAGGAGAAATCGATGTTCATTAAGTTAAGTGTAAGAAGTCAAGTAAAAATCTAGTTGATTTGGTTACATATTGTAGCGAAACATCAATGATATTATATAACCAATTATATAATTAGATATACGTGACAAAAACAAAGTTCTTAAGATTCTAATAAACATAAACTCGTTTCAGCCAAATATAAATGACATTACATAACCAGTTATATAAATTAGGAAAACATAAACTATCATCCATTAACGCTTGGATGCTAGTCTCTATAATGCTAGGTAGCTCTTACCCATGCCAAGCTATCAACTTCATTCATCATACTTGCTTAACCTTACATGCATACCAAAAGTAAACATTGCTAAGTGAGTTCTCGCTTTAACTTTAAAACGTAACATGACATTAAAAACATTTCATGACATCTTCATAGTAGATCATACTCATAATTACATTCATATCTTATCATGGAAATCATGATTATTACTTACATATCATAGTCAAGTTAGTTATGATAAACTTTACATACATAAGATACTGAATATAACTAGTTACATTCACTATCATACCAGTATAGGATCCCAACAACCTTTTCTTTCATGAATCAGGACTAAATCTTTCATTCAAGACTTATTTTCCTTTTCTACTATGCTAGCAAGATTTATCCTTTCATACTTGAAATATGGCCTATCCCTTTTTTAGTTATAGACAATAGTCAACACTTTGTTAGTTAGGCAGGACTAATCATTTCTTATCAACAGACAAGGCTCGGCCCTTTCTTGACAAAGGACAAGACTTTGTCATACAAATACTAATATCACTTTACATATAAAACCCTTTTTTATCATATCATACACATGATTGCTATTTATATACATTACATGACATCCATAGCCTTTATTTCATAACTTTACCATGTTTAGCATCATATTAATCATACTTCCTTTATGGGCTTACGTGTAATAAAAGTGTAACAACATAAGGTGGATTATCAAGATGGTCTAGGACACTTTTAATGGTAAGAGCTTTCAATGGGAATAAACTCTTGATGGGTTAGGCTCTTTTAATGGATAATGATCTTCAGATGGATATGGGTACTTTCAATGGTTAGAGTCATGCGATGATAAGAACTTTTGTTGGTGCCAAAAAGATCCCTTTTATTTCATTTTAACATCCGCTCCTTTTCTAACCAAATTTAGCCGGCTATCAAAGCATTACAAGTCTATCCATCTTATTTGTTTTTCATCATCAAAACAAATTGTATGTTAAAAATTTACAGTTAATATTGTCGCATATCCTCTTCGGACTCTCATGTGGCTTCCACTATGTTTATGCCATGATAAAAGTTTGAATTGGTTTATTCCCTTGTTTTTTTAATTTCTTTTCTTTCCTATCCTGAATTGATATTGGTTCCTCAACATAATTTAATATTTAGTCTATTATTACATAATCTATTGGCATATCTTTGTCTTCATCCACTAGACACTTTCGTAAGTATGATACATAAAATGTACGATGAGTTCTACTCAACTCCTCTAGTAGTTCTAATTTAATCCTACTAAACCAACACGGGCTATGATCTTGAATGGTTTGATAAATCTTGGACTTAGTTTATCTCACATCCAAAAACAAATGATCCCCCTCCATGGTAAGACTTTTAGCATAAGTGTGTCTTCGATGTTAAACTCTATTGGCCTACGCCTCTAGTCAGCATAAAATGTTTCCCTGTCATTTTAAGGTGTTCATATAAGCTTTGATCTTTTCAAGTTCTTGGTACCAGCCTCATAGATGGTCATTCATAACGTAAAACATTTATAAACATAACTTTATATCTAACTATTAATAAGACTTGTCATAAATAAACATTAAATATGAATACACATCAAAAACTAAGATAAAAAAATTCGTTCTTTCAACACTTGGGGATGCCAAATTTGAACTCTCCCGGTAGCCTTCATATTAATGTTTGTATTTCCTCAGCCACTAATATCCTACCAACTGATATGCATATAAATTTCACAACATTGATTGAGTCCTGGTTTTATAGTAAAATATACTTTCAAAACCTTTGTCTTATAATATAAGAACACACATTATGTGGCACCTCACCCGAAACCTGGGCGATCATGCACATTTTATACAATTTAAAAGGAAAGCAAACTGAGTTTACATACAAAACTTACAACATTAAGATTACGATACATCATTTAGTTACAATTTTAAACAACTAGGAACTTCTAGGGCTTCGGGTTCCAATGTCTCGACATTATTCCTAGAACTTTCTTAGCGAATACCTGTGACATGTATACTCAAAATGATAGTTTTTAAACTCGTATTCTTCTCTTACATTTCTTGTAATACATATCAATTCTTATTAGTTTCGATAATTTTTAATATCAAATGCAATGCTCATGCCATGTGCATTTCTCCTTTTCTGACGAGGCTTCTACGTCAATCCACACAATAGGCAACATATCAGTGTGTTCACACAAAGATAATTCGACCAATCACGTTAATCAGGCATATTTGTCTTATTTTCTCAAGTGTGCACATAAATAATCACTTTTCGGGTTTCCTAATGATATGTTCAAATGGATCGATCTGTGATTGTTATCAAGCAATTGACAATTATATGAACAATGTAATTAAAACAAACAAATATCAGAAAAATTCATAGAGTTTTCATTGATATTAGAAGGATTACAAAGTGCAATTGAGAGAATCTTAAAATATCTCCAAAAGTTTTTTTTTGCACTAAAACAAGCAATCCTATTTATACTAATAACAAGAAAACAATAAGGAACATATATTTACATAATAAGTCCCTACACTATGACAAAAACTAATCTAAAGACTAAAATGCTAATCTTTCTAGGGTTCCAACAATACTCCCCCTAAGATTTGCATTTGTCTTCAGCAAAAGAAATCTTCTGGTTCTTCCTTGATCTTGAACATTGGCTTCTCTTTATATAACTCTAGTTCTCGAAGAGCTTTCTTTATGGAAGACTTGAACTTCTCAGCTAGAATTCCTTGCTCCGGCTTAGAGTCATTTGTCTTTATCTCCATTGCTTCCATTATCAACAATGGTTCTTTAGTTAAACCTACAATGTCAACATTAGTATACATCTCTATTTGCTGTGGAGTCTCTTTGGGGTGTATATTTTCAATACTCCCTTGCTTGAAATTCTCATTAATTCTATATCTTTGCTGTCTTTCTTCATAATATTAGCATATGCCATCGCCTTCCTCAAAGAAATTCTCTCCATTGCTGCATTCATTACTTTCATTATTGTCATAAAATACTTTCTGTCATTTTCAGCTTCAACAGAGGATACTTGATCAAATTTCTGATTTGACAAAAATGATATGTAACTTGGATGAAGTAACTTCAGCTTAAAAACTCCAAACAAGCTTATCATGTCGTTCTCCCAATCATCTTCATCTCTTACAAGCTTTAAATGAAAAGTATCAGAATCATAAAACCATCTTTTGATTGGTTTTGATGTCTGAGTACCATCTATGACTTTCAGACCAGGATTGGTTACTTTCTCAAAGAATTGATCTCCAAAGCCCTCTAGATATTTATCTGCCATTTCAGATCTAGACTCACCTTTCTTCTCATCTCTTCTTAGAGTATCAAAGTATGCCTTATCCTCTTGATTACTTCTAGTTTTCAGAAAAGATGGCATTCTGGAGATTCCTCTATCAAGTAACTTTACAAAATTTTCTCCTCTGGCAGCCTTAGAAGGATTAATGAGAGGCAACTTATGCAATTCTTTTAAATCTTGCACTGGAAGAGTAACAATGCTTGAATAGAAATGATACACATCACATATTGCATTTAATCTCTTTATCAGAAAAGCATCAAACACCTCATCATACTTCCATGCCACTATCTTCACATCTTTTGTTTTATCAGGCACAATCATAGCATTCAACAGCTCTGAAATAGATTGTCCTGTTTGTAACACATTACTTACTATGTCTCCAGCAGATCTTGCTTTGTTCCATAGTTGCTTTTGATTCAAATCAACTTTGTAAGCTTGTTGCTCTGTGTTGGGAAACATTTTCATCAATTATTTTCTTCTTTCGTGAGTTCTTCGTACTAACTCCATAGATTTTATCTCTTGAGGCTTCAGAATCTTTGTTCTCTTTGTGATTTCCAGATATTGAGGATTATCCATGTCAGGTACAATAATCTTATTATACATCTTTTCTGTCTGTTGAAAGCTTCTCACTAACTTCCTCAATGATTCTCCTTGTAATCTTTGTAGTCTTTTCCATGGATAGTTCATTGATTGCAACCACATCCTCAAAGCAGGTATACTCATATCATTAGGATCAGGATGGTGCAATTCCTTCTCAGGAATATTATCAATATTAATACTTTCACTCATAGGAGCCCATTCTCCATGTTCTAGACTTATCTCATTTTGATCAACAGGTGCTGTTGATTCTGCTATCATGCACTTCTCATATTCTTCATTAATTTGAGACACATTCAGTCCATCCAAGAATACTCTATTGTACTTCTGTCTGACTAAATAATTGTATCTGTCTTCAAAATCAATTGGTATATCATCTTGAACAACAGGAGTTTCAACAAAATCACATATATCTTCATCTTCTAGTACCTCGTCATACCATTCGTCTGGTAAATCAGAATCTAAATCCTCAAGTGCTTCTATTCTTTGTTGCATTTAAGTTTCTTCTAAATTTTCAGCTATATCAGCAATCTTTTGAACTTTAGAAAGAACTAATGATGATTCAACTTCATCTATCTTTCTCTTTCCTTTTTCAGCTTCAGTGAACTTTCGAGTTTGAATCTCTTGGCTTTCTGGTAAAGTCTCTGTCTCACCAACCATTCCTACATTTTCTTTCTCTGTCTCTTTCAAACTTTTTTTTAATCTTTCTATCTCTTCACACATTCTTTCACATTTTCTTCAAGATCAGTCATCATGATGTTTTTCTTTTCATCATTTGCTTTTAACAATGCATTCTCTTCTTTTAATCTCTCAATTACTTCATTTTGATCTGCAATCTTAGCTTTCAACTCATCAATTACTTAAAAGTTCTCATCAATTTCTGTTTGCACACAAACATCATTTGTTTGTTTCAATTCCTTTTCTTTCTCTTTCTCAATCATAACTTCCACACTTGGTGATTGCACCGAAGAATAACATTCTCTGTGATAGGCTCAGGCCATATAGTATCAAAATCAAAAGCTTGATTAAAATCAACATTATCAATAGCTTCATTTTCAACATGATCATCATCTCTTTGATCATTCACTGCAGTATCAATAACATCATTAGCATTCATTTCCTCTTCATTATCATCTCTATGATCAGAGATTGTTTGCTCACTATCCATTTCTTGAATGGTTTCTTCATCATTAACTTCTATTTCACCTTCTTGATCATCACCTTGATTGTCATCATCATCAGAAGAAGAACTTTCATCATCATCATCTTCTTCATCATCATCAACATTAGAAGAACTTTCATCATCATTATCTTCTTCATCATCATCTTCTTCATCATCATCATCATCAGATTCTTCAACAACTTCTTCCATAACATCTTCAATAAGATCATTAGGATTCACAGGCTCATCCTCAGTCAAATGAAAGTGTTGTTGATTAACATCAACAATATCATCAGCTACATTTCTCATATACTCAAACAAAGGTATATTATCAGCTCCTGTAATCACAGCAAGTCTCTTATACACCACCTCAGACATATGCTCTAACTCAAGTCTATCACCTTGTATACCATAAGCATGAATGTCTGGATATTCTTCATTTATGATCAATTGGAGAAATCTAGGATACATCAAGTACTTGTTTCTTTTTCGTTTCTCCAAATTGAATATGAACCCATTCATAATCCACTTAGCCATGTTGAATCTTCTATTAGTGGCTATTGCTACTATTGGAGATGCTATATCAACTGGAAATGAGTTCCATCCTGCACTTATCTTTGACATACAATGCTGAAAAAATAGCAGAGCAGCTTCCAGTGATTGTAAACTCTTGCCCTAAAGAATTGATTCTTTGGAAAGTTATCTGGGTGACCCATTTGCATGAATGTCTCTCTACATTCATTACAAGTGAATTCAGATAAATCTTGATCATCATTTTCACCCAGTCTTAAAGCACTCCTTATAGATTCTTCAGAGACTTCAATCATTCTATCATTTGAAATGAATCCTCTCAAAACTTTCCTTCTATTATCATCAAGCTATCATTTGAAATGAATCCTCTCAAAACTTTCCTTCTATTATCATCAAGCTCAATCTCTGCTGTTCTCCAGAACTTCTTGATCAATCTTGCATATATTGCTGGTCTTGCACACATAGCATACACATACTTTGTTCTTAGAAGAAATCTGATCATCTCTTCACAACCAGCAGATTCTCTAACTTCGTCATTTAGAAAAGCAGCAACATTATGCTTAGGCTCAAACTTTAAAGGATTCATCTGTCAATCAAAAAGAAACATGAATTAGTTTGAAAGATTATACTCAATTAAGTTTTTATTAACCATGAAATATGTATAATTCCTTCAATTGATTTATATTTACTTAATGATGTCCTAGCTCGCCTGAGAGCTAGATTAGCCAAAATTTGATCATTTAAAAAGTTCAAAAATATGAACTTATTGTATTTATGAGTTAATCAAATTTTAAGATATAAAATCAATTAAGTTATTTGTTTCTAGATGATTTGAGCATACAAGTTGAGTTTTAATAAAAACCAGATAAGTTTTGATTGAAAAAACACAAGTGTCGATTAATTTCAAAAAATATTATTTTATTATTATTATACTCTGATGATCATTGAATCAAAAAGAGTTTTGAAATGAAATTTTGTATTGATGATGTCAATCTGTTCGCAAGCCATTGTTATTAACGATATCATGTTTCATTTTAACAATCAATCATAAGAAATCATTAATTTCAGATTTATTCATGGTTTTAGGGTTCGAACGCCTAAATAGGGTTCAAACGTCTGATTCATTTTGATGATAATACACACTGATTTGATGATATAATCTCACAGAGTTGATTGCATTCACTGATATTACCTTAGAGAATCAATCAATCTTAGAAACAACAAGTAATCAGTGAGTATTTGAGTGAGTCGGAACTGAGAGTATGAACAGAGTGAATAAGTGTGAAATGTTATAATGAAATGAAATTTGTGCAAGTGTTGTATATATATAAGTGTAAAAATCATTGGACGCATTACAACTGTTTAGGTGTATGACCACTGTTGAGACGCATGAGGTCCAGGTAAACCTTAGACGCATGAGTTTTACTTGGTCAATTTTTGATTTTAAATCTAGGCACATGAGCACTGTTCAAGCGAATGACATAGAATGAAACGCCTAACACTTGTTTTATTTTTAATATGAGATGTCTGGTACTGTTTAGGCATATGAGCTTGTACAAAACGCCCAATATTTAACTAAGAATTTCAGACTTATGACCACTATTTAGGCGCATGATAATAACCCAAAACGTTTAACACTTATCATAAAACTGAAATTTCATCATGCTTCTAAAATTAGACATATGGTCACTATTTAGGCGCATGAGACATCCATACGTTTAACACCTGTCTTATTTTCACAAATTTCATTCAAACTGTAATTTTGTTCAATTTCACTGTTCTTCATAGAAATTTCAACCTTTGATCAAACTTTAACTTAAGGCCTTAGACTTTGACTATTTGATCAAAACTTTGACTTTTGACCAAAACTTTGACTTTTAACCAAAACTTTGAGTTTTTGACCAACTTTTGACATTTTGACCAAATTTATTATTAATTAATTTCCCGTCATTTTAGTCTCAAAAATTTCATAGAATAACAAACACTCTTAATTCTTTGCAAGAAGCTTTTCCAAATGATTGAAAAATTGGAAATTATTGTTTTAGGTTCATTTGTAGACATATCAAACACATACTACTTTGAAAATATTTGCATCATCCTTTTCAACTTTTATTTTGATTTTCTCTTTTTAGCTTTTTTCTCCCCCTAAACTTTTAAGTTCACAAACTTAGAAGTTTATATGTGTGAAAAATAAGAAACACAATTATTATTGACATGCCTGCACACATAGAAACATTCAAAAATTGAAAATAAAGCAGAATCATAAAAATACTACATCTCTAGATGTACATAGAATTATATGCCTGCAGTGAGCTCATACCAGAGAATAATCAGCACATTAAAGCAAAAGAAATATGAATAGTGATGAACACTGATTAAATCCTAATCATGTGTGTTCCAGGTCAGCAATATTGCAGCAAAGGAGACATAAGATCCAAGGACAAATAATGAGTACTTTTGGTAAACGTATCAACACACATACTTTTTCAATTATTGGATTGTTAAGGTTCTATTAGATATGACATTATGTGTGACATCCGTCACCAAAAGGTCCGTCAATTAACGTGGACTTCGTTAACTTTTCTTCGTTCGTTCATTCCTCATCTTTATAAACTATTCGTGTGGATATTATACTTGCTTTATAGTCTTTATTCTTGTGTTCGTATCATTAACATATACTATCTTTAAAAACTTTTAAAACTTTCATCATCATTACCGCTAAATATACTGTTTTTATATAATATTATCGTCATTAATAAAACCATTTTTAAGTTATAAATATCATTAAATACATTTTTATCATTAATATAACTAACCTAATAAAGTCGTTTTTAACCGAAACAAATTTGGAAAACTCGGGGGTTAAGTGCAGGGACTAAATGTGACATTTTGCCAAACTAGGGCTGGGTATAAATACCCCATTTCCAGCCCTAGCCTCCATATTCATCTTCTCCTTCATTTCTTCTTCTTCACTTTTCTTCCTCCTCCTTGCACCAAAACCGCCCCGTTTGGTCTCGTTTTCATCGTCTAGACTTCGACTACAACCGAGTCTACTCCATTCTTGCAGGTAGACGACCTTGGTTGTCCCTTTTCTTGCTTATTCACGGCTGTCCATTTTAGGGTTTCGGGTGTTCGGGTTCAACCCGAACACATGAGGTCGTGTGGGTGCGTGTGATGTCTTTCTGCGTGTTCTTCTTGTTTGTGTATGTTTGTAGTGTGTTTCTGGAAGTCCTTGTTGTGTAAAACCCGTGCACGGAGCAGCCAAGGCTGCTCTGCACTTTAGCAGTCGCGATTCTGCTGTTCAGGCGACTGGGCCTGTCATGCTATTGAGTCGTGCGACTGAGTCATGCGTCTGAGTCATCGTGCGACTGAGTTGTGCGACTGGGTGTGTCGTGCGACTGAGTCGTGCGACTGAGTCATGCGACTCTGTGATGTGTGCGATTGAGTCATACGAGCGAATGAATGTGTGCGATTGAGTCAGGCGACCGAATGAATGTGTGCGACTGTGTGATGTGTGCGATTGAGTCATGCGAGCGAATGAATGTGTGCGATTGAGTCAGGCGACCGAATGAATGTGTGCGATTGTGCGTATCGCACGATTGAATTCCAGTCGCACGAATGAAGGTTCAATCGTACGAATGAAGCTGATTCGTACGAATGAAGGTTGATTCGTGCGTATGGAGGTTGAGTCGTGCGATTGAGTGTTGTGTGGTACGACTGAATGCTAGTCGTTTGAATAAGGCTCAATCGTACAAATGAAGCTGATTCGTACGAATGAGGGTTGAATTGCGCGAATGGAGTGTTGAGTTGTGCGTCTGGTCCTGTCGTGAGACTGAAGTTGTTGTGTGTGACTTTCTCCTTGTGTGTGGTGTGTGTATGTCGTGTGATGTTAAGGTGACATCAACACAGTTGCCATTGCTAATGACAATGTTAACGTCAACGCTATGAAACTTACTAATGTTATTCCAAATCAAATCAACTTAACATTTTACAAGTATCAATAACCGATTTGTTGCTATTAACATTTACCAAATACTTCTCTAATAACAATGAAACTTTGACATAAATACCATCAGCAATGGCGACGATATCTAGTACTTGGATCAACATAAGATCTAATATGTGTGTCTGATTGTGTGTGTTACACGCGACCCTACCGATACAACCCGAATTGACCGAACATTATTATATGCTTTATATATATCGTTAATGCTTAACAATAACTGTCAATAGGTGTTTGACCGTTCATTGCATACTACATTTGGAAAACTTTGATCATTCATACTTACCACCTAACAAGTGAGTTTCGTGGCCCCTTTTTATGCTTATACAACATTTCAATCATTTACAAACATGGGGTAAAGTATGCTCACCCATTTTCAATGCTGTACAATTTACATACTTGGAATCAACGTGTTACTGTGTTGTGAGTACTTATCTTATACATGCTTGAGTTTGCTGTGTGGTACTCTCTTTGCAACTATTTAATTCCAGTGTGGGAACTGAAGGATAAGTATTGGTAGTACTACTGGGTTGTCACCCCTACCCTTGTTTGTTGGTATACTAGTTAGTACCAACAGTGGCTAGGAACGTGTCCTTGGGTGAGTATATTCTGACAAGATCTTTGTGTACGTCATTAGGTTTGGTTGCAAAGCTCATTGTCATGTGATTTTACTTACTTATAACTGTATTCACGGTATCCCACATCACTTACTATACAACATCAATTACTTATTTACTATTTAAACCTGCGAGCTCACCAACAATTTTGTTGACCATTTTGAGCATATCTTTTCAGGTGATCATGCTAATTGAGGATCTAGGTGTGCTGCCTTAGTGGAGATCCTAGGATGCATTTTTGGGACTAAACATACTTGACAAACAATCATTTTGAAACAATGTTGTAGTCTGATTAAACAATTACATTCTTTTGATACTTGTTCTCGGGTTGTGGGAATTTACATTACAATGTTATCTTCATTTGTTTATGTGAATCATTTAACATGTTTATGCTTATGGCTATGTTGTCGTGAATGTTGACTAAACACGACACAAGTCCCCTTGTTGTCGGGTGTCATCATGACATGCTTGTCATCATTTATTATATTGCATCTCTATCGCTTACCATGTGTTATGACGATCCTGATCTCGTTACATCCCCGTGTTTCCGCTTTTAGCGGGGGTGTGACAGATTGGTATCAGAGCCATTGGTTATAGAGAATTAGGCAATACGCTTGACCTAGACTATAACCTAGGAACCTTCATGTAGATTTGCATGCTAGGATCTGTGTGCATTTTATATCTCATGTATGTGTTCCTCTTTACTTGATTTGTCTATCTATCTGTTATGTGATCTTTTCACCCTATGAGAGAGCCCTTGTGCTCACTCTTTTATGGGATGTTTCTATTGGATCTTCCGTTCCCTCTGCGCGCCGAGTTGGTTTATCAAATCCGGGTACTAAACCCGAAGAGATCTACACAGATCATGCTATTGCGCTTGACCTCAGACATTGAGATTAACCCTGAGGAGGTTATGTCTGAAACCTCGAAAGAGGAGGAGATAGACAACCTTCGCTAGACTAAACATGATTACATACATGGATTTACAATTGTTATGATGGACTACTGTTGGGACATTACCGATTCATGGTGTGAGAACTACACGACTTGCATGTGATGTGTGGTGACTATAAGTGTGATATTAACTTGGAATGCTGGACTTTTATGAACGATGTGGACAATATAATTTGAAATGGTTTACACTTACGTGTTTACTACTTCTATTATTAGAAAATGCCGCCTCGAAGAGTTACCCGCAGCAACAGTGGCGGAAGTGAAGCCCCAAGGGGCAGAGGCAGAGGTAGAGGTAGAGCACCAAGAACAAGTGATGGTCCTACCAGTAACAATCAGGAAACAGGAAACTCTAATATGGTAGCTCTGATCGCTCAGCAACTGGCCGCACTGATTCCGACTATTGTGGCCCAAGTGAGCGATGCACTTCAGCAACACCACCCCCACGGGGATGGTGGCAATGATAACGAGGATGGTGGTGAAAGAGGTCAAGGTGGGATTGAACCTGAAGTAGGTGATGGGAACCCGATTGGGAACGAAAGTAATCAGGAAACCCGGAATGGTGGAACAACCGGTAATGAGACTGGGGTTGTTAATGCTAGAAGGGGATGTTCGTACAAGGAGTTTGTGGCCTGCAAACCGAAAGAATTTGATGGGAAAGGTGGAGCGATAGCCCTGACCAGGTGGCTTGAGAAGATGGAGGCAGTGATTGACATCAGCGAATGCCTCGATAGCCAGAAAATCAAGTATGCCACGTGTTCACTACAGGGCAAGGCGTTAACTTGGTGGAACACTCAGATTCAGGCTAGGGGAAGAGAATCAGCGATGCAGATGTCATGGGATGAATTCAAGGCATTGATCACCGAGGAATACTACCCCCTCAACGAGATGCAGAAACTGGAGCATGAATTCTGGAATCATGCTATGATGGGGGTTGGGCACGCAACGTACACTAATCGATTCCACGAGTTGGCAAGACTGGTTCCACATCTGGTGACCCCGGAATCAAAGAGGATCGAGAGATACATTTGGGGACTTGCGCCTCAAATCCGAGCAATGGTAACAACAGCTGCTCTTCCTACTATCCAGAGCGCAATTCTGAAGGCTGGCGCTCTAACCGATGAGATGGTGAGAAAAGGGGTGTTAGGAAGAGGGGTAGAGAAGAGAAAAGATGTTGGGGAAACGAGCCGGTCGAGTGCCGGGAAATTTGATAAAAGGGCCAAGACGACCAGGAATTTCGTGGCCGTAACGCAAGGCAAGAGAGAGTATGTGGGGCCGCACCCCAAATGTGACACGTGCAACTACCATTATCCCCCAGGAATGCAGTCTCGGGTGTGCGCGAACTGTAGACGCCCGGGGCATCTAGCAAGAGAATGCAGAATAGCGCCGAATCTGGTGGCACCGGTCAACACGGTTAACCCCGCCGGGAATGCCAGGGTTTGTTATGAGTGTGGAAGCCCAGATCACTACAGAAACATGTGCCCCAGACTGAATCAGGCGCCGAGTTAGGAAGGAAACAACCAGCAGCAGGTGATGGCCATAGCTAGAAATCAAGGCCCGACGAATCAAGGAAATACAGCTCGGGGACGTGCATTTCTCATTAGAGCCAACGATGCCCGTCAGGACCTGAATGTTGTCACGTGTACGCACTTACTCAATCATCACTTCGCATCTATATTATTTGATACTGGAGCAGACAATAGCTTTTGTATCTTCTGAGTTTGTGCAATTGCTTGATTTGAGTCCTAGTAGGCTAGAAGCTAGCTACTCTATAGAAATGGCTAACGGTAGGGTTGTTCAGCCGATGAGATTATTAGGAAGTGCTCGATTATATTGGAGAACCATGCCTTCGATATAGACTTGATACCCTTTGAGTTAGGAAGTTTCGACGTGATCGTAGGAATGGATTGGTTGTCGAAACACGGAGCTGAGATTGTCTGTCGGGACAAAGTGTACGAATCCCTATGTCAAATGGGGAGCTACTCAGAATTCAAGGAGAACGACCGGGAAACTTAAAGTTTATCTCCTGCATGAAAGCACGCCGAAGTTTACGAAAGCAGTGCTACGTCATTCTGGCACATATGGTAGAAAGAAGAAGAGGAGAGAAATTAGTAGATATTCCAGTGGTACGGGACTACCCAGATGTATTTCCTGATGACTTGTCTGGTTTGCCTCCTTCACGACAAGTGGAATTTCGTATAGAGTTGGTTCCTGAAGCTACACCGGTAGCAAAGACGCCATATCGGTTAGCGCCATCTGAAATAGAAGAGTTGTCTAGTCAGTTGCAGGAACTACTGGAGAAGGTTTTATTCGACCGAGTCACTCACCGTGGGGAGCACCGGTATTATTTGTCAAAAAGAAGGATGGGTCGTTCCGCATGTGTATCGATTACCATGAGTTTGAACAAGTTAACCGTGAAGAATCGATATCCTCTCCCCAGGATCGACGATCTGTTTGATCAGTTACAAGGAGCTTCATATTTCTCAAAGATCGACCTTCGTTCCGGATATCATCAACTAAGGGTTTTCGAGGAGGACATACCGAAAACAGCATTTAGAACTCGTTATGGGCATTATGAGTTCTTGGTCATGCCGTTCGGGTTGACTACACACCAGCTGTGTTTATGGACCTAATGAATCGGGTGTGTAAACCTTACTTGGATAAGTTTGTGATTGTATTCATAGACGATAGACTTATCTACTCCCGATCGAAAGAGGATCACGAAGAGCACCTTCGGGCAATACTGGAACTGTTACGGGAAGTGAAACTTTTTGCCAAGTTCTCGAAGTGTGAATTCTGGTTGCGGAAGTGAAGTTTTTGGGTCATGTGGTTAACGAGGATGGGATTCATGTAGATCCCGGCAAGATCGAAGCGGTGAAGAAATGGGATGCACCCCAGACACCATCAGAGATACGGCAATTCTTAGAATTGGCCAGTTACTATCGTCGTTTCATCGCTAATTTTTCAAAGATCGCGCAACCATTAATATTGTTGACTTAGAAACACAAGAAGTTTGATTGGGACATGCACAAGAACAAGCGTTCCAAACGTTGAAAGAGAAGTTGTGCAACGCACCGATATTGTCCCTCCCAAACGGAACTGATGATTTTGTGGTGTACTGCGATGCTTCACATCAAGGATTGGGATGTGTGCTAATGTAAAGGATAAGGTGATTGCCTACGCTTCGTGACAACTTAAGGTGCACGAAAAGAACTATACAACTCATGATCTTGAGTTGGGCGCTGTAGTATTTGCACTCAAGATATGGAGGCATTACCTGTATGGAACCAATGCATCATCTACACAGATCATAAGAGCCTCCAACATATTCTGGATCAGAAGGAACTTAATATGCGTCAGCGACGTTGGGTAGAGCTTCTTAGTGACTACGATTGTGAAATCCGGTATCATCCGGGGAAAGCTAACGTGGTGGCTGATGCTTTAAGCGCAAAGAACGTGTGAAACCACTACGGCTCGAGCTTTGGGATTGACCATTCAAACGAATTTGAAAGCTTAGATCCAAATTGCACAAAGTGAGGCATTGAAAGAAGAAAACCTTGCGGGAGAAGAATTCCGAGGGTTGGATAAACAAATGAGTTGCAAGGATGATGGTATACAATACTTCATGGATCGTATATGGGTACCCAGATGGGGAGGTGTACGTACCTTAGTCATGGATGAAGCCCACAAGACGCGATATTCTATTCATCCTGGTGCAGACAAGATGTATCATGATCTTAAAGATCTGTACTGGTGGCTAGGTATGAAGAAAGACATTGCTATATACGTAAGCAGATGCTTGACATGCTCGAAAGTTAAAGCTGAACATCAGAAACCATCGGGATTATTACAGCAACCTGAAATTCCCGATTGAAAATGGGAGAATATAGCCATGGATTTTATTACCAAACTCCCTACAACGAGCAGCGGGCATGACTCGATATGGTCGTAGTGGATCGGATGACGAAGTCAGCTCATTTCTTGTCGATCCGAGAAGACTACAAGATGGATAAGTTGGCGAGTATGTACATCAAGGAGGTCGTGACAAGAAACGAAGTGTCAGTGTCGATCATATCCGACCGTGACAGCCGATTTACTTCACTATTTTGGCAGACTACAGAAGCGATGGGCATCGATTAGATATGCAGATCACAGACAGAAAGCGATGTGACTCGATTTGATATTTTCACAATACGAACCGATACATATATCATACCGACAATCGAATAGATAGACAGCACATGCTGAGAGCGTGTGTAATCGACTTTGGTGGTAGTTGGGACAGTCATCTACCACTGATTGAGTTCTCTTACAACAACAGCTACCATACAAGCATTGGATGTGCCTCGTTCGAAGCGTTGTATGGAAGGAAATGTAGATCACCCGTTTGTTGGGCCGAGATTGGTGAAAGTCAGTTAACAGGCCCAGAGATCATTCAAGAAACAACTGACAAGATCTTTCAAATCAAAGACCGACTAATAGCTGCTAGAGATCGCCAAAAGAGCTATGCCGACAACCGTCGGAAGCCTCTAGAATTCAACATTGGGGATCGAGTTTTACTCAAAGTATCTCCTTGGAAAGGAATCGTTTGGAAATAAGGGAAGTTAGCCCCAAGATATGTAGGACCATTCGAGATTACAGAAAGAATCGGTCCAGTGGCTTACCGATTAAGGTTTCCACAAGAACTCAGTGGCGTACATGATACTTTCCACGTGTCAAACGTTAAGAAGTGTTTGACTGACGAATCTCTTCACGTATGAATTAAGGAAATCAAGATTGATGAAAAGCTTTATTTTGTTGAGGAACCCATTGAGATCATGGATCGAAAGGTCAACCAATTGAAGCGCAGTAGAATACCAATTGTCCATGTGAGATGGAATTCAAAACGAGGGCTAGAGTTTACATGGGAACGGGAAGACCTGATGAAACTCAAATATCCACATCTATTCGAGGATGACACTCTTGGACCTAACTTCAGGGGAATTTCGGGACAAAATTCTCTCAACTGGGGGATACTGTGACATCCGTCACCAAAAGGTCCGTCAATTAACGTGGACTTCGTTAACTTTTCTTCGTTCGTTCATTCCTCATCTTTATAAACTATTCGTGTGGATATTATACTTGCTTTATAGTCTTTATTCTTGTGTTCGTATCGTTACATATACTATCTTTAAAAACTTTTAAAACTTTTATCATCATTACCGCTAAATATACCGTTTTTATATAATATTATCGTCATTAATAAAACCATTTTTAAGTTATAAATATCATTAAATACATTTTTATCATTAATATAACTAACCTAATAAAGTCGTTTTTGACCGAAACAAATTTGGGAAACTCGGGGGTTAAGTGCAGGGACTAAATGTGATATTTCCAAACTAGGGCTGGGTATAAATACCCCATTTCCAGCCCTAGCCTCCATATTCATCTTCTCCTTCATTTCTTCTTCTTCACTTTTCTTCCTCCTCCTTGCACCGAACCGCCCCGTTTGGTCTCGTGTTCATCGTCTAGACTTCGACTACAACCGAGTCTACTCCATTCTTGCAGGTAGACAACCTTGGTTGTCCCTTTTCTTGCTTATTCATGGCTGTCCATTTTAGGGTTTCGGGTGTTCGGGTTCAACCCGAACATATGAGGTCGTGTGGGTGCGTGTGATGTCTTTCTGCGTGTTCTTCTTGTTTGTGTATGTTTGTAGTGCGTTTCTGGAAGTCCTTGTTGTGCGACTGGGTGAGTCGTGCGATTGAGTCGTGCGACTGGGTGAGTCGTGCGACTGAGTCATGCGTCTGAGTCAATCGTGCGACTGGTGTGTCGTGCAACTGAGTCGTGCGACTGTGTGATGTGTGCGATTGAGTCATGCGAGCGCATGAATGTGTGCGATTGAGTCAGGCAACCGAATGAATGTGTGCAACTGTGTGATGTGTGCGATTGAGTCATGCGAGCAAATGAATGTGTGCGATTGAGTCAGGCGACCGAATGAATGTGTACGATTGTGCGTATCGCACGATTGAATTCCAGTCGCACGAATGAAGGTTCAATCGTACGAATGAAGCTGATTCGTACGAATGAAGGTTGATTCGTGCGTATGGAGGTTGAGTCGTGTGATTGAGTGCTGTGTGGTACGACTGAATGCCAGTCGTACGAATGAAGGATCTATCGTACGAATGAAGCTGATTCGTACGAATGAGGGTTGATTCGTGCGAATGGATTGTTGAGTTTTGCGTCTGGTCCTGTCGTGAGACTGAAGTTTTTGTGTGTGAGTTTCTCCTTGTATGTGATGTGTGTATGTCGTGTGATGTTAAGGTGACATCGACACGATTGCCATTGCTAATGACAATGTTAACGTCAACGCTATCAAACTTACTAATGTTATTGCAAATCAAATCAACTTAACATTTTACAAGTATCAATAACCGATTTGTAGGTATTAATATTTACCAAATACTTCTCTAATAACAATGAAACTTTGACATAAATACCATCAGTAATGGTGACGATATCTAGTACTTGGATCTACATAAGATCTAATACGTGTGTCTGATTGTGTGTGTTATACGCTACCCAACCGATACAACCCGAATCGACCGAACATTATCATATGCTTTATATATATCATTAATGCTTAACAATAACTGTCAATAGGTGTTTGACCGTTCATTGCATACTACATTTGGGAAACTTTCATCATTCATACTTACCTCCTAACAAATGAGTTTCGTGGCCCCTTTTTATGCTTATACAACATTTCAATCATTTACAAACATGAGGGAAAGTATGCTCACCCATTTTCAATGCTGTACAATTTACATACAATTTACATACTTGGAATCAACGTGTTACTGTTTTGTGAGTACTTATTTGATACATGCTTGAGTTCGTTGTGTGGTACTTTCTTTGCAACTATTTAATTCCAGTGTGGGAACCGACGGATAGGTATTAGTAGTACTACTGGGTTGACACCCCCACCCTTATTTGTTGCTATACTAGTTAGTACCAACAGTGGCCAGGAACGGGCCATTGGGGGGTATATTCGTACATCATTAGGTTTGGTTGCAAAGCTCATTGTCATGTGATTTTACTTACTTATAACTGTATTCACGGTATTCACATCCACATCACTTACTATACAACATCAATTACTTATTTACTATTTAAACCTGCGAGCTCACCAACAATTTTGTTGACCATTTTGTGCATATCTTTTTAGGTGATCATGCTAATTGAGGATCTAGGTGTGCTGCCTTAGTGGAGACCCTAGGATGCATTTTTGGGACTAAACATACTTGACAAACAATCATTTTGAAACAATGTTGTAGTCTGATTAAACAATTACATTCTTTTGATACTTGTTCCCGGGTTGTGGGGATTTACATTACAATGTTATCTTCATTTGTTTATGTGAATCATTTAACATGTTTATGCTTATGGTTATGTTGTCGTGAATATTGACTAATCACGACACAAGTCCCCTTGTTGTCGGGTGTCGTCATGACACGCTTTTCATCATTTATTATATTTCATCTCTATCGCTTACCATGTGTTATGACGATCCCGATCTCGTTACATCCCCGTGTTTCCGCTTTTAGCGGGGGTGTGACATTATGGAACCCACACTTAGACTTAGAGAGTCCAACCCTCTTCAAGGTATGCAAGCAAACACTTTTTCTCAACTTAAATACCTGACATATATGAATAACCAGATCTCATGTTTAGGTCAATGAGAGAATAATTATGGTAAAACCATTTGATAATCTCTGAGAAAACCACCATGGACAAGCTATTAGGTAATTCCCGTATCCGTTTCATAAAGAATTGGATATAGATGATTCATAAGAATCAGAGGATATCCATTTTGGACTTTTAAAAGGATTGTGCACATTGGCATCTTTTGCATCAAGTGAGAATATCCAGGTCTGTAATGACTTACAACAGAGGATACCTTGTCACTTCAGGTCTATGATGACTCATAACAGAGAAGTGAACAGATGCATTAAACAGATCTCATGGTTATTTATATCACCATCAGGTGTGAGTTTGTGACTTGATAAGCAATCAATCAGAAAAGTTAATACCACTCATAAGACTTAAGATGAATACCCACAATGCATAATGATTTAGTGAAATAACAAGAATCTACTTTTTCAGTATAATTGTATGACTATACCATCACATCATATCTGATCATGTCAGACTTTATTATTGAGTGAAGTATGCAACTGATTATATCTGATGTACTATCATTACTCACACGTTGCAAAGAAAGATGCAATCCTAAACAAAGAAATAGCTAAACTATATTTTTGTATTTTCTATTTATAAGATTCTAATTTTGTACTTGCTTTTTCATTTAGCACACACACACATAGTATATACAATCAGACAGTCAATTTTGATGATTTTCCTTTTGAAGTTGAGAATAGGAGGGAGGGTTATTATCATTTTGAGAAAGCAAATTCATTTTTCAACATGATTAATAAGACCAATAGACTCAACCAGATACTAAAACATTCCTGGTAAAAAGGCTTTAGTAAACAATAATCTAATTGTTTGTCAGTTAAAATTTGAATCAAAATGATTAAAACTTTTTCAGAGTTATCTCTGAGAAAATGATATCGAATTTTGATATGTTTTATTTTTGAATGTTGAACAGGATTAGCTGTTATAAACATAGCAGCAGTGTTATCAATGTAAATAGGAGTTTTAAGAAAATTGAACGCGTAATCCAGTAGTTGATTTTGCAACCAAAGGATTTGAGAACATCCTGCTGAGGCAACAATGTACTCAGCTTTTGCAGTTGAGACTGAGACGTTTGTCTGTTTCTTATATTGCCATGAGACTAATCTGGGGACCCAAAAACTGACAACCACCCGTAGTAGATTTTCTATCTTGACTACATCCCCCATAATCACAGTCAGTATATCCATGTAACTCGAAGTTTCCTTCATAAGGATACCATAACCCTAGAGCTGGTTTTCCTTTGAGATATCTGAATATGCGTTTACAGCAATTAGGTGAGATTCATTCGGGTCAGATTGATACCTGGCACAGACACAAACAACATACATTATGATGCAGTTAGATACATCAACGACCCAATCATAGATCTGTATAATGTTTGGTCTATTGATTTTCCTTTTGGATCAGGATCAATCTTGGTGTTTATGTCATTTGGGTTATGATGGATTGTCAGCTTGAATTTCTTCAATAGTTTATCAACAAACTTCTCTTGATTGATATAGATACCATCTGCAAATTGTGTAACTTGCAATCCAAGAAATAAATTGATTTCTCCCATAGAACTCATCTGGAAACGCGATTTCATGATTTCTTCAAATTCTAAGCATAGTTTTTGACTGGTTGATCCAAAAATGATATCATCTACATACACTTGTATACAAAGAATATCAGGTGCATCCCATTTGATGAATAAAGTAGGATCAATCTTCCTCGTGTATATCCATGTTGTGTCAAGTGCTGTGACAATGTTTCATACCATATTCTGGAGCTTGATGTAAACCATATAGAGCTTTGCTGAGCTTGTACACTCGATGAGGAATTCAGCATCTTCAAAACCTTGAGGTTACTTAACATACACATCATCGGTGATTGGACCATACAAAAATGCGCCCTTAACATCCATTTGATACACTTTGAATTCGTATAAGAAGCATATGCCAGAAAGACCCGAATTGCTTCTAGTCTTGCAACTGGAGCAAATACTTCGTCATAATCTATCCTTCCTCCTAAGTGTATCCTTGAGCTACTAATCGAGCTTTATTCGAATGATTATTTCTCTGTCATATGATTTGTTTGTTTCTGAATAACCATTTTGTGCCAATGGCATTCTCTCCTTCAGGTAAATCCACCAATTCCATACTTCTTGTTTACGGAATTAAAGTAACTCATCTTGCATAGCTTCTATCCAACTATTGTCTTGTAAAGCTTCAGTGATGTTTTTAGGGAAATTTGAGAAAGAAAACATGAGTATAAGCAAATGTTTGCTCGCTTTGTATGATTTCTCATAGTTCTCTCATACAAGGACAATAATCTATGAGATAGGATGTCTTTTATGAATACTAGTAGTTGGAATCTCGTTGAACATTCACCTCTAGATTGGTTTGGTTCAAGTCAGAGAGCTGATGCAGCAAGTTTGAAGAATGTGGAATAAAATTTGGAACTTGAGTTGGAGAATTGACAAAGTAATCAAACTTGTCATTCACATCTATATCGTTGGATAGAGATTAAGTTCCAGACACAGGATGATGAATTTCTGGACCATCATTAGAAATAGGTTGAGAAACATCAGAAGCGACAGGAACTTCTTGATGCTCATGATTTGCTATATAGAATAAAGGGTCTCTTGCAAAGAGAAATGGATAATTTGGACTTGTATCATCCATGTCATCAGAATTAGAATCGTCACTGAAGTGCCAAGATCTCCTGTTTGTTTTTTGTTGACACATGAAGATTCAAACAGATAGAATCAAATGAATTTGTTATGAATCTAAATCAATAACCACTTGGGCATTGCAACTGATGGAAAAGAGTTTCAAGGAATTTAAACAGTGAACTTTCATGATAACATTCGTCTTAGAGTTATAAATCTATACGCTTTCGAAGCGGACGAATTTGAAGAAAGAATCATCATCAACTTTGAATCAAATTGCCTAGATGTCATTTGAATTTAAAATCAAAACAGGACCTGCAAAAATTTAAGAAAATTAATATTGGGTTTCCTGCCAAACATTAACCATAAGGAGTTTTGAAGGACCTGGTATTTGAACGAAATACCGAGTGATTGCGTGTTAAACCAACTCAAATAGTGCGGAATCCTATTTGATTGGCGATCCAATCAGTGAGAACACACGATGAATCAATCAAGAATTAAAATCAACGTCAGAAATCGATTAGGAACCGATCTGATGTGTTCTGAACTTGGAGAACGATTTGGGAGGCTTCTGGACGGCTAGGGTACGTCTGGAATCGTAATGGGATGAATGCTTACGTTTTCCCACGAATTGGGTCTATTTATAGGTTAGTATTGTTCAATCGTGCGACTGGGCCATAAGTATGGTTCAGTCGTGCGATTGAACCATGCGGTTGATTCATCCGCACGACTGAGTGTTCAGTCGTGCGATTGAGTCAATCTTATGTGTCAATCATACGACTGATCCAGTCTCCTGTTTCAGTCGTGCGATTGAGTCAATCGTATGAAGTTATTCATGCGTGTGGTCCATTCGCATGGGCCATTCGCATGAGAACTTCATTAAGTTAGTTTGAATGTTTTATTAATATAACATAATGTGCACTCATTCAAACATTCATAAACCCAATCAATTCAATCACAACTCATTAATGAAATATTAAACATCACATGTAACAAACAATTCATTTCATTTCATTAATCAATACAACTACATCATAATCAGACAGACAAGATTTATTACATTACAGCTCATGATCTAGGGACATACATGCATCAACAAACTCCCCCTTGGACCTAGATCTATCTATTCTCTTGTCTTCTGCATCACCTCCTTATACTTTTTGTACTTCTCCTCTTTAGTGACTCCTGCGTGTATCTCAAACGCAAAGCAAAGTCTTATGACATTTTGGAATTGGAGGGCTTGTACAATATCTTGCGTGTCATAGAATAGTGGCCACTTGTATAATGTGTAGACATCATTAGCAGACAAGTTGGTTAGCCACATTGGGTCGAATACCCTGATAGTATCCATTTGTCCCTCTTTATTCAACACTATGACAGCTTCAGCGGTTCTCCAATCATAGTACCACCATTTGAAGTGTGGAGTGAAGTCCTGTGGCATTTCCCTGAGAGGGATTCTTGACATAGTGCGCGGAGGACTCCACTTCAGCACAATCTTTGGTTTGCCCGTAATGGCATCAACCTTAGACCTTCTTATATACCTCGTAGGCTGTTGTGGTCTGAAGTTACCCATCGGGTGTGGTACTCCTTCTTCAGGGCAGCCTCAAACCAGCCTGACATCTTTCTCGGGTCAGCATACAGCAGCTTTAGCTTAGCCAGCTGGTTGAGCTCAAAACCAGGTAGAGTCTTCAGATCATGTGGGAACCTGAAGTACTCTATGCCCTGCTCCCTCTTAACTGCATAAGCGTTAAGGTCTTCAAAATAAGCCCATGAGATAATCCTGCCTGACACCTTATGGTGTTTCTTGACTCTGTAGAGCTTGGTGTAGGCATCTCTCTTTGGTGCAGCACGCTGGGCTCTTACTTCTTCAAAACAGGCAGCCCACTCAGCCTTGCGAATATCTACGTCTGCATTGGAGGCTTGGGCTGTTCCTTCAGTCTTTTCCGTTTCCTGCTCCATCTTGTCTAGTACCTCAAAAGTATCACTGACTAGGGATTCACCCAGATTGGGGACCACATTTCCCTCGGCGTCAGCATACTGAGGGTACTCTTCTGCAGTAATGTCTTCAACCTCAACTTCATCAATGTCATTCAGTTCCTCATCACTGGTTGAATCAACTGTTGGAGCGTCCTTGACTATTTCATCGGGATTGAGTCTGAACATCTCTGCCAGTTGCTCATCAGACAGGTCATGAATTATCTCCCCTTCTTCAGGGGTATAACTCACAGACCGTCTCACTATCCCTTGTAGGTCAAGAATCATGGTTAATTGAGTCTTGACCATTTGAAGGGGAGCAAAGTCAAACTCATCCCTTTGAAAGTTTGGATCTGTTTGATATAAACATTCAACACATAAACCATTAGTAATTAATCAAACAACTTATATTAACTTAATATATATAAACATTTAATACACTTGTTTTCCATTACATGATTCAAGTACAAAATAAATAAATACATAAAACATCTAATCAGTACTTTTGTCTTGAATCTGGGGCGTGTCGCTCGGAGGAGCAGAAGTAGTGGATGACTGGTCTTGTCGATGCTTAGATCTCCGCTCTTGACCTGAAGCAGAGGCCGATGCAGCCGCATCCCCTCCTTCTGCCTCGTCATCATCATCACGTCCTTCTGTCCTGTCTTCTTCAGTCTCCTCATCATCATCATCTTCCTCATCATCATCCTCATCTTCATCATCATCATCTCCATCATCCCCGTCTCCTTCCTTTAGCTTCAGGGGCTCATCTTTCGACCCCTTCAACCTCAACATAATAGTCTTGTTGGTCGTCTCCAACTCCTCTATACGTTTGACGGACTGAGCCTGCATGTCCTGGAGTTGGGACACCTCGACTCTCTGCTGGTCGATCACCCGAGCCTGCTCTGCCAGTTGCTGAGACTGGGCAGCAGTCAGGTCGGTCAGCTGGCGGATCTGCGCCGCCTTCTCCTCATCCGCAGCAAGCAGACGCATCACCATACGGTTTAGCGCTGAGAGCTGCTCCTCTACCCCGATGTGAGGTAGAGTGAATCCATAAGCATGTGAAGGCTGGGCTGAAGGTCCAGCATGATGTGTGGTGGTGGTGGCAGTGGCAGTGGTGAATATGGGTCGGTGGGCTGATGCTGGTGAAGTAGGGGTGAATGGTCTGGTGGTGGATGGGAAGGATACGGTGGTGGTAGGTAAGGTGGTGGATGTGGTAGTGGGAGTAGTGGCTGTGGTGGCTGTGGTGATGGGTGGTATGTCAGTAGTGGTGGTAGTGGTAGCTGTGGTGCTGGAAGTAGTAGTAACGAAGGTCAAGCGACGCTTCTTCTTCTTCAATCCATGGGGTTGAGCCATCCGCTTCCTCCTAGTTCCGGTGGAAGTGGATGCTCCCCCTGCAGCTCTGCTTACTGAACCCGGAACATAGTTCGGGTCAGTGTCTCTCTCTGAGGAGTCCCGAGGGTGTTCACCAACCACCCTAAGCCCGTGGTCTGTGGGAACAACTTTACTTCCCACAGTCCTGGTGAGGGGCTCCTCATCTGACTCCTCCTCCTCTATATCACCAGTCACAAACTCTTGATGGAAACCGGCCATCTCAGCGACCTCTCCGGCAGTGGCTGACCCCGGGGGAATAACGTCTGAATCAGTGCCTCTAGATGGGGCAGGCATATCATCCCCGCGTCGCCGCTATCATCATCATCAGAGTCGGTATCTGGTATGGCA